>OX637866.1:32908699-33361199 GCA_951802705.1 Netelia virgata
TGTACAAATTTTTTGTTTGTTTTTTTTTTCAAATGGAATTTAAATACTTGATGGAGTTAAAGCAAATTTAGGGGATTTTTGTAGAAAGGGGTTGAAGGGGTTTATTTCTTTAAGGGACGAGTCCTCGTGGCAAGGACCTTAAAACTGGTCGAATCGATTACTCTGAATGTAATGTACACCGTATAATATTCTCTCGCCAATGCCTGTCATATAAATATATATATATACACACACACACGATACAGCTACTCTGTATTCAATCCAGTCGACAAGACAGTGTTCTTGAGGGGATCATCGGAGCGTGACGATTGAGTGTAACAAGAGATACAATCGGATGGTGCACGATGTTAGTTTGACACGTGGCTGAGCGAAAGAGAATCGAGGGGTGGTCTACTCTAAGCAGATACAGCAAACCTATATAAAAACATATCGGTGTATTCTTTCATTCGCGAACTGGAAAAATATTTGTCACGTTTCAATCACCGACGACACGTTTTTTAGTCTCTAGTTATACGAAAAAGAAGGTACCTCGTTGGTGGCATTTTGGGCCAAACGAAATTTAGTCCATTTTGTTAAGATTATATCCATTCTAATGAAGCTGGATACTTTCTAATAAAATTCAGTCTATTTTCATGAAACTGATTCCATTTTTGTAAAACTGGATCTATTTGAATAAAATTAGATCAACTTCGTTAAAATAGATCTTGTTAAAATTGCCCTGATCATTCCCAGCCTACCTACTATATCGAATTTTTGTCCATTTTCGATACGTTTTTTATACAAATAAACACTGTATATAATCGCTATATATATACTTATACCTATATATATATCGAGAGACGCAGAAGGGATAGAGAGAGGAAGAGAGAGAAAGAGACAGAGAGAGAGAGAGTGGTGTATATTCACGGTGGCCAATGGCCTAATCGATATTCGATCACTCTACCAATACGTCAAGTACAACCCGCGCGGTCGCTCTCGACTCGCAACCACCGATCGTGGATAGCAATGGTACAGAGGGTAGAGAGGGCTTTAGTAACCCTCCCCTAGCCGCTTCGCCGACGATCGACGAAACGAACACTAATGCAGCTCGAATCAGCTTACCCGAATGATATCTATACGTGTATCTTGGATAGCCAGTGGTATGCGTATTTATACCAAATGTGTACGTATCGTTACAAACGCGACTACTTATAAGCGATCGGTTATCCGTCACAAATACTTATAACCGGCCGCATCATCGGTACGGTGGCGCTTGTATCGCTCTGTCGCAAATTCGACCGATCTCTACGCGACGAGATTGCCAATAATTAAGTATTCCATTAATCGTTGTTGGGGTCAGCTGGTATCACACGGTGGCTCTGTCGCTAATGCTCATCGTTGCTGAGTACCGGATGAGGGATGCACCGTGAGTTTCGGAAATATGTCCCGTCGTAGAGATCCAACGGATATAGACGGCTATCGTACTTTGTTCCCGGGGGCGCATCGGTTATTTCAGGAGAGAGAGAGAGAGAGAGAGAGACGACAGCCTGTAGATTAACAGAGATGGCGATTAAGAGAATTATTATTATTTTTGTTTTTTCGTAAATAATGGATTGACATTGCAATGAAAAATGTAAAAATTGAAATTGAAATTGGAGTAAAATAGGGTTTTTTTTAAATGAATTGAGTATTTAGAAAGTTAATGTTCATTGCGAAGTTATTAATTGGAAGGTTAAACTGGCGGAAATGTTCATGGTCGATCGAGAATTACTCGTAGAACAGGAAAATCATGACTTCGTTTTCGATTTTTCACATTTTATCGACCATAAGAGGGTAAATCGTTGTTTTGATTTTTTACGTTTTGATCAAAGAGTTTTTGAGATGTCAAGAAAAATAAAGTGACATTTTTCATCAGCGGGAAATTTTCGATCGAATTTTTTTAATTGTCTGAGATGAAAATTTAATTTTTATCCTCCCTGGAATCGTATTTTGGGAAATTAGACTCTAACTTTTTGAATTCCCTTTTTCGATACTTTTTGACAGTCTGTGTCGATTGGAAATTTCTCGCTGATCACGATTTAACGGGTCGCTTTTCTCTCGCATGAGAATTGATAGATGAAATCTGGAAAGACGTAAAATTAAAATTATGATTTTCGTGTTGCACGGGAAATTGCCGATAAAAATATACCTATTTAAAAACATGTTTGAAATTTTTTTCCCGCTGTCTTGAGGTCCTTTTTGATGGCCTCCAATGACATATGGCTTTCAAAATTTTGGTTATTTTTGTTTCCATTTAAAACAATTTCGTCAGGGACTTATAAAATCGCAAATTTCCCGAACGTTACGAATATCGTAGTCGTTTTTCACTCGCATCAAACTTTATAGGTCAACAATTTTTAAAACCTAAATTTCACAGCTTTCTCGTGTTTTCGCCTATAAATTTCCAACTATTGAACGAATAAATATGATTTTTGTATTGTACGGGAAATTTCCGATGAAAGTATGCCCTTTTAAAATCATTTTTCTGAAAACAACATTGTTGCCCTCCTGAGGCCCTAAGCATCTCCCATTTCCCGGGCTTCTTTCACAACTCCTTGAAAGGTCAGTAAGAAAAATTTCAATTTCATCTAGATTTACATCGAGTTACAGTTGTTCTTGTTTTCTGCACTGGTCAGCTTGCATGAGATATTTCCATAGAACCTCGTTTGGGGATTGATACGAAAGTACGATTTTATTCCCTTTATATGGACCATTTCAAAGCTACTTCGATTTTTATATTCATGGCTCTCCCGTGATCCTTTGTGGATTTCTCGAGGGATTCGACTGAATAAGAAATTCTGAAACCGACGTTTTTTTTGTTTCAATTCACAAAAAGACACATTTATGGTCATGCTATATTATTCGACCTGACTATATACACATCGTATCTGGACATACGTATCTTGCACCCCTTATTTTCCTTTTATTTATCCTGAAATGGATGCTTTCTGTAATGTGCAAATGAAAGAAAAGTTAATGGCCAAATTAATCCAAAACCATAAATATTATAAATAAAACTCGTATGACAAACGCGTGAAAAAATAATCATTAACAGCACCAAAAACGGAATAAATCAAACAAAAACAATCAATAAAATCCGATCGACAACAATGCACGAATAGATAAATCAGAAAAAAAATTACCGTTTTCGTGATTGCAAAATTTCGAGAATATACTTTTTTTTTCGTTGAAACTAATTCTTAATCGACCTCGCAGTCATCGACGTTATCCAATGAATATCAACATACATTAATAATCGAGAACATTGGTTCTCGATTATTAATTCACATAAAATCTATTAAATTCATCGATAATCATCTCAAGGTACGCAAATAAATACGTGTATGCAATTATCCACCCACACATTCAGGTCGAAATATAAGTATACGCGTGTCGATGTATTTCGGAGTAATAAACTCCGACCGTAAATATATTTTAATTGATACTCATAAATATCGGGGTAAATGGAGCAAAGGAGAGAGAAATTCCGGTACAGCTGCCGCTGGTTTTCCGGCGAAGTTGCCACGATAGACTTTGGGTCGGTTGTCAGGACCAAGGGGCAAGAGAGGAGTCGAGTAGAGGCGGGGAGGTAGGTAGAGAAAGTTAAAAATTGTCTTTCGAGACTCTGCCAACGTAAGCTTGTGCAGTGTAACCTTCCTCAGCTACCGACGGTCTGACTCGGATGGCTCGGGTGAAGCGCGAGAGCGGGGCAACCGTTCTGTAAATTGGATCTATCAGCGTGTTCGGATAGTGCTATATCATGCTGCGAACCAAGCGGTCCAGCCTCGTAGAAGGAGGGCCACCATCTTTCAACGTCAGGCCAAACCCAGGGAGTAACAACGCCAACATAACACGAGCAGCGAGCCCCCCGAACCAGTCCAGGAGGAGAGACTTCGCTAACCCTCGTGGAATCTCGAACCCCTATAGAATACTCGAGATCCTACCTCTCCTATCTATTGGATATTACACCGATCCGGTTGTAGGCTAGGAGATCCAATGATTGGCAATTCGGGAGATCCTTCGTCGCTACGTAAAATCTGAAGCAATAATGACTAAGGGTTGTATTAGTTTTTCAACTTTTTATCACTTGTTGAAACCGTCACTAATTGTAATTAATCCAACAAATGGAAGCAGCGTTTCAATCGAATAACCAGTTTTTAATACTAAAATATAAGAATATAAGAATAGCGTGATTTATGAAATTTTGAAGGAAAATAAAGCAATTTATAATGTAATATAAAAAATATTTGTCATTGGCACAGGTAGAAATTGGAACTTTTGCATCGTTTTTTTCGTTTAGATTGAACGGGAAAATCTGTTTTGTTCGATAGTCGTTTCGAGTTTTTTACGCCACCCTCGCTCCGGACTATAGTCGACTGATTAGGCACAGCTTGATTCGATTTGATAAATAGCACTCTCAACGTTACAGCCGTCTACAATATACCTGTATATGAAGACGCAAGACTCCGGACTCTTAGACCCCACCAATTTCCTCGCTTTCTCTCACTCGATTCGCGTGGCTGAACGGCAAAATCGTTTTCCACCCTCGGTGTGGTGGACTAACTCGCGCCAGGAACGGAGCACGGTTGTTCCTGCTTCTATATACACTACGATAATAGTATATAACGTATATCTGCTTCGTCTGTAATAGCGTATATAGAATACGCCTCCACCGTAACTTTCTCGGGGAAAATCCCTTCCGGTTATATCGCTCCAGTTAAACTTCGATCCGTAAGAGAGCTTTCCACTCAAGCGAATCAGAATTCGTATACCAACGAACGAAGACTACCAGGATAGCTTGTTTCTCTGTCTCTCCTCTGTTTCCTCATCGACTTGTCGGTGTTCGATTAATCGCATCGATACGCGTGCGTCCATCTTTTCATCATTAGGATTCGTTTCGCTTTGAAGAATCATCGCATAGACAGGAAGAGAGAACGAGAATAAGGGATTCCTTGGAACGAACGATAGATCCCTTGGAACGAAGAGTCCGAAGACTTTCCAGACTTTGCACAAACTTCTCAATTTTCTGGATCGTTGATGTGCATTGGGATAAGCTCGTTGAGACGTTCTTCAGGAATTTATCAACGTTTATGGGGCGCTCACTTTTGAAGGTAAACCAGAAGAATTCTCCAATCCGACGTTCCGTAAATACACGGGACATCGAGCTTACCCGCTGGAAGCACTCGCTTAACGCAAACGTCGTAATAAGCCGGTCAATTTCACCGTTACGAACTTGTACACGATACAAATACTTTCCTATGGACCTACACGAGGATGCGGGGAGTTCTCATCCATAGGCCAGCAAGCTTGGAAAGCCTTTGGAGAGCGATAGAGGGAACATGATTTTCAGGCCTGTAGGGTTTAGGCGGCCACAGAGAGCCTGGTAAGTCCTGCCAGTCAGGCAGCTTGGCTAATCCTACATTGGCAAGGCAATTAACTCCAGAGTGAGGATAGAGAGATCCCTGTTTTGGTGTCTTTGCCTTTCCATCCGCACGCGGAGCCTGCCTCGCTCCTCACTACGTAGCTCGCAACTTCCACTACTGATATCTCCCTCGGTCCTATGGCTTTGCCGAACCTTTCATGCCACCGTCCTTCTCGCTTCTGAAAGGAGTACACGCTCGCTTGTTATCAAGCGTGACCCGTGTAATATTGCGGTTTGCAAAGCAACGGCAACTAGACGCGTCTACCGCAAGTAGCTTGTCCTTGTCTGCCCCGAGGGATCACAATATCCTTCCACTCACTTTCAAAGATCCGTCGAGCCGTTTCTCCTGTTCCTGTATCTATCCTTGCACTGTTCAACGCTCGCTTCATCCTGTATGGGATTGCAGGATACTGCAGCTTATATTGTATCCGGAGGCGCGGTTAGGATAATGATGACCGATAGAAGCACGGAACAGATTAAAACATCTGTTGTTCGCATCAAGCTGTCAAGCTGGATAGACAACGGTTCGATCGAATTTTCGTTGGATCTAGATTCATACCTACTGTTTCATGGTTCCCCGCCTACATCGCCATCGCTGGAATGGGCCGATTCCGGCGATGTCACCAACGCGGTATGGATTCTAACGAAGTTTCGTAGGCGTTCTTGCTAACCATTCCTAACCTGGCCAGCAAAGACTAGCCAAGCCACTATGTTGGATGTCTTCGTCGCGGTCTGTATCCAATTTGAAGGGGAAAAACCCTGTTCTTGATTCCCTCCAACCGTTTCCTGATAACTCGTGAACAATTCTACTGGCGAAATGCCTCTATTTTGATTCTAGTCAAAATTTCAAGTGACCTATCGAAGCTCGGAATAAACTGGAACGTCCCGAAACAATCAGACATATTTTCCAATATTTTTTCTACGCGCCAATTACTATTTTTCGATTCATTTTTTGACTCCTTAGCTGGGTAAATCTCGCTACCGAACAGCAATACCAGTATGCGATCCACGGGTTCTTCGTCTTCGCTATTCCACATGGTCCAAAGATAATCAAACTTCTTACGCAGCCACTGTGGAGAATATCCTCTCAGGCTCGTCGTACCAACTAAATCTCCAGGTGATCCCTTGCACGTTCTTCTCAGCACACCGACGAATCGCTGCTACACATCCCTTACTCGACAGAGTGTGAGAGAGAGAGAGACAGACAGAGTGAGGTTAGATCTCGTGCACGGACGGAATCCTCCGGTCTGCGTTATCTGTAACGAAAGCTAATCTTGGAGACCACCAAGAAGTCGAGGAATATCCCGAAGCTTTCTTGAGCAGCTGCTTGACTCACTGCATGATTTCCCCGATCCGGACACCAAAGCCTTCCGTGGCTAGCCCGTCTAATCCCTATCTAGTTATATAGGTTATCTCGTACATATAAGACGGCGAGATATATAGCATACACAACCTGTATATAAAATAGTCAAATATATATCTATACTATGTACAGGGTGTGTCCTAATTAACCGATATAACAAGCACAATACATTCTCAGCCTAACACAACCTACGATTATAGTACTTTACATCCCCAGCATCTAAAAAATAGATACAAAATTAACATTTTATCGGTCATGATTAATGCATTTTGTTTCTGACGTAACTGTAACCAACTTTACATCCATGCTGCCAACTGTAAACTTTAAACCCCTGTAACTCGGAAAATAATAATCATAGGACATCTTTTTTAGTTGGTGTCGATCAATTAAGGGACACCCTGTATAATGGCAAGGACATCCACGTTCCATCGGAGCTCACACGCGCCACCGTCTCGCGGCTCTCCCTGTTCTAACACTGCGGAAATCCTGAAGGTGAATCAAGGACCAGCCGTGGGACGAGTGAGCAGGGGGCGCTCAGCAAAGCTCACAATCCTTCCGCGCCAGTTAACGGCAAAGCTCTTTTATTACTCAGAGACGGTAAGCACACACATACACACAAGCACGTAAACGTACACAGTGTTCAGAGTGACATGTATCTTTCTTGTTCTTCCACTACCGACAATCTCGTCAAAGAATTACACGGGATCGAAACTCATCGAGATACCCGTGTCCTTTATCGATCGCACGACAATCTCGATCCTTAACGAGATGTCCTAGGCTTCGAACTAATTACCCGGAGCAAGCGAGCTGGAAAGTTGTGCATTTATTTTTATATTAAAAAAAAGCAATTAACGTATCGACATTAATAAAAAAAAAATTAATAATACATAAAAATCAATAAAAAAAAGAACTTAAGAAAGAATTAAAAACAATAACAGGCCATAATAATCGATCAAAATCAATTAATGTAAATCAAAATGATTAAAAATGAATAGAAATCGATCGACAATATTTGATAAATAAGTGAAATTTATTGAGAAATTATGTTTTCTTTCTCGTTCGAGTTCTTCTTTGCTATAAGTTTTACGAACCCGATGAAAATTCAAAGTACTGAATAACTTTACAATTTTGCATCTCGACGATTTGTTGAATAGCGAATGTATATATTTTCTCGAAAAAATGTGAAGCTTTTTCTCGACGTTCACCGCGACCCGATAGGCGTCTTTAAATTGGCATCTGTTCACCCGTCTCTCGACACCCGCTCCTCAGCCCGAACCAAGGATCCTGACTGCATATATTGAGTCTCGGTGTCTCTCGACTGTTATCTTATCTCGTGGAAGAAATTGTCAAGCTCATTTTTTTTACCTCGAGACGAGTGAATATGCAATGAAATCCCAAGCTCGGCCTCGCTCCGACGGCAAATGTGTCTACGGAAAAAATAAAATAAAACAATAATAATGGATCTTCGTAACGAATTCAAGACAATTTCTTTACGATTCCGACACGAGGATCGTATACAATTATTATAATTCTCCTCGTCGTTAATTGGCGGCAAAGTCGTTCAAAAACACAGGAAAGACAATTGATTTATTTTACGTTCGTACTTTACATGTACAAATTTCAATCTGTTAAGTTGCCTAAAAATTCGTAAGAAAATAACATTAATCAATAAAAATGAAGGAATAAAAAAGTTTTCAAACTCCAAATTAAAGAAAGATTTCACGAACTTCGTTGTCGCTCGGATGAAATATATACCGGGTGTCCCACTGTAAAAGGAGCCAGGTATCCCCTCGTTCACGTTATTTCGAAAATCGACAAACCTTACAACTTCATCGTTAATTATTATTATAATTACAATATGAAAAAGAGTAAAAAATTGTACAAACGAAAACTGGACAAAACCCTCTCGAAACTTTCGTCCGATAAATCCTCCTAATTTGTTATTATCATAAGAAAGAAGAAGAAAAAAAACTCTCAACAGTCCTATAATCGTCGAAACCAAAGTTTCCATACCTCCCGCACAAAGAATTCGACAATTTATCGTTTACGGAAATACAAACAACGGGAATTTTCAAGCGTCGTTTTTTATCCGTTTTTTTTTTATCTCTTTATGTTTTCTTTCATCGAGCGGTTAAAGCACGCGAGGAGCTATAGCAACGAAGGAGTGACGCTTCGGCCTTTGCATCGAGCCAGTGAACACGAAACGAGGAAAGAAAGTTTTCCAGATTCTCGACGGCATTGCTCGTCGTGTGGTTCGCGATTCGCGTGATGCGACGACGGTGCTTCGCAAACCACATTTCGCGAAACTTCCCTCTTTCCATCTCACGCTATAACGAAGAGAAGGCCGGAGAGAAGGCGAATGGGTCGTAATGAGAACTGGACTATAAGCGTAAATGTAGGAATCCGGAACAGAACCTTCTACTGTCCCGGTCTGCCCCCAACCCCCTCTACCCACTCCCCTTTCTCCCTCTTATATCGCTCAATTTCGCTATATCTATAATAATATCAAGTATTAAACGCGTTGTGGATTTAATACGCCCTCAGGGACTTGTCTTTCTCCATCGTAGCCTCTCTGTACCGTTTCCTATTTACCGCTCTCCGTTGTCCCTGGAATTATGGAATAGCTTTATAGGCAAAACCGAACAATGGAGTCGATCTCACGCGAACTCTGCATTAAGGGGACGTGATAGATCTTCTTTACCCTCGAAACGTGCCTGGATTTTTCGTTCGATTTTTAGTATTAAATCATCGAACGGAATGCTTTGAAATTTTAGTATGTGATAAAGGTAATACTCCTCCAGGGCTTGAAAGTCTAAGAATTTTGAAAAACGAAATAAAATCTACAGATTTCGTTACCACGTGGTAATTGACCAGTAGGCCCAAAAGTAGACCAAATTTGGCAGGACGAGGCCTCGTATATTGCTGCAAGTGTAATATTTCTGACAAGAATTCTCTAAAAATTGAATTTCTTTTATCGAATAAAAATTATTAACAAATCGACAAAATATATAACAAAATTATTTTCGTAATTTTTGTATTCGAAAGACAAAATTAATTCCGACGAATACTTTTATCGGATGAGACGTATTTCGTTGGATCTACGCGACGTGAAATAATTGTGTGAAACAATTGAATTCTATTTTGAATGTCTTAAATCTCGACGCAGTTTTCGGATCTGGACAGGTGGCTGGTTTACGAGGTACGAGCGATCTCGTTCGATCGAAGGCGAGACCCGCGAAACGCTTACACACGCATCTACGATATCGAACGGTACCAAATATTTAGAATTCCAATAGAAACGATGTGTCGGATGTGTCGAGATGCCGATTGACGTGTACCGAACCTGTATAAGCGTATGTGTGTTCGCATACAGCTATTGCAAGCGGGATATCGCAATGGGAGTACGTAGAACGGTGCATTGTGGCGCCGACGTAGCGAATTCCTCCGCGTTTACCCCTCGAGCGGTCGACGTTCGATCCTTTTCTTTCGAAACTTCGAACCAAAAATAAAACGACAAGATTTTTTGGAATTGCGAACGCACGAAATAAAAACAAAAGAAAAAATCAAATACCAAAAAAAATAGAATGTTTTTTTTTGCAATTTTCGAATTGTTTCTCAAAAAATTCAATAGCATTGGTTCGCACCTCAGAGAAATTAATTCAATTCGCTGTGTAGAATGATTATTACGAGCGTTGAATCAATTATTGAACGGAATTTTCAATTTTTCGAAATTTCTATTTTTTTTTTTTTTTTTTTTTATGAAAATTTTTTGCTCTTACCAAGATTTTGTTTCGCATTAACTTACTGGATTTACGTTGCACCGAGTCCCCGAACAAATAAGCGGGATAATTGCACGCCTCCTGGTTACGATACGACTCCCTGTACGTTTTATACGAGCCGCTTGGGGTCTCGTAACATTTTGTAATCGGAAAGCTATGAAATCGAAATTGCGCAAACATTTTGCAGCTACTGGTGCAACGTCGACGATTCCTCAGTTAAGGTTTATTACAGACTGGGGGGATAACAGCGATCGACAATTTCCATTGGTATAATTCTAATTTTTCCTCGTGAATATGAATTTTCGAGCAGGCTGTCAAATCGACCGAATACCAAAATCGCGCCTTGAGATAATTTAAGGGTCGAGCTTCAACCCCCGAAGCATAAAAATTTGATTAATATCCGATCAAATGCCAAATCTCTCGAATAAATATTACTTTTTGTACGTTTTAGATTCGAGGGTTGATTGTCAACCCCGTAATATCGGAATATCATAAATATTAAGCAAAATATCGAATCTTTATAAGATATTGTCCTTTTTAAATTTATGTACTTTCAGACTTGATTTTCACCTCCAAAATATCGAAAAGACACTGATATTCAAATAAACCCCTCATCTCGATAATAAATTTAACATTTTATATTTTTTCAACGTAAGGGTTAATTTTCAACCCCTCAAAATATTCAAATAACAGCAATATAACCAAAACCTCGACACTTAAGTTTAATTTCACTTTTTACATTTTTATTCAGCCAAATACTAATTTTTCATCCCCCGTAATATGAAACTATCCCCAAAGATTGACCGAAACGCCAAATCTCAATGATAAATAATCACAAAGCATAAATCGACTCTTCGTGGCTCTCTCGCGTTACCCCTTACCGACCAAATTCTGGGCGACAGTCCTTCGAATCACGGCAGACCCAATTGCGGATTGGTGGAATGTTCGGGATGGTTAAACTTCAAGGGTACGCAGTCAGCCAGTGACCCAGTCGATTCGAAACTTCTGCAGTAAACGTTTCTCCAAACATCCAAGGGTGGTGGAGTAGTAGGGTGGTTTCGAAGGTGTGAGAAGTGACGGCTGGAGGCTTTAAAATCCCTAAGCAAGTTAATTTGATCCAGACTGGAGTTGAGCGCGTCCATCCCCTCCTTCCTCTCTCTCTCCCTCTCTCTACCCTCGAGCCTCGTTCACCCCTCTCTACATTTCGCAGTGTGAGTTTAGAACGAAAATGCGTTAAGGGATGGAGAATTTACCGGTGACTGTTCGAGACTGGAGGCCAAGCAACGAATAATCCGCGCTATATAACGACATTGGCCAATTCTATTGTATACGATTGTACCGTGAGTTTGGTGTGGCATGGGGGGAGAGAAAAGGGACCATTTAGAAGTGGAGAACGAGGCACGAAGAGAGAGAGAGAGAGAAAGAGAGAGAGGGCAAGTTGCCGGTGCGGTCTTTACTGATTGGCCCCCCAGCTGGGATAGCAGTAAACATTCTCTCATTCCCTCCCCCCACCCCTGTCTTTCACCCTCTCACTCCCGTTCTCCTGCCTCTTCCACCCTCACGACTTCAGCGACTCGAGGTCTCCAGGAGTGTTTCGTACGTCCCTTTACTCGCGCCCTCTCCCACCTTCCCCCTTTATCACTCCTCACCAAGGCCCCAACCCTCGAACCACCCCGATCCTCAGCCCTGGTCGTTCTATTCCTCTTTCTCAGCCGGTTCACCCACAACCATGAACCAACGGGGGAGGGTGGTTGGGAGTTTAAGCCCGATTTAATGGGGTGGAAACGCCGCGGCTCGATCAAGTTGTATTCAATTATCCCCACCCTCGGTCTACTCGCCCCCCCCCAACCCACCCTTCACCCCCATGAGAGCTTGTGCTTTCCAGCATTCACCGACAATTCCCAGAGACATCTCGATCCGGGTTGGTCTCGATTGGAATGCCCCACGAGCGAGAGGACCGAGCCTACCGATTGATATCTTAAACATGTTCGGAAATATCTTCGTTGTTGTCGCTTATACTACTCGCGAGAGAGAGGTAGAGGGAGAGAGAGAGAGAGAGAGAGAGCTAGGAATCGTTGAAGAGGGATGCATTTATTTATTTTCAGAATCCTTGAATTCTTTTTATCTCGAGCGAGAAGTAAATTGGAAGTCGTTAGCATGAAATTGAGGATGTAGAACGAGGCTCGTTGTAATTTAGGACGAGGAAAAGCAAGAATATAATTAATTGTTGATTAGTTTTAAATAATTAATTTTTCCATAATTCGTCGGCATTTACATTAGTTATTAATCAATTATTAATTGAGAATCAAAATACCTATTAATGAATAATCGAGTTAGCGATCGATTAATGATTAATCGGTAATTAAAGTCGATAAATAACTTGGAGTTTGAGCTTTTCGATTCGAGTCGATCGAGGACAATTTTTCGACTGGGATTCTAACGTAAGGAAGCTTGGTTTACCCTCTTTGATTAAAAACAAATCTATTTTACGTTACTAACGATAATTTGCAAAATTTCCGAACATAAGCAATTTTATTTTGATTTATTCAACTCTCGGTATTTTTTTAAATTGGTTAAATCGTGTCGAATCGAACAAATCTCTTCTTTAATTAATTCATACGATCTCTCGTTACGAGGAAACGGGAAGGAATTTTCCTTTTTGTTTCCCCCGTGTTTTCGAAATAAAGTAGCAGCTTGCGATAAACAGCAAAGACGATCGAACAATGAGTTTAGTTGGCATAACGTTTCGGATTCCGGATTCGAGCTAGAGTAACAAAAAGAAACGTGATCTCGACGATGAAGGGGGATTACGATCGACGCCGACGATTATGGCAATGTACTTTTCACGAAAGGACGGAGAAAAGCTGATAATCACCGAAGGCGAAAGAAAAAAATGTATTGGACCTTGGCTAAGAACTTCGCCTTGGTGATTACGCACGTTCGGCCGAGTCTTCGTCGTCATATCGACTTACATAAGACCTTCCGTGCGAATCTCACCAATTTTCGAATCGACCGAATCGTCGCAAATTTCGAGATCGCTCAAAAAAAAAAAAAAAAAAAAAAGCAATAACAAACGTAAATGAATTCTCGTTTAAATCGTTTGAATTTTTCTTTCATCGATCCTTATCTCGTTTACATCGAATAATTTGTAGATGGAACGATTTTTTTTAGTTTAAGTTGAGACGATCGACTTGGCGTGTAACCGCCCATATATAAGTACCATTTCCAATCCCCCTCACTCACAATCTCTGGCTCTCGGTTTTCGCGTCCTACGCGTGGATGGCAGGCGGCGTTCCAGCTTCAAATTAGCGTTATGCCCAAACTTTGGGATTTACAGTACAACTGCGACCTCTCCCTTAAAGAACTCTCATTATTATTAGAGATATATCCCTAGCACCGACGAGATGAGAGGTGGGAAGGCGAAGAAGGTGAGGGACGAAGCGAAGAGAACTACGACAATCTCCCGACCCCTCGAGTGAAAACCAGGCCCGCCAACCTAACCTACGAACTACGTATACCTACGGTAGGTAAACGTACTTGGCTCCGTTCGTACCAACCTAACGTCGCGGGAATCCCCGAGTTTCAGGATCGGGTCATTCAACCTCCCACCCCTTTTCTCGGTGCCTAAACTCTGCAACTTACTTCGCCCGTGCTCAACCAACACGTACACGAAAACGCAAATTATAATCATGAGATCTCTCTCTCTCTCTCTCTCTCTCTCTCTGGTTCCGTTCGTTTCCACCGAACCTCTCACTTTCTCTCTCGAAGTGCTTAAATCATCTCTTCGCGCGAGCCCCATAGAGTCCCTCGACGCTAATCTCCGGCTAACAACTGCACCGTTGGTGTTGGCCGTCATCGGTCTCGTTATCACACGGGTTATCAAGACGTAGAGCGAGAGGGTAAGAATAATTGGCGACGATGATACTTTTTTGATAATAAAAGGAGGAACGAATTTTGATTAGGTTAGATTATATTTTGGTTGTGTTAAAGTTAAGCTAGATTTTTTTGAGTTTGGCAATGTTTAGTTATGTTAGATTATGTTTGGGTATGCTGGGTTGCGTTTGATTACGTTTTGCTTATATTAGATTGGGCTTATCATAAGATTACGAAATTTCACATGTAACGAAAGAAATCGCGAAATATGGAACGAAAATGGCACCATTTTTTTTTTCCAGTAGAAAATATTAATCACCAGATTTTTACGTGTACCAAGAATGCCAACGATAATGAGACTTCTTACTAGAAATATCCCTAGGGGGATTGTGCTTCATCGACTTCGGGAAAGTCGACGAAGCACGATTTTTCCTATGTAAGAATGTACTTCGAAGTTACGTTGGATTGTAAAGTTATTGAGAAAAAAAATATTCCATAAGTCAATACGATTACCTAATAATCGATTTTTTGTTCTACCTCGCATTTGTATTTCTATAAAAAGTTGTTCAACTTCTTCAGACGTGATTGGTGTAAGAGCGAATGAGAGAGAAAGATAAAACGAAAAAAAAGAGAAATCGCATTTACAATCAATGGTATCAACGGCGCAACTAATTACACGAGTCTCGAGGATCTTTGATCGAAAGTTTATACTACCCGTAACCGAAACGGTCGAGGGTTCGAAAGACGGACCAGGCCAGAAAAGAAACCGGGGCAAAGAGAGGAGAAGTTTGAGCTTCCTTCCAGACTCCTGTGAAAAGGCAGTGCAGATGTTTTCTACGGAGAATGCGCAACGCCCGTAGAGCTTTGAAAAGGGATTTTGTACGATCTCTTAGCTTTGTACTTTGATACGGATTGCTTGTACAACATCTTGGTAAACTGATGAACTATGACGTAAAAACGTTTTCGACGAAGGACAAATGGTAACTTTCCTCTCTTGATAATTAGAAATACGAAATAACGAATGGGGCGGAAAACGTCGTGGGAATTATCATAAATCGAAATAATATTGGCTATTTCGAAAAGTTGCCAAAGTTGTCGACCTTGAAATTTTATTTTGAGAATGCCCACCCCTTTGTTCGACCAAAAATATCAATTTTTTTATTTCTCGAGAATACTTTTATACCACGGTATAATCAATTCATTTAACAAATTTCACGTTAACTGGGAGTTCGATATAAGAATAGCTTTTATCCCTCAAATCTACCCTTTTTATATATTTAATAAAAAAATAAATAAATAAACAATAAAAAGTGTATGAAAGAAAAATAATGAAAAATTCATACGTTCAAACGGATTTTTACGATTCAAAAATATCGCATGAAACGATGCCTTCTACGATTTAATTTTACGTGGTTGTACAACCCCCACAACGGTTGAACGAAATATTTCACAATCATTTCTATCCGAACTCGAAACGATATTTTCTCAAAACTATCCATTTTCACTCGGTCCCAACGATATTTCGAGCGACTCTTGATTTCTCGATCCACGTTAATTTTTATAACCAACCGAAAAAAAAATAAAAAATAAAAAACAATGTTTTAAAATACAAAGTTTCAAGCGAAAATGTCTGACATTTTCCGTGTCAACGGATTGTCGCGAGAGAAAATTTATGTACACAGTCAATAACAGCCGGTGAGTTTTCACCCCCTCGTTATACGTCCTCGTTGCACAACTTCTGAAAAGTCGAAGTAGAATTGAGCACTTGGAGCGAGAATCAATGCTAAATCGCCGGCGACATCCATGCGCTAGGCGAAGCTTATCGAATAAGACTGTACTTTGCATTTTAAGACTATCGCTCTATCGACGCTGTTTGCAAATACATTCTATCCACTTCCATCTTCTCCCTTCCCCCACCTCCTCTCCCTCTTCACCACCTCATCCCCTACGAGCCCCTAACCCTCCGTCTTTCATCGTCGCTCTATAGCTAAGAGATGAGAAGCGTCTCATCGCCAGCTACAGCACGAGAGAAGACGAGCTTAGACAACAATTTCCTCGGGGCATTCCTCTCGATTCGCATTGAATCGAATTAAATCCCGTTGTGAAATTTCAGCGGAGCGAAGTGCCGTTGCATTATTAAAAGCGACTTTCGTGGACGATAAAAACACCGAATAACCAAATTTATTCGCGAACTTTGTTTAATTTTGTTTCATCCCCTAAGATTTGAATCAAGGTCGTTGGGTCGGTCAATGTCGAAGATTACCTATTATTTATCTTTTTTTTGTTTGTAGTTGGTTTCTTTAAAAAATTTGGTAAATATTTGTACGGAACTTAAAATATTTAGAAGGAGGGGAACAAAATGGAAAAATCGTGTTTAATCTTGTTGTCTTCGTAGGAGAGATTTTCCTCGAGGAATTCCAAGCTCATCGTTTGAACGTTGCGAGGGTCGCATTATTGTGTCACCGAGGGAAGATGCAACGCGTGCTGTGGTCGTTCTTGTCGGTTTTCCAGGACGAATTATAGCGAGAGACCCTCTCGCACCAACGTACGAGAGGGTAAAGATCTTTCTCGCTATAAGGGGCGTTCCCTCTATGTGAACAATGCTCTCAACTTTCTAACTCTTAGGACCACGTGACTCCTTCACCCGGTGTACAATGTGCGAGCCGTATTCGGCACGTTTGGTATTCCGGGCACGAAGAAGAAGCGGGAACGATTTCCAACCGCTTGTGCCTCAGATACTGCGAGAATGAGAACCAAGAGGATACGTTCACAAAGTCTGCCCCGAGGCTGTGAATACTCTAGACCGTACCTTCCTCTATCCTTCTCTCTTTCTCTCTTTCTCTCTGTCTCTCTTTCTCTCTGTCTCTCTCTCTCTCTCTCTCCCTCTTTCTCTCTCTGTATGCGTTACCAGTGGATAGAGTAAAGTTAACAAAAGCAAGATGCGTCTGTGGCTCAATAAAACAACACGATTATTGAAAAGTTTTGTAATCGAAAGTTAAAGTTTAGATAGAGTCTAATATTACGGTCGTATGTTCAATGGATGTTATAATGTTATATTCAGTAGTAAGTTTTGTTGCAGTCAAGGTACTTTGTTCCAGGTTTTTAGATCGTTTTAGTCCGTTTTCATTGTTTCAGGTCCATTTTGAAAAACTTTCGTTCATTTTAATCCGATTCAATCCGTTTTTTGTCTTCTTTACTTAATTTTTGTTCATTTTGACCCATTTTTGTCTACTTTAGTCCGTTTATGTCTATTTTAACGTATTTCGCTCTATTTCTTTCCCTTTTAAACATTGTTTATTTATAAAATTCGTCATAGTTATGAAATAAACATCGATTACGAAATTCTTTAATTCGAACTCTATTATCAGTGATTACATAAGAATTCTAATCTTTCTCCTGAATTAAAAATGGATCGATTAATGTTTAATTGTGGTTCAAAACTTAGAAAAAACAAGAGAACAGATTTGAAAAACGTACTTGACATATTTTGATAGACTTCAGAGAAACCAAAATTATCAATTGCGCGGTAACGATTCGAAAGATAATAAAATCTTTAAGTCGCTTATCTTAATTCAAGTACCGACGCCTTTCACTTAATTTTCGCCGAATTTACAACGCCATCGTGATTCAGCAAATTCGATGCACGCATACAGCTCGATTCAACTGCTTTCTTAAAGTCAGCCACTGAACCGTTTATCTTAACCGGAAAAAAATGCAACATCACTCGTTGATACAATAATAACGAGATCAGCCTCGAACGAATGATGCAATCGTCATATTATCAGTGAGAAAGTTCAAGTTAATGCGCGAGTACGAAACAAATTCGGGCAGACGCGTCGAATAATTCAACGAGAAAACATCGTAGTGGCCGCATCGGTGAACCCAAAAAAACGCGAGTGACAATATTCATAAAAGAAAACAGCGAGAAATTGCCCAGTGGAAAAAGGTATGCTCGTACAAGGTTAACAATTTGACCTTAGAGATTAATCTTTACATTTTGTTGCGTGTTAATCCACGCTCTCCAATCTATTTAATTATTATAATAATTTAGTATAAAATATCCGGAGTATAAAATTATCGGAGTATAAAATATCCCGAACGCGTCTCGCCAGGTAAGAACTCCTCATCGCGAACCTGAGGGGCGACGATGGGTCCACAAGCCTTCGAGACATTTGGCGACCTAATGTGCTGATATAAAATTAAATAAGCTACTTTTGTTTACCACCGATAGCATTTAGAGTCCTTCTGTTTTTTTTCTTTATGGAATTTTGTTCTATCCGCGAGACGAGGCCTCCATAGAAAAACCCAAGGAAATTAAAAAACGGGTAGCCTGCAATACAACTCTTTATCGATGTCGACTTACGGACGCGTTCGTCTTGGTTTCATTATTTTTGGGAAAAAACGTGCGATGTCTCCAAATGTTCATTAACAGTAACCTTTTTCTGATTGGTGAGAAGACTCACCCTTCTACTAATATAATTACTAATAAAAACTTAACAAATTAAGAACATTCTTTCCATACCTCTCAACAAGCTTCTCACACGGAGGAAAATAGTTAGTCTAAAATCCACCTTCGGACATTACACTTCTCTTCCGCAGAAGACTCGACACGGACAAATATTGTCGTCCCTGATTCGAACTTCTCGCGAAATAATACAACGATCCCATTAAAAATATTCGAAATATCTACATAAAATTAATAACGTATAAAAAAAATGTAATATTGTTTTTTCTGTGTGTTTTTATCATTAAAAATTTCTATAGTGAGTGTTAAAGAACAGTGTGAATCTCATTCGACACAAAATTTCCCCTCTTGTTACTTTCGGGTCACTAGCCGTTCGTAGCAGTTACGGAAGATTACACCGACGTACTTCTTCTAAAGTAAACGAGAGCCTTACAACCCCACCAAGCGTCTTATTGAAAAATACAACAAATTTTGGTTATAAATAATCAAATTATTATCAAAACTTTTGATACGTGAATGTCACTAATTAGAAAAATGTGAAAAAATAATATTTTTTCAAATGCAAATAAACGTACATAAAAAAAGCATATTAAATGTAATTTGAGAAGATTTTTGTTTAAATCGAAGTCAAAAAAATAACTTTGTAAAATAGCGTTGTTGTTATAGAATGCCAATTATTCGTGGAAGGAAGTTATCACTGAGCGACGAGACGTAGGAAATTCGAGAAATATAAAGGAAACAAGCCTCCGATGCTTCTGACTGAATTCCTGACGTTTCTCGCAGGCCAACCTTATCCCTTTCTCTCTCTCTCTCTCTCCCTCTCTCTCTCTCTCTCTCTCTCTCTCTTTCTATAGTTGGTCCCTCGGTTAAACATTATAGTCGGCGCGAAACGATTCACGTTCCAGGCTATACACACTCAATACTAGCAAATTACTGGCAAATTGGAGTAACAATATGGTGAAAGGAGGATTATTATATATATTTGTGTATGTGTAAGTTCGATACACAGGCATTTACTGACAGTACAGAAACTAGTAGCATTTACCATTTGTAAAGCCCGCGATCGCCCAGGATCTTTCGCCCATACAGTCACGTTCAAAAATTAGAGTCGACGAAACTATCGTAAACATTGCGACAAAATAAAAAGTTCAAATTAAATTCATCCATATAAAAAATACTCAAAATATTCGATAAAAATAATACCAGGAAAAAAAATTGAAATATTTGATCGAACGTTAAGAAATATCGTCTCGTCATAAAATGTCTTATTTATCGTTATTAATTCCAGAACTTAAATAATTATCACAAATACGAGCTTTAAACAATACAAATTTTAAAAAAATGATAAAAATATTCGATTATTCAAAAATATTTTATTTACAAATAAAATATATACATTCACTCTATTAATTTATAGAATTTAAATAATTAAAAAATATATAAAAACTCTTTTCAATAATATTAAAACGAAATTTCATATGTCAAAATATGTAAAAACAAATGAAAAACAATATTTTTCTTGAGATTTGCATCGAATCGAACTTTTGAACGTGACTGTAGGGGCTAAAGATCCTCAAGGCATTAGGAAATCATCGAATTAACTGTTTGCCAGCTCGCGTGCCACACCGACTGTATATAGTATCGTGACTTCGGTTGGCTTGACAGTTCGCCCGAAGCTCAGGCGAGAGTTTCCTGTATGGCTTGGGCATACCCGAATATACAGATACGAGAACGTCGAGAAGGGGTTGGGGGGATAGCAGGATGGGAGGGTTGGAAATAGCGTCGGGGTATGTCTGAGGGTCGTGCTGGCGTGCCGGAGATATTTTCCTCTCTACACGTTTATTGTCGATGTGTACACGTTCCCCAAACTACCATCTAGAAGTAGGAAGCCAACGTTAACGTTATGCTAACCTCTACGTATGTTTTTCCACTACAAGTATCTCTGTACATGAGGCATTCCGTATAAAATGACGCATTAACTTTTTTCTTATTTTTTTTCCATCGACACGATTAATTCGTTTTTTTTCTTCTATAAACTCCAGAATCTCGAGAGTGAAAAAGAAACAAAGAAATTGATTTTTCTGCGAAAAGTGAACCAGCTGGAGTCAAGGTACGATTTTTTCTTCTCAAAACTTCCTCCTCGATCCTCTTTTTTTCCCCACCAATTTTTCAAAACTTTTTACCGGGAATAGAAAATCTTGAATATGGTTTTTTTTCTCTCGACGTCACCAAGTTTTTTCCACCCGAGGAAGAAAGATCGTTGACAGTTTTAGGCACTTTGCGAAAATGGGGTGGCCCACTTGGGGCGAAATGCCTCATATGTATGTACATGCGCGCTTCGGAGGATCTTCAATGTGTTTGCACGTTACTGTCGCGAGTTTACTGGAAGCCTTGGCTTGTGGTAGGACGATGTGGCATCCTTCCTTTACGGCGCAAAACAATTTCTCCGCATACTTTATGAACAACACTCCGCCATCCTGAGCATCCCCGGGTGCGCTACCCCACCGCAAAATGCGCTACGATACCGCCATATTCGTCCTACAGTTAGTGCATACATTGTGCGCTGTCCGCAAAATTTGACATTGGATGTCGTGAAAATGTTTGAAATATCGTAGCTTTGATTGTCGTCCGGGGGGTAATTTAGAGGATGAAACTTAATTATAGGTCGAATATTATTTTCGACGATCGATAGGAGATCGTTGAAATCGATTCGTCTCGCAAAGGTGATTAAACTATATTTTAGGCAAGCACGAATTATTCGCCGCTGTATAAGTAACCCTTAAAGTTTTAGAGGGTTGAAGCAGAAACGCATTATTCTTTTCCATCCGAAGTATCCCTGTGAACATGGTGAAACAACTATATAGACGTTAAATATCCTTGAAACTTTTTAATTATCCTAACTCCCTTGTATAAAAGGTATTTTAAGGGATGAAACTTAAATCGACGTAAAATGTAATTTTCAATATTTCATACGATACGATCGAAATCGAATCGTCTCGACACATCCACTAATTAACGAAACGAACCGAGCACAATTTTCTCCCAGTCGTTTAAACAACCCTCGAACGTATCAAGGGTTGTAAAAAAACAAACATTTTTCTTACGATCTTATTCCCTCGGACTTTCATCTCGAGATACTCGACAAAACGAAAGACTGTATTACGAAGTAGCGACGATAGAGGGCAACGAGGAAAATGCCCTCGTGTCGGAGACGAGAGGGAGAGAGAGAGAGGGGGGTAGAATAATAAAACGAAGAGTTTGCAGCAGCTCGAAAAACCATCTCGACCCTCTCAACCTGCTCAACCTCTTCCCGTTATTTATTGCACGCTACCGATGAGTGTCATTTGAAATTTCGATATAAATTAATTTAGTGGGATGGGGTGGGGGCTGAGAGGGGTGGGGGTGAGGGCTAAAGGGGTTTCCCGGCGGAAAGCAACGGCGCAGTGGGACGGGACGTAATGGTTCGGAAAATGAAGTTCTTGTAGCTTGCTTCTCTCTCTCTCTCTCTCTTTCTCACCCTTATTCAACCCGCCCCCCCCTTCCGCATCCCTCGAGCGTTCTCTAGCTGGGAAGCGAACACACCATCAACGTGGAGCCACCTCCAGCGCAACCCCTTGCTCATTCACTCACTTCTCTCTCTCTCTCTCTCTCTCTCAAGTCCATCCCACCCTCTTTCTCTCACTCTCTCTCTCATTCTCTTTCTGTTTTCATCCCTTCATCGCTCTTGCACCCTCTCTATTCTTCTCCCTCTCTCAAACCTCCTTTCGCTCTTTCCCACAGTATCAAGAGAGAGAGAGATATTTTCTCGAGCGCAAATCTCTCTTACCTTGACTAACGGAGTCCATGGGACAAACGGTACAGGGAGTACGAGGGCTAAGAAGAAGAACGATTTCCGAGTCGAAAGTTAAACTTGAAATTGCTAAAACGTAGAATTGTGGAAGAATTAATCATCGGACAATTCACGTTTTGCATTTCGCGAGGTAAATTCCACCGGCGCGTCTCGTCGAACCACTCCTGCGGGCTTTTTAAGAATATATCAATTTTTCATAATTTATAAATACGAACATTTTCGAAAAGATGTGTTTTTTTTAAATTTGTATTCACGCGAGAGTTCAAGGGTGAAATTAGCCTTGCTTTAACAAAAAAACAACGACAACGAAAAATCTATAACAGCGAAACTAACTAAAAAAATTCGCATCTATCATTTTTCCATTCATCCCTTGACTTCTTCGGTCAACCCTTGGACCATTTTTTTCCTCTCGACCAAGATGAGAGACAATACGTGTCGCGTATCTCGAAGTAACACACACGACATACCGCATGGACTGGTGCACTGCGGTCCTAAGAAAATTTTCCACCGACCTATAACCAACGACCAAGTAGGGGTTGGAATTCGCACGACGATGGAGTATTCCCTCTTGAGAGACTAGTTTCTACCGGCGTTCTGCTGAAGCGAGAATCGGGCAAAGCTTTTCCACTAGATGGTGTATGCCTCCATATTCCGAGAGTACGATGTGCAAGTCGACGCGCTTATATCCGGAGGACTTAGGCGTATTAACGAGCTGCTCTTCTCTAGCCTTGAGGGAGAAGGTTGGTAGCGATGGCGGAGGTGGGGATTGGGAAGAGGTGGAGAAAGAGAGAGCGAGAGAGAGAGAGAGAGAGGCTAACAGCTAAGGATTTTGGTAACATGTGACTTTATCTCGAATTCTCGAGGCTGCACCAGGTAGTCTGTTTACTTAAGATAATGGTGACGTCGGGGAGGATTGACGAAGAGAGAGGGAGAGAGAGAATTTTGGGGGATGAGCAACGGAGACGAGTCGAGTGCGCGACTAGGTGAGAGAGGGTTGAAGGACGGAGAGGGTGAGACGAAACTTCGAGTTAGCGGGCAAGATATTTCATCAGACGATGTTTAGTCGAAGAAGCTTGTTGCTGGTTGGGACTAGATCGAGTCCGAAATTGCTCGATGGGAGGGGAGATGGGAGAGGTGTTGAAAAATTTGCAACGATGAAAATAATCGAACGACGATTCTTCAAATTTCGTCACATATATTAATTATCATTTTTATCAATATTAATATTTAATTTATTAATCGAACTTATGACATTGTCAAGGTCACGGGGGAGGGGGTAGTTTTTTCCAAGTATTTCCAAAATTTCGTTGGAATCTCGTTCAATTCTTATTCCGTAATGAAATTATGTGTAAATTTGTGAGATTATTTGTAATTTTAAGTTTTTTTTTCACAGGAGGGTGTGATTTTTATCATGGATCGATTCGTCTAAAAAATAATCCTCTTTTCATACTCAACGAAAATAAATAAATTATTTAATGTGAAATTTATAGAAATACAATAAATGAATTATGTTGTTTAAATTTCTCTATTATCATTTTTCTATTATTTTCATATTTCTCTTCGATCTTGGGGATACTCGTAGTCGAGTACAAGCCTGTACCAGTGTATAAGTGAATTCGAGGATGGAACGAGGAACAACGGTGTTACTACTAGGAGTCTGCGCAAAAGTTTTCAAGTAAAATTCCGGTGGATAAGCGTAGTGCAGAGCTTAATATGGTAGACGGGCATGGCACTATGTTGCGCGATCGAAATGAAATTTGCCTCGGAAAATTGAGTTTCTAATGGAGACACTTCTACCCCATCCCACCGTGTTCGTCTCGCGACGTCACGCGTTCTAAGACATCGCCCAACGCTAAGGTAAAGCCTGTTGTACAGGGTCTTCGCGATTTACGAGATTCTCTCGGCAACGTCTTATACGTACATGTCTATATTATGTCTCGACTCTTCGTTGACAAAGGGAAATTAAGATGAAAAAACAATGAGAGAAAAATTAATAAATAGATAACAAAAAATTAATAATAAACAAAAAATCCGATTTTAAAGAAGAGATGGGGGGGGGGGGGGGGTGAAAAATTGATTTTTATTCGCCATTTTTTTGCTATGTAACGACGATTTAAAATATAATTTCCGATATCGTTTATCTCGAGGAATGAGATCGCTAATTAATCGATCTTCTCGTTTTATCTCCAACGAAAGAAAAAAAAAATAAATAAATAAAAAAAAAAACATTGAAAAATTCACGAATACGATAAATTTGTTTAACAACATCGACGACCCAATTTATATTTTCGCATAAATTTTAACGACGACGTTACGTTTTATCGTGACGGTGAAATTAAAAAAAAAATTATAATAAAATTTTATAGCGAGACGAAGGCTCGATTGATTTACAAAAAGCGAATAATCGATATATTCATTTTTATATCGCGTTAATTATAAATAACAATTCATTAATTTCTCACGATCGTATCGAACGACGAAGTTTCAAATTAAACAATTTTTCATTCTCTCGCTCGATTTCTCATTATAAAAGAAATAGAAATATTCATAAACGACAGAAATATTACGAACCTCGTCGACGATCCAATTTATCTTCCCCTATAAATTTTTATTGCGCCGCATTTATTTTTGAATTTTTTCCTTTTTTTTTCTTTCCTTTCGACAATTCCATTCATCAATTTCGTTCCCGGGTCGCATTTTAAGTCGACTCTCCTAGGCGAGGGTCGTGGCGACGTAGGTAGACGCTTTCTCACTCTTTTCTCCATTTTTGTTTTCTTGTTTTCTTGTTTTCTATGTGTGTGTGTGTGCGCGCGCTCCCGCATCTGTGTATGCGTGGGTGTATGTGTATGAGTGTTATTTTGTTCTCTTCTCCTTTCCTCGTTTCGGCCCGAAACTTTTCCCGCGTTTTCCACTCACCCCATTCGTTTTATCCCTTGGCCCTCGAAGCCAGGCCTTCCGGTGAAGCTCGCGCGGGTTATCGAAACAGTTCGCGAGCTCCTTGTTCGGTTCAGATTGATCGCTCCATCTTCTCAACCGGTGAGAGGAGACTTTCTCTCTCTCTCTCTCTCTCTCTCTCTCTCTCTCTCTCTCTCTCTCTCTCTCTCTCTCTCTCTCACACACACACACACACACACACACACACACACTTCCGATGTTGCTTGTCGAAAGCTCCGGTTTTCCTCTCAGCGCCACCGTTGCCAACCTCGCGCACCCCCTGGGCAAAGTTCAACCCCCTCGACGAGCATCAGGGACGAGAGAGGTCGAAGGAACCAGCTGAGCGAAGAAAGAGGGAAGAATCTACGACGTGGGCGATGAAAATTTACCGGAATGGGGAAATTTCTGTGTGAAAGGGTTGATATCCAAAGCCTGTCGAAGTCCCTTGGCTGAGAAAAGCCTCGGGGATGTGCGGAGGTTGGGTAGAACTAATTAAAGTATTTCGAGAGTAAAATTTTGTGTATTTAGCGAGTTTCGATAGTCGATAGCTCGTTTCGAAGTTGAACGACTTGATCGTTTTTGTCTTTTTTCTTGTTGTTGTTGTTGTTGTTTTATTTTTGTTTTTAGTACCAAGTGAAAGAGAAGAGATGTTATGGGGTTGATTTTGTTATTTCGATGATTTCATTTGCCATTCGCTTAATGAATTTACGAAGCATTTGCATATCGTTATCATCGCAGTTATATTATGTTTAACCCGGGTATTGGAAAATATAATTAAACGTACGTACGTAATAATAGGTATTGAAATTTAAATTCAATGACGAAGTAAATTCAATGGATAATAATGGAGATTGTTAATATCGTCAATCCTTGATTTTTCGCTTCCCTTACGTCCTATATAAATGTTTGGTCGACACAATGACGATCGAACGAAACATATAATAATTTCATTAGCGTTGAAATAAAATGAAGTTCGAACGATCGTATATAAAATGAAATTACGTATAAAATTGTAAATACTATATTTGAAATTATATATTTTTAATAAAAATAATAAATGATATCTAAAGTAAAATAAAAAATACAAATTCGTGTAAGAATCTCGTAGCAAAATTATTCAGCCAATGTCTCGATCAACTTTGGAATAAAATTTGAAATACAGTTTTGAGTAGGATTTTTCAGAAAACTTTTGAATACGATTTAGAATAAAATCGAATGAAGCGAAGAATACGATAGTACTATCAATTTTAGTCACCATGACCCGAATACATAGCCATATAAGAGTATAAATGTCACAGATATGAAGTGGAATCTTGGCGTGTCACAATATATGATGTTGCATACGATAACACCTGAACGCGCATTTCATCCCCTCTAGTATCACCTTTAGCGCTATAACAGCTCGATCATACAGCAAAGTCATCCCCTTCCGAAACTTCTGCAAAGCAAGCAAACCATTTCTCTGCGGTAATTCCAAACTGCATCGACCGACAAATAAACAGCAGTGCTTTTTCGAAAAGAATGAAAATTCTTTTTTCGAAATTATTCCTAATAATAATAATAATAATAATAATAACTAATGTTGAAAAATAATATACTAAAAATTTAATTTAATGTTATGGCTTTATTAAACCGCAGAGAAACGTATCGACTATAAGATTCGACCCCACAAACACACGACACGAGGATCGTGAGAAAATTTAATTTTGATCTTCGACGACACTCTTAATACTCGAAACGACTGATAGACGGGACAAGAGGGGTAGTGAGATGGAGCGTGGCAATATGGGAGCCAGCAAGTGCATATCGTATCGCTGTAGTTCAAACGTGTCATAGACACACCCTGGAACAAAGTCTGCGTCGTCATTGCTCGCTGGTTTGCCTCTAACCCTCCGTATTCTCTCGGCTGCGTCATGCCTCGCGCATAGAACCACCCCCTCGCTATCACGAGGAAGAGACGAATCTCGAGAACTCGAGGGATTCGAGACAGCGAGGACTCGCATTCGCACGTTAGATAGAACGTACCTCGGCATCTTAGTCGTGCGGGATTCCCATTCCTTCGGGGCTGGTAAAATCGACCCCTTAGCCGCCCCTCACCCACCTCGTACATTTCCAAAACATCGAGACGTCGACATGAATTGTATCCGGTTAGTCGCAACGACTGCGAATATTTGTCGACTGCGAGATTTTCCAGACGACTCGAGAATAAACAAAAAAACAGCACTCGAATCCGTACTGGCCTGCGGATTTTTAGTAAGGGCGGAGAAATGTAAAACGAAAATTACTAATTGTTTAATTACATTACTAAGAAGAGTTCGAAAGATATCCCGCTTCCTGTCGAGCGAAATAATTAATATTGTACAATTGAGAATAGATAGACGGAAGAAAATTTAGAAGGAAATTCATTATAAATTTTGAATGAAATTTAAATATTTTTGTTTTATCGAATTAAACAAAAAGGTTAGAATACTAGTTTGAGCGAAATGAAAAATAAAGTTTGAGGGTGCCAGGGTCAGAATGCATTCACAAAGGAGAGAAAATTATAAGAATGAAATGAGATAGATTTGATAAATGTTACGAATCGTTTCGAAAGAAAAGTTCAAAAGCTATGCAGTTAACGATTTAGCAAATTAATTATTATTACAACGAATGGGAGGATAAGTGAAAGAAAAAAAAGTTTCAATGCCACCACGTCGTGTCTAAGGGGCCGAGAGGGTCAGAGCGGAGAGGCAAAAGGGAGAAAGGAATAAGGGTGCTATTATGGGATATACGCTGAGGGCTTTTTCTTTTTTTCTCTCTAGTGATCCCAGGGATTTCGAAGAATCCGCAGTCCTTCAGATCTTCGAGAAATCTAAGATATTGCGAACGGCTCGAGGCACACTAATTTAACCCAAACCCCTCTCGTCCTACCATCTTGAGAAACCCAGCGAATTTTAGTACAGCTGTATTCTCGACACCATACTGTACAGGATGTTTCAAAAATGTTAATAATAGAATTATTACTATAATTCTTTAAATTAGATTCACATCGACCGCTTGCATCAAATTTAAACTCTTTTTAATCGATTCACAATATCAACGTCATTTGCTCACGTAGCGCCACGTGGCAAAATAATGAACTAAAATTTGTTCTTACTGTTTCTTAGTTCACTGAATTCATTCTTCCCATGTTGATTTACGAAAAGTAACATATGTTTGTATGATTTGAACTTTCTTCGTTTTGTCAAACGTATTTTTTTTAATTGGTAAAGGATGTTTTTAATTTGAATTTTTTTATTTCTTTTTCCAAAAGAAAAATCGATATGTTTACATATTTCTTAACTCGAAGGTTAATTTGTGTACAGCCCTGTATATCGCTATATGATTCAGTAAACCGTGAGCTGTAGTAAGGTAGTCGGAGCTTTCATGAAAGTTTGAACGCCTTCAGCACGTGCGCTTACAATTTCTCTCTCTCTCTCTCTCTTCTCTCTCTCGTCCTCGTTTCCCCACTATACAGAGGGAAATAAACAAAACCCTTGTAAAAACCAAAGTACCATGGTGAGCTGATTATGACGTGAATAAATGTTGAGCTCGAAATGAATAAATCATACGATATAATATCATGCTTTATTATAATATCGTGCGTCACGTTAATTGTTCTCCATCAATACGAACGACAATTGAAAAATCGAGAAAATTTTTAAAAAACACACACACCCACACAATTCACTTCCATCAATGGAAAGAAAATGCATTGGACAAGCTCGAACACAATGCTTCGCTCCGATAAATCGTCGGATATAAATTAATTCGATCGATTCGAATAACTTCTATCGCAAGAATGAATAAATAAACGAAAAAAAGCAAACAACGAACTATCGATCATTATTTCACAAATATAATCGTCAAATAAGCAGAAAAAAAAATTTTCGCATCGACGATGTAAAATTCTCGTTGATGTAAATTTTTCGTCGTGACCGTCGATAAAATATTTCTCAAAATTGTGTAAAAATCGTTCGTAATTTTTCGTGCAATATGGTAATGTTTTTTTTTGTTTTACGAAGGGTGAGAATCGATACACGAAGACGATAGAGCGACGACGCGAAAGTGGAAGAGAAGCACGGGCCAAATTCCAATCCTTTTCGAACAATCTATTTCGGCAAACATAGGAGACCTAACGAATCTCCAAAGTCCACATATCGTTAAGCGCTCGAGTGAACCGCTCGAGGAGAATCTCAACGTCGCTATCTTTCCTTTCTCTTCGTACGCTAACTTCGAGCTAATACTGCTGGTAGTATCTATCCCAGAAAATCCATTCGGGTTCTACTCTCATCCTACGTTCCCTTTAGTTTCCTACTCGGTATCAAAGGCTCCGGGCGAGAAGATACCAAACATTATATACATATATATGTATATATATATGTATATATGTATATGTACGTGTGTGTGTAGTTGTGCGTGCGTGTCTTCATACAAACCTACATATCATGTTGATAGAATCGTCGAGCATGGATTTTCGTCTTATCACTTTTATCGGCCAATAACTTATCGTTACTTACTCTCGCATCCGACCAAATTTTCTTCATTCCGTTACAAATCCCCATTGAGAATACATTGAGAAGACAGATTTCCTCTCATTTTCAAAAATTTCTAGTTGTAAATTTAAAAAAAACAGTGAAATTAAGTTCAAATTTATTATTATTTTTTTTCTATGATTCAATTTTATCGCCATTTTATCCATTGGGATTTATTCGGATTTGGAGAAGTTTTAGAGAAATATTATCATTAGAAACGAAGATCTTTGTGGCGTTGACGTTAATTTGAAATAGAACGGAATAATTTGTGACGAATTGAACATTTTTGGTACGAGATGTGTAGATTTTTGTTTGTCGATTTTTCGAATTTTTTCGTCGTTTTACTTTGTAATTTTTCACGAATACAAATATTTTGGCTAGTTTGACGATGAGTATTAATATTTCACTCGAGGCTTTCATGGACGAGAAATTATTTCAATCAGATTGTGCGAGAACTCGCAGAACGTCGTACTAGATAATTGTCTGTACGAGTTTTCGCACGAATCGATATTATTATCGTCGTAACAGTATTATTTATCGAAATCGTCGATTCTTTGTGTATTTGGATAAACGACACTTGGCACACGCCATTCAATTTCGATCAAGCCCCGAAAATCCGTGAGTCAACACTGTACGTGCGTTTCTCACGACAAATCGTATATTGGCTCACGTCACTTTATTTATTGACTCATTCTCCGATTTTCTGTTGTGTCGAGGGAAGCTCCGTTAATCCGTCCCGACAAAACGATTTCTTATTTACCGTAGATCGAACAAACATCACGCTCTTAGGCGCGAAACGTTTCGAAGAGCCACGACCGAGGAGAATTTATCTCGATATACTTTTAGACAGGAAGGGCGGAAGAAAAAAAAATCACAACAATTTTTCTTAATGTCCATGAAAAATATTAATTTGTTTGATAATTATTATTTATCATTATATTAACTCGAATGAAAAATATTATTTCATGTTATTTTACGCATTTTTTGTTCGTTGCAGGATTTTAACGAGAATTGAATTATCGACAGCGTAGAAGGAAAAATGGTCGATCGGGATGAAGAAAACGTGATCTCGGGAAGTGGCATCCTCGATGTGCCGAAAATCTCTTATGGACAGTACACGCTCGACAAATTGCGCAAAAATCCACTTCGCGTTATTCAAGTACGATATATTTTACTTATACAAAATTTATACAAGAAATTCCAAGAAAAAATGTTCAATCGACGTATTCGTTTAAACATAATAATAATAACAAAAATTAACAAATTCGATATGAGCAACAACAAAATTTAACGCATTTCCAAAGAATTAATTAATTATCGACAAGATTGACTCAAAAACCGAAAAAAAACATTACAAAACATTTATAATCAACGAAAGATAACAAAAATTAACAAATTTCGAAAGCATCGAGTATTTAAACTCGTCTTCAAATCTAAAACCAAAACACGAGCTTGAAAACAAAATTCGTGTCGAATTTTTGAAATGTGAACTAAAAACATTAATAATTTTGAAGTAAAAGAGCCATAAACGAGCAATAAATTGTTTTCGCTGGTAGCCTCTTCGATTGGACGAACGCGTTTACCGGTCCGTTGCCGCATCTATTTCCTTATACCCGTAATGTCAAAGGGATACCTATGACGAAACATTAATAATTTCCATGATCATACAGAGAACTGTATACACGACAAACATACACAATCCCAAGCGAAGTGTCTATACGTATTGCGTGCTCATAATTCGTACCCCGAATTCCCTTGGCCAGCAGCATGAGCACCGATTAGTTCCAAAATATGGTCTGTTTGGTCGCACGGTGTAGATCCACCGGTCTCCGTTAAACCAATAACGCACCGTCGAGTTTTCGTGTCTATAATACGGCTCGATCCGCAAACCGTTGAAATCGCCAATAACGATCGTGATGATTTTCCACGCACGGCCGATATATACCGAACGCCCCGTTACGCCTCGAGGACACTTCCCGTCATACGGTCGTGAACCAAAATTCGATTCTATTAGTTACAGAGCCCGGGGTGATCAAAGTGAAACGATTTTTTAACGGTCCGATCGAACGGTAACCGTGAGACGATCGAAACAATAAATTCAATATAAATAACGAACGAACGAGAGTAGCGTTTGTCCATTAAACAATTTTTATTCCGAATTATCGTGTAAATGGCACTTTATTTTTTAAGAAATATGAATTTAATCGCAGGTTAATTTTTTTCAAAATTAATTTCAGGTGATTTTGATAACGTGTTAAAAACGCAATTTTCTTTCAATTTTAATACAATTTGTTTTTGTTGATTTCTCGTCTATGATTTTATTTAATTTTACTTCAAGTTAATTTATATAATTTTTTAGTCGTGGGATTAAAAACTACGGAAATGACTCATTTTTGAGATAAAGATAAATCTGTTTGTCCATTAAACGTGCAGAATATGTTTTGATGTATTTTTTTATCCATAGATTTTGTAATTTATTATATCAATGAAATAATCAGCCGTCAATGTTGATTAGTCAAAGAAAATAGGAACAATTGTCTATAATTGACGTAATTAATTTCTTGTTATTTTCTTTTTTACAAAATAAATTTTCTTCTTGAATTATTTTGAATAATTTTGCTAATGGTAATTATAGACACTCCGTAAAAAATGTATTTTCATTTGCAATTCTTCACGACAGACTTCTTAAGTATATTAAATGACCTTGAAACTTGGGACTTACTGGGTCAGTTCGGGTGACCTTGGGAGAACATTTCACGGTTCAACTTCAAGATATCGCAATGCTGTAATTTTTCATTGCGCTCTCTCTCTCTCCCTCTCTCTCTCTCTCTCGTGTTAATTACTTATGTTCGCTCCACCGTAACTTCCCCAGAGGTAAAAGTATATGACGTTCTCTCGTAACTTTGTTATCGCAGGTGGACGGGCGAACCGGACAGATTCTCACGAATAAAGACCTTCTCGTGAGTAGCGTCAAACTTGCCGCAGCCCTTGAAGAACGAGGTGTCAAGGTCGGCGACACAATAGCCATTTCTGCCGAGAACCACGTTAACTGGTTCACAGCTGCTTGCGCAACCCTATACACGGGCGCTGTACTTTCGCCTATGAATCCAGCTTATTCGAAAGGTGTCGATATTTCCGCATTTTTTTCATAATTCTAAAATCACGACAAAACGTCCTTTAAAAAATGTGAAATATTTTTTCTTCAATTATTATTTTATTTTTATTCCGTTTATATTAATTGATTTTCGATATAATTTATATCACGTAATATCAATATATTATTTGTGATAATAATATTTGATATTATTATTATTATTATTATTATTATTTCGGGAATTAAAAAATGACGAAAAACATCCGTCAAAAAATTCGCCGATTTTGTCTGTCGTGACGATGATTTTTTTTTAAATATTTATATTAATATATTGTTAATATGATTAATGTTATTAATTTATATAAATAAGAAATATAATTTTTGTTTAAACAGTTGTCTAATAATAACGTTAAAATTAATCAATTTTCTACAGGTGAAATCGCACATTGTCTGAAAATCGCCAAGCCAAAGATAATTTTTGTATCGCGTCGTTCGGAGTCTTTGATCGGCGAAGTGATCGAGGCCCTTAATTGGCACGTGGAGATGATACAATTGGACGATCGAGCGATATCGAACGGGATCGTAACTCTCCGAACGATATTGGACGAAACGAAAATTTGGCCCGATCCTTACATTTACAATCCTGCTCGTATCGAACAACCTGACAAACAAGCAATGATCGTACTTTACTCAAGCGGCACCACGGGATTGCCGAAAGGAGTGATGCTTTCGCATTACAACATATTGCTTCAAGAATTCGCCATACAGTGAGTTCGATTAAATTCAATTAAATTGTGTATTAATTACAGCGAATTAATAATCGATAATGGAACTCATTAAATTAATTTTATAATTAAATTCATGTCGATTTTCAAATTGATTAGTCCATGATAATTGATTTGTTGTAATCAATTGATTTGTTATTCCAATTAATGTTTTTATTTCCTTGCAGACATCCGGGCTACGTAAACTTGAACGAAAATGACGTAATACTAACAATTTTGCCATTTTTTCATGGTTACGGTTTTGCCATGGGAATGGACGCGATCCACGTTGGTGCTACGGCCATAATAATGACGTCGTTCGAGCCTGAGATTTATCTCGATATTATAGGCAAATATCGGGTTACTCTCATACCCGTTGTACCGCCAATGATGAATTTTTTCGCTAAGCATCCCATGATATCGAACTACGATTACAGCAGTTTGAAGACGATCATTTGCGGAGCTGCTCCTCTTTTACCTGAGGTTTGCCCTTGTTTAATATTAATAATAATAACGACGACGACGATAAGACGTAAAAGATGACGATTTTTAAACCTGCGTCATGGAGAAAATTGTTTTTTTCACCCTTTTAGACCTTTTTTTAAAACTATTTTTGTTCTCGTAAAAACGCAAATTTTCCGCTAAACACAAATATCACGGTTGTATTTCTCTCCCATATTAATTCAACGGTGAAAAATCAAAAAATCTGGAAATTTCACAATTTTTTTGGCGATTTCTCCTATTATTTTCAAACTATCGTAGGAACGACCATGATTTTCGTAATGTCTGAGAAATTTCCAATGAAAATATGTCCTTTTAACATAATTTTTGCGATCAAAACATTTTCGTCCTCCCGAGACCCGAGATTTTCGCGAAACCCATCGAAGTGGCGATACGTCGTATTCCAACGACGACGACGGATGACAATAATAATAATAAGTTCTGGAAACTAATAATTTGGTTTCATACCAGATGCGTCGAGACGCACTGAGACGTATGGGAAATCCAATTCTTCGTATCGGATATGGAATGACGGAACTGTCGATAATCATCAGTATGAGCAGGCGAGACATGAAAAAACCCGAGAGCGTCGGTTTTCTCGCACCTGGCTGCAGCTGCAAAGTGATAGATCTCGAGACCTCGAAAGCTCTTGGCGCGGGTCAAATCGGTGAAATGTGTTTCAAAGGGGATTACGTGATGCTCGGTTACAAAGACAATCCTATAGATACTAGAGAGACTATCGACGATAATGGTTGGCTCCACAGCGGTGATCTTGGTTATTACGACACCGAGGGTGATCTATTTATCGTCGGTAGGCTCAAGGAGTTGATCAAGTACAAGGCGTTTCAGGTTTCGCCGAGTGAGATCGAAAGCTTGCTACTTTCGCATCCTGATCTTGTCGATGCCGCCGTCGTTGGGAAACCCGACGAGGAGGCTGGTGAATTGCCAATGGCCTTCGTCGTCAAGCGTTCAGAATCGAAAATTACCGGTGAAGAAATTTCCTCGTTTGTTAGCGGTGAGAGAAGAAAACAAATTGCCTCGAAATTGGGCGATTTTTATTTGAACTTATTCCCATCATTTATTTGACTTTGATTTAAACTTTTGTGTATGATTTTTTTGTCGTGACAGAACGAGTTTCTCCGCAGAGCAAGCTTCGAGGTGGGGTTCATTTCGTAAAGGCAATACCCAAAAATCCAGCTGGGAAAATACTCAGAAGGGAACTACTGAGAATGGTGTCCAAGCTCTGATGAAACGAAATAATTCGCATACTTTGATACAACTTATGAAAACACGGTGCTAACAAAAACTGTAAAATATTGTCTCGAACAACGCGTACGTGTTTCATTCCCGAAGATTAAATTTCTTCAAACTTCTTAAAACTAAATAATTTTTAGCAACACGAACGTAGTAAATTTTATATTACAATAGAAAATCAAACTGGACTGAAAAAAATTTGTTTGACGATGAAATAATCCCGAAAAATGGGTGGATACAGAGCGGTCACCCATCCCAGTACCGTCCGCGCGCAATGCTGCTTAACTCGGTAATGCGCCAGAACCACGCACCAACCACATTCCTATCTTTGACAAGCGGGTAACGGGCACTTAACACTTTGTTCAATTACGTCGAAACGTGACTTTTCTTTTTTTAATTTCATAATCATTCCTCCAAAAATTGATCGAAAATTAGTTTTTCGTTCGAGCTTGACGCAGAAAGCGTCAAACCATGAACAATAGCGACTTCCGAGAGATCGAACGAATTACAGGAATGAAACCGTTGGGCATCGGAGAAATTTAAATTCAATGACGTTCGCGGATATCCGCACGAAGCTCTCTATCCCTCGCTCGCTCTCTTTCTCTCTCAAACGTGGGATATGGAACTGTGCGAAGCGACCGGAGGGGATGGATCGCTCCTATTTCGTCCCCTTCATTCGACTAATAAAATTACAAGGATCGCTGCCGACAAATCTAATTGACGAGCACGCGGCAATTATTTAACGAATTGCAGCCTCACCGTTTTACCGACAGTAGCTTGTAACCTTTTTACGTTCGAGCTCGACGATACGCGTATGTGCGCGAAGCTAACGCGCGGTACGATCGATCGTTTCTTTTTTCTTTTTATTCTTTTCATCCATTCGTACATTCTTTCTCGTCTCGTTCTCACGTCAGGCCGCAAAATTCGATCAGTTTCCCCACGTACGTGCGAAATTCCACGTGTCTCGTTTTAATCCGGATTCGAAGTGACTCTTTTCGCGATGGTAACCGAGAGCAAATTTTCGAGCGAAGCGAAATTGTTGCGAATTATAACGGTGAAAATGATAATTATGACCGTTAGATATGCGTGATCAATCAGCGATTCAGAAATGTTGGTAGAACAATAGAGCGTGCGTTTTGAAACGATACGAAACGGAGCAAGGCATGGGAAAATCGAGAATGGTGGACGTTTAATTGTGTGAATATATATATATAAATATATATAGCGCATATCTCGTAGCTCGGCAAATTTCATTAAGCTCTTATTGAATTTCGAATTTCAAACTAACCTGGTTCGTACGCTGTTTTGCATCATTCGGCGAAATTAAAGCTTTCATCTCGTTTCAACGGTCCACGTAATGGACGCGAATATATTTATCCGCGACTCGTTGAGACGGGAACTGCGCGATCTGCGGAAGAGAAATTCCGTCTTAAAATTCAATCGTATTATAATAAATGACTATCAAGTAATTAAATTATTAAGTTTATCGAATTAAATTAAAGATTATATAAATTATATTTAATTAAAGTATATTTTGTTAAGGTTTATCAAATAATCCGACGGTAGACGAAGATTGCCCAGAGTAAGATTTTGATTTTGGTGCAAAGATTTTCAAATAGGTGAAAAATTTTGAAACAGTCTATAACGACGAGACTGTCGAAAATTCATTAATTTGATGGAACAATAGACGAATAATTTGACTTTTGGTAGGATCGATGCACGAGGAAACATCAATGGTGATGTTAATTAAAATGTTTTTATATTGAAATTGTAACAACGCGAACGACAAATCTGTTAAAATAAAGATAATTTCCGCTGGTATCGGTATCAGATCAACGTCCAATGCCGGAAAATTAACTCCCTAATATATACGTGAATATTAGCCGTCAGCTGCCAATTAATTCGACCGCTTTCGCTCTCTCGTCCGCGCTAATCAAATTCGTATACGTTCGTGCTGTGGTAATACAGCTGCATCGATAACGATACAGCCTTACGGTTACTATTCTGTGTACTTGTCTACCTGCCAAATCCCTGAGCCGCATTCAAGCATTCACCGTGAAATATGTTTCCCTCTCACGCACGCTTGCATTCGCATAGTGCGCAATCACCGAAGCCTTTATCGCAAAATTGCTTATGTTCTGAGAGTTTGATACGTGAGAGACTTGGGGAACTTTTACGTACGAAGGAAGACATAGAGATATTTATATATAAAAGTTGAACAAATTTCCCAACAAGTCGTTTACCGTTCAACACAAGTAAGGACCTAAGTCGAAGCCAATTAAAGTTAGAATTTAATTTGAAATCAAACACGATCCGTTCATGGCAAACGTTTATATGCGTCTCGTTAATTGGAATTTTCGCCGCAAGAGGCGCCACCCTCCGAGTCGGTCACGTAAGCATCATGGCTGACACCATGTAGCACATTGCCTCCACTTCGAGAACGGGAATCGCGATTTCTCCGGCATGAAGCAACCGATCGGGACGAAACTTGACTCAGTGAACGCAGAATCGTGGCAAGAAACGGCTAAGCTAGATTTCCTTTCGGTCATTTGCACCATGCGGGAAAATTCGGGAATAGTGATTTACGACTATCTTGCTAACCTACAATGTCAATGTTCGATAGAAAAGTTATTTGATTTTTAATTTATCATATGGATGTTTTGAACTTCGTGGCATTCAACATCCAACCCTCGTCGCGAACATCCATGAGTACCGTAAAAGGATCGGAAGGTCTGGTCTGATGGAAAGACATTACAAGGCTACAAACGGGAGGGGATTATATCCCAAGCGGTTATTGTCCCAAAAGCGCGAGGTACGCGCGTGTGTTTCCGGATAATGGACCGGGCCTCAAGGGGTCATGCGAAGCTGACGTTCCAGCATGTCAACAGCAACCATGCATCATCGGATGTCTGATGCACGTATAACGCCACATCCTCATCCCTGCTATATTTCTCTCCGCCTCTCTCACTCTGTCTGCCGTTAATACGGATACGGGCTGCGGAGGATGGTCATTACAATAAGCAGCTACGACGGTCAAACGAACGAGAGATCCTCCTACCCAATGAGATATCGACTGATCGGTTGCAGTGCCAAGTGCCTGTTGGACTATCTGACTATTTACATGGGCAATTCCATGACGGTTAATTCAAAATTTATCATCATGTTTCATCAAACGACGTTATACTATGGACAGCTGCTTCGAATATTACAATTTTCTCACCTAATTAATCTTTTCGAAAATTCATCAAATTTTCGACTAAAATTAGCTTTGTTTTTACAAAAATCAAAATAAAATATTTCAATCACGGAGAAAATATTCAAAGACTGTTTTTCTCCGACAAATACATTCTTGGAGAATTATAAAAAGGATTGTGGGACGTAGATCAGAAATGTGTGGATCGAGTTTGATCCATCTTTCATGGAACTTCCCATGTATACATAAACCTAATAATACTACGTTAACACTCGTATCTCTTGCTCCACTTGCTGCCCATCTACCTCATCTCTATCTCCATCCCCTGCTCGTTTTCTCTCTCTCTCTCTCTCTCTCTCTCTCTCTCTCTCTCTCTCTCTCCCTCTCAGGGTTCTCCATGCTCGTTGCCTGGACCGTGCGACTTGGTCCCTGGTACGAGGCTGGAGTCCCGTGGACATGAGACCGGAATATCGCGCTTGGAAATTCCCCTTCCGTGATTCGGTTACGGAAACTGGAAGGGAATATAACGTCAATCAATTATCCTTTCACACGTGCTCGCTATCATTCGAATAGAGACTCTGTCCCTAAATTTGATACACCAGCGATAAATTGTAATCGTGGATTTGGTTTCATAATGCATTAGGGGGTCTTTCTCGTTAGCGAACGTTCAAAGAATTATTTACTTTGTCAATCTTTCCAACGTAAAATCGTACAATACACAGGTTTTCTCTTGAATTCTAGAACGATAGATAATTACAATTACACACAAATTCGTGCAAACTTGAGTTATCGTCGAGAAAAATTTATTGTACTTCAATTATTGTTTTTTTTGTCAATCAAAATTTACTTGATTCTACTTAAATGTATGTGAATTAAAGTTGAGTGAATTAAAAAAATTCATGAAAAAAAAGCTTACTTTTCTGACAGTAGGGCCTTAATGAGATATTAATTAACGACACAGCGAACACTTTCTATGGTATCGCGCGATAGGATTTGTACCGTATGATGTTTCATTGAATTTCACGTAGCCAGGAGATACATCGCTGTAAAATGTAATAATATAGATCTGTCCCGCATTTGCTAGAGCCTGTGATATATATATATACATATGTGTGTGAGTGTCTCTAACGAGAAGAGCCCCTGCATCTACCCGTATCCTATTAACTCAGAGTTTCTAGCTATGCAATATCACCAATTACGATATTGTAATAGTTACATTTTCAAATAAAATTGCAAAATTTATCAAATAAATTAATCTGTAATTAATACACGTGTCTTTCACATCTAAAAATTCGCAATTTCGACTTCGAACAATATTTAAAAAATATTTCGAGCTTTCGAATTCGAATTCGTTAAGTTTGAAATTAAATCAATAACTTTAATTAAATCGACTTGATTGGATTCAAGTCAAATCGATGAAATTCAATTCAATTTCCTTATATTTAAGTCAGTCAAATTCAATATAATTGCATTAAATTCATTTCAATTCATATACTTGATTTCAATTAATGTCAAGCAGATCTTAATTGAATTTTATTATCCGTTATAATAGACTATAGTTGATCGAATTTATTGATTTTCGTAAAATTGTGCCTAAGCTCAAACTTAAGTTAGAATTACCACGAACCGTATTTGACTCATCGAGTCAATAAGTCGATCGTTGAAGATCGTTGATAAACGCGAATGGCCTTATCGCGAGGCAGAAACACGGCCACGCACACGGGTAAAATTCTGGTACGCTCGAGCCTATAAAAAGTGTCACTACTAACGGATATGCAAGTCGCGACCCGATAAGATTATACACATTTTCTGTCATCGCCGTGAGAGCGAACGAGCTTATACCTCATTTTATCGCTCTTCGTGCTGGTCTCCCGGCTCGACGTGTTTACGAACAAAAGTGTCCGGGCAGGTGCACCTTTATCCATAATAAAGGAAGGAAAAAACGAAATCAGTGCGCGACAAATTTTTACGAATAATCGAATAGAAATTCGAGTAAACAAAAATCTTGTCTCTTATCGCTTGAATCACTTTTATCGTTGAAAAATATAGTTTTCTATACGATTCGTGAAAACGAATAAAAATGAAATCATCGCTATCGAACAAAAGTGGTTCGGTTCGTTAGCAAAAAGTCCATTTCTAATATTTATTTTACAAGTAATTTTACAAGTGAAACAAAAAAATGGGAAACTGTAATTCGAACGTTGCGAGCATGACACCAGAGATGCTCGAAGAGTACAGTCAACTAACTTACTTGACGAAGGCTGAAATACTTCAGTAAGTACGAAGGAATAAATTTTTGACAAAAAAAAACATGTTTAAAAACTGCTAAATAACCGATAGTATTTATTTAAGTCCATCTTTTCCCAATTCGAATTTTCGTATTCTTCGAAGCTGGTACTCAAAGTCAATGTGTCGAGTTCAAAATTAACTTCGAACTCGAGTCTAGTCGCGAATCGATTGCTAAACGTAAGTTTGAATCGAACTTAAATCTAAATAACGAATAATTAAACAACTTGGAACTTAAGTACGAATTAGACTCACAATTAACGAAAGACCTAACTATCGGACTCGCTTGACAAATTAAACCGCTCGAAAATAAGTTCAAACTTAACTTTAAAGAAAAATCTATATAAAATCCCTCCCGTTGATACAAACTCAACCCCCTTAATAATCGTCGTTATTTGTCCATTTTGAAAGCATTTTCCGACAATTCAAGATTCACGGAGGAACCGAATTGGACGATAATTTTCATCACAGATTCGCGTCCGAGCGAATACTCAATATTCTGCCGGAGATACGTGTAAGTTACGTAATAATAATAATGAAATAAAGGTAACAACGATCGTCCTGGTTTACTGATCGATATTGAAACGCGAAGAGACGAAGGGACGATAATAATTTGTTCAAATTCAATTTGGACGGTACGATCGTATCGTAGAGTTATAAAGGGAGGGAAATAAACGATGATGATTCGGTGCGGGAATTGCGAAACGACGGTAGCGACGAGGCTTGGCCGAACAGGAACCGTTCGAACCAGATATACAAAACTGTTATGTACCTGTACTCTTGGGAGGGGCGATATCGATAATTCGCTTCATTCTCGCATTTGCCACCGGACACGACCGATACCGATTTTATTTCCTGCGTTGAATTTCAAGCTCTTCCTCGATCCTGCATTAAATCCTCAATTGCCCATTGTTATACGCATGAATATGAATGGAAAATTATGATAAAACATTGTACAGTGCCAGTATCGTATCTCGCGTTTAACGTTGAAAGAATTCATCGGTCGTACTTAACGATTTTGTCCTACGGACGAATTAGTACCGTCTAGTTAAAAATGATCGCGAATCGAAAATTCTTTATTCTCGTCGGAATTATATTTATCATTGCATATTTGCGTCCGAGATTTTCTGGACAAAACTAGTTTGAAATTCTTCTCGTTCCCTCGCTCGTCGTAATTTATTCTATGAAAGAGTGAGAAAACCTAACAAAAATTCACTTTTTACAGTTTTTTACGACGAATTGTGACAAACGGAAAATAAGAATTTGATATTCATGTTGTGGAGAAAAATTTACGATTTCGTTATCACGCGTTAGTGTCAATTTGGACGGAAAAAAACGTAAACAAAATTAAATGCAAATATATAAGGGAATATTCCAATGTGACAGGCTTGAAAATTGTTGATTTTCTTCATATTTTTTTAATAAAATACGATAATTAGGTCAATTTTATTTCGCTTATTCGAATGACTTTTGTTGTACGTAAAAATATTTTTGAATGTTTTAGTATTATTTTTTATACAAATTTTTAGACCACTGAAAAATGTTGCCTACAAAAAAACGCCTGAAGGTGGGAAGACCAACTCCTCAAAAAATTGTCTTAAAGAAAAAAAAAGATTATTAATCAGGATGAAAAACTGTAGAGGTTTACGTATGATTTTTCTTTTTCGATGAGAATTAACAAAAAGGTAGTAATTTCAAAGATTTCGTTAAAAAAAATCGAAATTTCAAATAAAAGAAAAACGTTCTCGTACGACGTTAAAGAACAGCGTGAAGAATGATGTGGCAAAATTTCAGACGGATAGCTTGAAAACTCTTGGTTTAAAATCTTCCACCGTTTTGAATCACGAAGTTTCGAGAAAAACACGTTTAAAGTTCGCCAGGTCTCACGCAGCTGGCCAAATCCCATTTTCTAATAAAGACTGTAACGTCCGTAATAATTCGAATTTTTCGATCAAAATTTAACAGCATATTTATGAAAGTCCCTATTTTTGGATATTGCAAGAAAAAGGATTTTGAAAAAAATGTACATTGGAATGTTCCCATAAAATTGTTTTGTTACATTACATGAAGAAAGATTTGACCGATGGAACAAATAAATAAAAAAAAAGTACATCGTTGCCGAATTAACCGAGTTCCGGACGATATTTTCAGCACAATCCATTCCGCGAATCGATATTTCGGGTATTCTCGTCGAAGCAGGATGGCCACATGAGTTTCGAAGATGCTTTGGATTTGTACTCAGCGCTTTCGGATAATTGTCCTGCCAGCGTTCGAGGCGCCTGGGCATTTCAAATATTCGGTGAGAAACAGATTTATTCTCAAACGTCTCGTATCGATTATAATTAATTCATGAAAGATTAATGTGACGAAACAAGGCTGAATCGATAATTTTAATCCCAAAGTTTACACCTCAAATTATTTATTTTCTTGCCATCGTCGCAAATCGGAAACCCTTTCATTTTTTATTTTCACAATTTTCTGCGCAGACTTCGACGGTGACAATCAAGTTTCTCTGGACGACCTCGTCGAGGCGGTGGAGCGAATTTCTGGTTTCAACGAAAATGGCCAAGTCCGAATCGACAGACAGACAGCTATATACGTGGCTCAAATGGTTGACATATTTCTTAATTTCAAAACATCCCTTCATTCTTCCATTCTGTGTTCACATTTTTCTTAAAGTTTAAATAACGATTCGAAAAATTTGCAAACTCTTTTTTCTTCACCCTTTTAGATCTTGAAAGAGATGGATCTCGACCATACAGGAAGCATAGGGGTTCAAGAATTCGTCCATACGGTAGAGAGAATACCAGAATTTACTGAAAGTTTTCGAATAATGCCGTAATATCGCCAGTGGAACATTGAAATTTATCCGACCAATGGATTTCGCTCTCCCTGTGTATTTTTTCAGTTCCAGGTGCGAAATAACAATAAAATAACCTTTGACGAATTCGACAATTTTATTTTTATTCCTATTTAGTCAGTCGCGTCGAACGCTCATTTTTTTATTTTACTTTTTACGTCGTTCTTCGCATTCTCGCGGATCGAGCAATCCTCGAAGTTCTCGACTACTTTAGAACGTTCGAAAAGTCGGAGTAGGGCTTTTGTATTAGCATTTCCACGCGATGCAGTTACCACGAGCATAAATGCCGGGTATCGCGAGTTCTGGCAAATATGGAATATTCGACGTTCTTTCATACGTGAGAGGCAACACCGCAGGTACTTTACGCGCGGTATAAGTATCTGGGTACTTGAAGAGATATGTTGGCAACAGACCCAATGAGCTTTGAAAATGGTACTCATCGGGTCTGAAGTAGTTGAGAGGATGAAGGAGACCGGTGTGATCCTTGTATTGTTCTCGATGATGTTGCGCCGACTTGACATTTAACAGAAAAAATAAAACGAATAAAATTTCTGTAAATAATTTCGAAACTACAATTTGTCAAAATTACGGTAATTTATTTAAATGTCGAAAATTACTTAAAATTTCTATGAAACGAGATATTGACCGCTTATTTAATTTTCTCGTGTATGTTTAAACATGTAACGATGACGAACTTGTGATTAATAACTAGACAGACATCATTGATTTTTCTTATCTGTTAGATAAATTTATTGTAGTTCTTATTTTTTTTAGATTAATAATGAGGATAATTTGAAAAATGTATTTATACCTTGTACAAGTTATCGATTTCCTTCATACGTTCGGTGTCGATAGTCGTGATATCGTTAACCGGAAGTGCTAGGGAACGATCACGGTTTCTCACTTTACTGGCAGCTACGAGATCCGGCCTCGGACTGTACGGAGTACTCTGAACTCCCCATTCGTAAGGAGGCATCTGTGTATACATAAATCTAATTTATATTGCAAACGACTGCCTTAAGGCAGGACTCCAATGACTCCATTGTCAAGGTCAGAGAAATAAGCTTTTTTCATTAATTTCTTTAGTTCGCTTAATGGTTTTTTTGGGCTCGATTAAAGATATGTTATTACACAGATATTAAAGTAGATTCGAATACATTTTTATTAAAAAAGAAACAATAGTTAAAGTAGAATAAATTTTGTTGTGGAAACCACGTTTTTCGAAGTGGTGCGGGCGATAACTCGAGCAATAATAGTCGGATATGTAAAATTGTTGCACGAATTTTGTTATAATTGAGCGTAGCCGTTCTTTATTTTCTAAATTTTTCGAAATATGGCCACGTTTCGAAATAAAAATATTATTTTCACCTAAAATAAGTTCATTCAAGATACTTTTAAAAATAGTAATTTCCAAAAAAAGCGATTGCGCTCGACGATAGCTATTACAATTAGAAAAAATGTATACATTATTGTACCTCCACTATTCTTTCTGTTGAATCAAAATTTACTTGAATCTACTTTAATGTATGTGGCTCTTACCTTAAAAAAGGCGCTTAAGCGTGCGCCATATTTTTGTAAATACAAATTAGATTTTCGAAAAACGAGAATCAGCAATTTTTGTATTTCCTTTTTTCATAAAATTATCAAATGTCTTTATCGTATAATTAATATATCGTGAGATAGACTATCAACGTCACAATGAGTAAATATATATGTAACGATAAAAAGTTATTGCTTATCACCATTCGGTACAAGGCACGATGAAACTTTAGTTTTTGTCCTCCCAACTGTCGCAGCATTAATTGTAAGTATCAAAAACTTACCGAGAATCTCGAGAGCGTTTCGTTTCTATAATTCTGAAAGTAGCTCACTCTCCCGGGCGAAGAGTCGTAAACAGAATTATTGTAATGAGTCGGTGGATGAGCTCCCATGAACTCCGGCGTCAAAGTTGCTGGATAATAAGTTGCCTGTGTCACAGATTGCATCTTCGCAGAGCTCCCCATTTTTCAAACTTTTGCGAAATTTCAAATAATCCCTCGTACGTTTTCTTCGTGCGACCAACAACCTAAAATTTTGACACGATTATTAGATTATCGAAGAAAACAAAAGATCGCCCTTCACAAACATTTTTCTTTCCTTTACGTCGGACTATTTTTGAATAATTTTCAAAACACCTTTGTTTTTAAATCGTTCACTTTGCTTCGATCAATTTTAAAGCAACGAGTGCGATCGATGAAATTTCAGATAAAAAAACATTGCTACGAATGAATGTTTAATATTTTTTTATTTGTTTTTAGTTTTTTAATTCGGTTTATTTTCAAGACCAAGAATAATTCATAATTCCGATATAAAGGTCGGTTAATTAATATTTTTGTATTCTCTGGCCACTTTGGACCGAAATTTTAATAATCACCTATGTTCTTTTGTTCACAAATACAATTACTTAACTCTTATAACGAATTCATAAATATTTTTTCATTCATAAAGTTAAATATTAAACTGACGAAAAATACGTAAATATCCGGCTTAGCGGCATTGTAGCAATCTATCATAAACGGGGTTTTTCGCCACGCGTTTTACATCGAGTAATTAATTATTTTTGTTTATTAAACTACGAAATAACCTGATTAGAATATAAATTAGAATATACGATTAGAAATATAACAAAAACTTTGAGCTCTTATTTAAATACTTTTTCACTAGTAAAACAGTTGTAAATAAAATATATAAATTTTATGGACGAACGATGGGACTTAAAAAAATGACTTCACTCTCTATTTCTTTGCGACTGTCCGGCTACGAGTACGGGCAGCAATCGCTGTAAAACAAAAATAAGACCGTATTAATTTATGCATACTCATTCTGTAACTTTGTAAAGCAAATTTCGTACGTTCAATTTGATCCGGTGCGGAACTCTTAGGCTCGATCTTATTCTTAATCGTTTTGTTGACGTTGGAATTCGATTTTTTCACTTCTATAGGATTCGCAATTGGCGGTACTAATTTTTTGAGCTCTTTGAATTTCACTTCATGCGTTTGAAGCTTGCTCTTCAAAGCTTTCACATCAGTTGTCAATCGACTGCGAAACAAAACACGTGAATTTCCATTAAAAAATTTCTGTTAAACTTATTATTTTTTTTAATTAAATATTTATGGAGAATTCTTGACTTTGCAAGTAAGGTTCGACATACGAATTTATAAAATGCTGCGATTTTAATTTCGTCCTCATCTTCTTCAAATCCTGACTTTGGGCGACTATGGTTGCCTTCGCTTCTCTAGGACAATCAGATTAATGTCGCAAAACTAGTTTTGCTCGTGCGAATGAAAAATGAATCTCTCGAATACAATTCTGTACCGAAGCAATTCGTTTTTCAAACGAAACACGTTTCTTTAAGAGTAAAGAAAAAATAAGTTCAGAGTAAAGACAAACGATGAAAAACCTTTTATTTTCTTGTAGTTCCTTCGAAAGTTTTGCGATCGTTTGTCGGTCGCTAGTGTTTTGGACCTTGTACATATTCAAGTTGAATCGGAAATCAAGGATCTGGGAGTGTAGTGTGTTCATTAGGGACTTTAGATATTTCGTTTCGGTGTCCAGGTCGAACTTCAAAGAATTTATATACAGGCGGCGCAATTGTTTCGCCGAAGCAGACTGACGACATTGCGGACATATCTTAGATCTGTGCATAAAATGTTTCAAAATGCTCATTTTTCAAGCGTACTTTGTTAATTTTTGTTAAAATGCACGAACAATTGTCATTCCATATAATTCAAGTGATAAAAGAACTGCAAAATTTAACCAAGGCGTCAACATTGTTTCACTTGAAAACAAAAACAAATGCTATTTGGAAGAACTGCAAAAATATTTGTCTTTTTTCTGGACGAGAAAAAGGTTTCACCAACGACGAATACATTGTTCGTGACTCTTTTACGACTCGAGCTGTTCCAAAAGATGTTCGTTTTCAGTTTCTTCCGCGGCATCAATTTAATCGTGTATTACTATAATTCGTACTGTAGAATACATCGAGATACGTCACATTTTTAACCATTCGGTGATACAATTCAGATGAAACACGTGAGAGCACGGTGTGTAATAAAGATCGTTGGTCGACATGCTCTCTATGCATATCGCACATTCCAAGACTACGCAACAACTCATTGCACTTATTTTGCTTATTTGTCCACAGACACCGATGATGTAAAACGAATAAAAACGAATATAAATGTAACTTGACTCGTTACAACGGGCATCAAAACGTGATGCGACACGAAAATCGACGCGTACTGAAATTGTGTTGTTCTCTGTCAACGGTTGTGCGGGTCACGTTAAATACGAATTCAAAAGGTCGTAACGTTTCACGATCACGTCCTGTGTTTAGCAGAACGTGACCTTGACGGAGGTGAGGGACAGAGCTGCTCATCTTCGGTGTTTACAATCCCTTTGTATTTATTTTACGCGGCTAGGAACAAGTCAAATGCGACATCTGCAGTACAGAAAGGCGTTCTTTTCATCGTTTTCATACCTACCGACAGAGAGCTACAGGGGCTATAAGGCAAGGTCGAGTGAGTAGTTTACGAACTGTCGATATTTCACAGAGCTTGAGAATATTCACTTTTTTTAAACCACGAAAAACTTTTCTTTTTCAACTTGACGAATAAAAAAAATGACCGTTGTCCTGTTGATAATTCTGGAAACTAGTAAGAAAGGGAATTGCCTCAAGTATAAAAACTTGCGACTTTCGAGGTCAATAATAAATTTTCACAACACCACATTTTTTCTTACAATTTATCCAATCATATTTTTGATTTGCTCTCATTGAATTTCACGGGACAATGGATTTATCAATAAATCATTTCTAAATTTGAGACGTTGTCACATTTACATAATAATAATAAATATCGGGTTTTCATCAAATCGTGGTAAGTAGAACTGGAATATAACATTTGTACATGAATTTCCGAGGCAACTTAGTCTATCGACACGAAATCCGCGATTTTTTTATTAGTGCCAACGTCGAAAGGAAGTTTTTTGCCAGGAATGCGACTAAATTTTTTTTGTTCCCTAGGGAATCTCTTAGGACTGGGAAATTTGTCGTCTTTCGCATGCCCACCGAATCCGTCGTAAGTCAAATTCGTTGATAGACTTTCCTGCAATGATAAAAGTACGATGATTCATAAACGAACGAAAATGTAAAATTTAATCAATTCAGCCGAGACGCGCTTACGTCGGAATTTGTTTGTGCCAGTCTAGGTTTCTTAGCGAGAATCGAGTACGTTCGAACATTTAGCCTCGACTTTCTTTTCATCATATCACTGGTTATGTTGTACCGAACGCCGCTGAGAGAATTTTCATCGTTACTTTTGCCTCGTTCGTCGTTTGTTGGCTACGAGAAGCAAAAATGTAAGTATAAATATTTGAATATTATTATGTCCAGAAATTAGGAGTAAAGAACATTTATCAATTACATTATTGTTCATAATTACTAACCAAAATCACAGCGTCATCGTTTTTGGATGTTGTTTTTTTGTTGAGAAATGGCAAATCTTCGTTAAGATCGATAATATCGGACGATTTACGTAAGCCAAATGCATTTTCTTCAACTTTCGATTCTTCGTTTTTGCTCGATTGTTCATCCGTCGATTCGTCATTAATTTTTTTTCGTCCGGCGAAACTTTTTAATTGTCGCGTTCCGTTTTCATATTCGCGGAGTCTGGCTTGTAGAGCATATTTTTCAGTCTCGGCGATCGCCAACATTTCTTCCAAATGTCTGCGACAAAGATTTTCCAAAATATTAATGGAAATGAAATAAATTTTTGGAATTTTAGGCCGTACCTTCGTTTCTCGTGCTCGTCGGACAAAAAATTTCGTTCCATCGACACTTTTGAGAGATCTTGCTGCACTTTCTTTAACGATGTTCGTAATTCCTTGCGTCTGGCTACACTGGTCGTTAACTCTCTGTGGCAAAAAAAATCAATTATTAATCGATTTATTTTCGAATGATTGTCAACTTTTCGCTAGGGGAAAATTGTTTTGCTGCTAAGTAAATCACTGTTACCTCTTCATCACAGTAATGTACGTGATAAGGGTCGCGGGATCTTGTTGCGACGAAATCATGTGGTCAATGTCCTCGGTGGGCGCGTTTAAGAGCATTTGTACACTGCGAGAGAAAAATAAAATTAATTATTCCTAACTATTCGAGGAAATTTTTCCGAAAGAATTTACAAAAGTTAAAATAAAAGAAAATCATGTAAATTGTGATAAAGCGAAAGTTCAGTACTTGAAATTCATAACTTGAAAAGCAAGAAGATGAAAAACGTCTTTTTACAAACTATACCTTCTCAATTCATCCAACTTTTTCTTCAATCGGATCACTTCCTTCTTAGCATTTTCCACCTCGAAAGTTTGTTCCTTTAAGAATCTGGATTGTTCTTTCAGAGCCAATATCGCCGTGTCTTTATGACAAATTTGGTCTTCCAATCTTTTTACTTCCGCCCTAAGGCCGGAGTTTTCCTTTTTGTATTTATCGCTATTTACACGAGTGTTTTTCACCTCCGTTTCCTTTAGCAATATTTGAAACTTGAGGGTATCAACCATTGACTGAAGCGAAGTGGCATCCTCTACTATGGTATCATTGTTGGAAAAATTGAAATAGATTCTGTGTATCTTGCTCTGCGTTACTTTCTCTCTGCATTGTGGACACGTTCGCGATCTGCTCGACGCACAAAATACAATATTACCGTTCGAGAGTTGACTACGAATGCGTATTACAAAAAAACATATTAAGAAAATAAAAATTTTCGCGACCCTTAGATTTTATCTTCGTCATTGACGCATCTAAGTGACGTGCCCGAATATTACGCAACTATACGAATTTCAGATGCTTGTTTTCAATGTGCCTTCATTCATCTAGCTTGGATAATTGAATATGACCAGTGTGCTACTATAAGCGTAAAATAAAGTCCTAATTTTTCGGTTAGCAAAATCGTTCTCTTTTTAAGCCGTTTTTTCATGCAATTTAAAATTTCAATTTTGAATTAATTTTCACAAGATATGAAATTCTTCGTCTGCTGAAAATGTGAGTAGCTTCTGAAAGAAAATGTTTGAGGATTTTTTGGGGTTATGTAAACCTTCTACACGCCCTTAAAGGATTGCGCGGAGGTACAGGATACAATAAATATTCAATGTTAAAGATCAGCTAAACGCATCGTTCGGATCACGATATCTCGTCGAATGTATGACAAATTAATGACGTTTTTCTTTTCTTGTTTCTCGAAAAATTGCATAATCGTAACGCATTTTTGCTTACCTCTCTAGCCATTGAGTAACGCAAGCAAAATGAAATATATGTCCGCATGGGGTGTAGAAAATATCGTCGGACGGTGACAAAAGGTCACTGCATATAACACAAACGATATTCATCCTTTGTCGTTTTTAGTCAACGAGGATTACAAATTTCATTAATTTTCGTACACAAAATAAGTCACGATAATCGATGTTGTAATAAATACGTATTTTACCCACATGGGCACTTGAAATTTTCGCTTTTTTTCAATTTCAGTATGAAACGATCTCGATTCGAATACAAAAGGAAAAAGCATTCACGCGGTCGAAGCTTCTGTTTACGTACTGAACATCAAAGATAAGTTGAACAAAGATCTTTGTTTGGTAACATGCATCCCGGAAGTAGCAAGCGCTGCTAAGCGTGAAGAATAGGAACTATCAAAAATACCGACTATAAAAGCATGATAAAGCAGCGCACTGTTATTATCATTGTACCTATCGAGTGAAATCCCATGGAATACAACTGTTTAATGTTTGCCCGATCATAATTCCATATCCTTCGTGCCCGTGATCTGGCACAGGAAACGTTAGTCCGCCATCTTGGTTTTCTCACTGTTAAATTGGTCAGTGTTTGTGAATGGGCTTGTCATAATTGTGCTTGTATATTATTTTCTATCCATTTTTTTTTCGGTCGACAATTATATCCTATTAAATTTCGCGTAGGAGCCAAAGGTGAGTGAACAATATTTCTCAGTCAAATGTTACAACAATTCGTAAACGTTATAACAAAAAAATTGATTCACGTCATAAAACGATATACTATATCCGTGAATAGCGAGGCCAAAAAAACACATCGTCTATCTTCGGAGTCCAATGCACTTTGATTCTTTCGATGAATTCGTCATATGAGTGTGTGTCATTGTTCCTCTTCACGCTTTCATTGTTTTCCGCGCTAAATCCGTGTCAGGCCAAATTTTTATTTTCACCAATTAAACGTTCATTTATACATAGTCGTATAACTATATACATATATCTCTCTCTATATATACACACACACACACACACATATATATATATATATATATATATATATATATATATATTTCTTATCTCTGCTGTATCACGACTACGAGAACGGGAAGAACGTCACCTTTCCAAATTGACGTATCACATTGTTTTTCCTTTCGTGATTCCGCATATCAACGAGACCGAAGGTGTACGTAAAAAAAAGTCTGTTGGAGTTTATAAATGCGTGTGTATACATTGCTGACGTGACGTACACAATTGTACGAACTTGTAATTGCGAATATATTGGTACATTTGTACAAGGACTGCACTTTGAATCGTTCGATTCAGGAGATGCCTCTTGTGCCTTATTCGTTGAATACCTGTGCAACATGACAAAAAAAAAACATTCGAAGTGTCAAAGTCCGTTTTAAATTCATGTCTACGGTCGAAGGAAATAGTTGGACAGGGGAAACGTGGGCCTACTTTTTTCCTATGATAATAGCGAGATAAAACGACTTGTATGCAAACATTTGAATGGTTGGAAACATTTAAATAATTTAGAAAACCCCTGTAAATGGAACTTCGAATATGTTTAAAGGTCAAACGTTAGTTGATACAGGTGGTAAACATTGTACGTTTATTATTGTGACAATTTGCCTGTATAACAATTTAGCACTATTGTTCTAGCTAATTGTTTATAATAGCTACTGGGAAAGTAGAAAGTCAAGACGGAATCAATATGTTCAGGGTCGATTCTACGTATAATGTAGTTAAACCTTCATTGGGAAGCCTTACCGCGTACTAACCACGTTTCCCTTAGTTCGTGAAGAGAATGATACTGTATAGAAATGTATTCAACAGTTTACTAGACTCGCGAAATAATTGGGTGGTTTATGGATTTTATCTTGGAAACAATCGCAGCCATAAAAAATTTTCATTAAAAATTAAGAGACCATAATTTGCTTAGTCTTTCATCTTGATAGTGCTGATTATGAAAATCTTTTCCAAGAGTTAGAAATCGAATAAATTATATATTTTTTGCTTATTTTGGAAGAATGTGGCTTCAGAGTTGATACGGTAACAATTTTGTTGACTTTGAAATGAAATTGTCAGATCAGCTTCCTTCCTAATGGCAATTTGTGTAGACCCTCCACGAACAGAATTCAAAATAAAACTAAAATAAAATAATGATTTGAGAATTCATCTTTTGTCAAGGAATTCAAATGATTTGAAATTGTACATTCCATGTGTAAAACTCATCATAATTCACGAAGAATTGCATAAACGTCTCTCTTGATAACATGGCTCAACCATGCAACAGCTTCGAAAACGCGATTCACGAATTCTCGAACGCAGCACAACCGATTGGAATAAAATTTAGCTAACCCGTTTTTTGCCACGATTCTGCATGTGTTGGGGTAAATGTCATCGGAATCGGTTGTACCATACCGTAGAATTTACAAATCGAATTTTCGAGATGGTCATAACCTGTAACACTGCGTCTTAAGGGCTGTAATCTGCAATTTTTTTTGTGTAACGTTCCCTCTAGTCAATTGTTTACGTTAATGACATCGATGAAAGAATTCTTAATATTTCACACTTGTGCTGAAAAATGAACGCTCCCTAACTCAGCCATCATTAACTTTAATTAAATTAATCGCACAAACTTTATTCACGAATCTTTAAACTCATTATTCATCTGTTGTGCAACATTTTACGTTCAGATAATCGGAGAGGCAGTCTTAAGGTTTCTCTGTGTGACACAAACCAGTCTATTAGCGAGAGCCAATGCGGTTACAACTCGTCGATATATTTTAGTTGAGAAGCATCGGTTTCAAAAAATAAAAATCGCGAAGTCGCCGTAGTCAAAAGTTTTCATTTGCTGGATTAACCCATTTTCACATGCCAGTGTTTTATCTTTGCGCATGAACTATGAGATAAGATACTGTACAATTATCTCTCGTTGATTGTTGCGGCGTTCACGAAGATGCTCGATTTTATTTTATCTTATGTTTTCTTTTATTCCATGGAAGATAGCGGGTAAAGTTTACAAGCGTGACAAGCCTAATTCCGACAATCAACAAACGTGAGTATTCATCGAGGTGAAAGAATTTGTTCGCTCGCCAATAGCGCATCTCTAACTTTAATTGTTATTGATCGTTTCGTGCTAATGATTCAGATGCGACGACAAGGACAAGACGTTATGCAAGTAAACCTGGCAGGCATTAGGCGGGATATTGTCAATCTTGCTCACAACTACAGCAATGCTCAGGTGCAAAAATTTACAACGAAAATAATCATATTTGACAAATTTTTACCGTTCGATGAAAATCTTGGCAATGAACGCAAAAATAATTAATTACAGAAAGCGGTGCGAAGTGCTACCAGCAACGATCCTTGGGGGCCGAGTAGCACCCTCATGGCCGAAATCGCCGATCTCACGTACAATGTCGTAGCCTTCACCGAGATTATGCAAATGATTTGGAAACGACTGAATGATCATGGCAAAAATTGGCGCCACGTGTACAAAGCCTTGATGTTACTCGAGTATCTCATAAAAACGGGTACGGAAAAAGTTGCGCAACAATGCAAAGAGAATATCTTCGCGATACAGACTCTCAAAGGTAAATAAAATACGATATAGGGTTACAACCCCTGTAACGATTACTTATATAAAACAATCCTTCAGATTGCTTCGACTTTGAAGAATAATTATCTTCTCGTTGCAAAATGTGCAATATCGTATGAAACTACGTATTTTATTTTAATATCGGTACTCTCCCTGCTAAGAGTTGAAAACATTTTTGTATTCTTTAATCGTGCGAAATTCGTTTAATTGTTTCAGACTTTCAGTATATGGAAGGATTGAAAGACCAAGGAATTAATGTTAGAGAGAAAGCGAAGCAATTAGTGGCCTTATTGAAAGACGACGAGAGATTGAAGAACGAACGAGCTCGAGCGCTAAAAGCCAAGGAACGATTTGCCCAATCCGTCAGCGGTTTTGGGAGCGACGGATTGGACACGATGACGACCCTCGACGTGAGTTTTCAAAATTAATGCGATAATTCGTATTGAAATTTTTGCAACAACTTTATATAACGATTTTTGCTTCCATTATAGTTATGTTCGCCCGATTGGGAACCGTATCATCGAGTCAAGTCTGAATCTAAACGTAAGTATAAAAAAACATTATACATTCTTATCATTTAATTTTGTTAAGTTGTTTTTATTCCGTGATGACGAAAACGACAAAAGGCCGGAGTTGAACAACGATTAATCAAATAATTCGATTATTTACTGTTGGATTTTGTTATCGGACGATTATATTCTTGAAATATTAACATTTCGCGGTCTTAAAGTTACGGATCTACATCGACACAAGTTACATCGACCGAATCCCGACATAAACGCGCATATTATTTATTAATGAGATAGTTCTTGTGATAATTTCAAGTCAAATGGAATTTTCTGTGATAAAATTAATTCTATCTTAAGAAATATATCTTTACGATATTTATCTTTAATTTTAATTGACATTTAACGGTTTAACTACGTTTGAGGTAGACGCAAGAACTTTCTTAAGAGGTTGAGTACGATCTGGGACAGATAAGAAAATATTATTTTCAAAATTTGATTTTTACCTAAAAGACACAAAATACGATCCGAGCGCCTTGCGGTCATGTGAGCCACTTCAACTCATTAACTATACTCCATCCGTTCGGATGACCCGTTCGTAACTCGTGTACATGGAAATAATTGTTGCTTTTATCCAAAATAAACATAACAGGATGTTAGACAACTTTTTGTACACGGAAAATATCTAGATCGTTGGCGACGGTACAAGCAAAACCATTTTTTGTTTGATCGCCCTGCGATGAAAATTAACGGAGATATTAATTCGCAAAACAATAAAATCGAACGTCCTATCGATAAATTCCTTTTGTTTTATAGATCTTGATAAAATAACCGTTAATAAACGAGCGGTGAGAGAAAATAATTTTGTTCTTATCGCTCGATAGCAGAGGGCTCGATAGCATTGTTTCAACTTTTAATCTTTGGGAATTAAAATCTCGTCCAATTTTCACCGCAGGACAATACAACCTATTTTCTGTGTCGAGATATTTGTCTAATAGCCAGGATGTTTTCTACGTTCCTTCCAAAAAAAAAAAGAATAACATCAAACACTCGCGTGCATACAGACGAAATCCGGGCGAGAGGGCGCTACTGGGGGCTGTTCCCGGCGTTATGTTGATTTTTTATTACGAAACTCCTTTCCGCAATGTAAATATTAATGCTTAGCCGAACTAGAAGCTGCCAGACCCCAAACACTGGGCGAAGAAGAGCTGCAGTTGCAATTGGCACTGGCGATGTCACGGGAGGAAGCGGAACAAGAGGAACAGAGACGGCGTAGCGACGACGTAAGATTGCAATTGGCCCTCAGTCAGAGTCAGCAAGATTTCAAGTGAGTCATCGAAGAGCCAAATTCGTTTCCTCTACACCTTTATTCTTTTAACTCCCGACATACCGACCTTCGTCCACGACCTCTCTGGCTCATTTCGCATCAGTACTCGCGATACTAACGATCTCGTGATCAATTAAAAAAATGTTCAATTTCAGAGCTCCGCCGACCGAGAAGCAAAGTCACATGCTCGATTTGTTGGATGTAAATTTGGGTGAAGCGAGCGGCGGAGCGGCTCAGGTCGATCCTTGGGGAGTACCTATTGCGCCACCACCTCCCAGACCTCAGGTATTGGCCATCGCTTTAATGACTCTCATAATCTTCGCTCGGTCATATCGATGATCTTCATTCGTCCTAAATCCTCGAATTATCACAATCATCCTCATAAATTTGCATGTTCGACGCTTTAAACACCGTTTAATATTAATTTTTGCATGTCAAGTCGCTGGATTTATCTCACTATCGCGAACTCGAGGTACGTTCACGATGTCCATGATTTCAATAATTCTCTCCACCTTGGCTCGTGCTGGGTTGACTTTTCGATGCGTCAGAAAGAGACAATCGAGCGTTGCACGATACACCGCTGATTATTCGACGCGGTTTGATCAATGCGTCGTTAATAATACCTTCGCATCCTCTCTGATAAGTTGTATGACGACTGTTTAAATGAAAATTATTATTTTACAGGCAAACAGCGATCCATGGAGCGTACCAGCTGGCGCGTCACAACCTATCGATCCATGGGCACCTGCGCCTCCACAAAGACCGAGTAAGTGTGACAAAACTGAATTTCATTGACCCTTTATACCACGATTTGCCCATTAGGTATCCTAGAATTTTTCGTTTTAGTAATCTATTAATACCCTTTTCGTTTCATTACGTTTGTTGTGCTTTCCTTTTGCATGTTACGTTTTCTTCTCGATGTGTCAGGATCGTCAGGTAATATTGTTGTTTTTTTGTGCGACTCGTAGGATTGAGAAGGAATTTTGGGTGTTCTAGAGTTTGTTTTTGTTGGTTTTTTTATTTTTTTTTTCGCGGGGAAGTAAAGTCATGTTCAATGTCAAATTGTAATGGGATTTCCAGCAGCGGCGGTTGATCCGTGGCGAGCACCCGCGCCGTCACCAACCACAGTTGCTTCGCCTCCCACTGTGGATCCCTGGTCACTGGCGCCAGCCAGTGCCGAAGCCTTGACAACGCCGTCCCCGTCATTTAACAACCCGACACTCACCCAAAACATTGGATTCGCAGCTCAATCACCCCAGAACATCGGTTTCAATCTATCGCCAACGACCGACGTGCCCTTCGCCACTGGCAATACCAATGGTTTCAATGGTTCCGGTCTCGGTTTCAACAATTTCCCGATTCAGGCTCAAGGAACCTCGGCTGTGACTCCGTCCGGTGACCTCGATGACTTTGAAGCTATCAGCAATAGGAACAAGCTCGGTGCTAGTCCCCAACCGACTAACAATGGTACGTATTTAATTTTTATTATTTGTCAGTATTATCACAAAACTAACGAACGTTATCGACGCTTTAAGAAAGGAGAATATCGATTTTAATCAGAAGGTAACGATGGCGTTGAATGAAATTTAACTTGGTCACTGCGGAATTGTGGCGAGAAATACCTCGGCTCAATTTCATCCCCATCGGTTTCACTGGGAAAGAAAATTTACAAATTGTGTTTCACGGCTATCTCTTCTCTATATGAGAGCTAGACATGACTTATAACACTGTTTAAGTCGAATATATTCGACTTACTCAGCAACGTACGAAGCGTAGCACATTGTTTCTGAGAGTATACATTTTTGTTGACTCGAATATTCAAGGAGGTGCGATGTCGCCGGATCCATTTGATTTTGCTGGATTGAGTGATAATATACCAGCGAGTACGGGTGCCATTAAAAAAACACCACAATCGTTTCTCGGTGAGAATTCTGCTCTCGTTAACTTGGACAATCTCGTGAGCACTTCGGCGATCAAACCAGCTGCCCCAGCACCACCTGGTAAGTCCGACAATACGATTTTATCATGATAACTTGAGTCTGGCCTGACCGATAACAATTTAAAATTTACGGTAACTGGCTCGGATTTCTTATTTTTCTCACAAAAAGCAAAAAAAGCTTTAAATACAATGTGAACACCGTCGTTCCTTTCTGCCGATATTCGCGCTCGTGTCAATCGGTTTTTGTAACGTCGAAAGAAAAACAAACGTTCTAACGCAATTGAAAATTTTGTGTCCGGAAAATAGCGTTTCATTGGAAGTAATTTCGTGAGTATTCTAACAAGAGAATTGCTGCATGACGAGTACAAAGGGAAGCATGTGTGTTGATTGAGGTGATTAGATATTGTTGATTGATCTATAATTTCGAAAATTTGCCTCTCTTAATCTGACAAACTTGTGCGATATTCCGTGGTCGCATCAAACGAGAGGTAGTCACGTGTTTTTGTTTCTTTTTTCTGCACGGTAAGCTCAATCCACTATGATTTTTGCTATCGGATATCGCCAAGAAATTGTGCCTTGACTATTTGCTAAGTACTAGCCGGTTTCTGCTCGGGTACTTTATTTTCTTGCTGCTCTGTCGAAATAATATCGAGCCGATGTATACCAACGTATCGAAGGCCCGCTGAAGTAAAAATCGAGGGTCTAAATCGCATCAGGAAAAATTCGTTAAGGTAGTTCTAGCGTATACTTCGATTCTAAATTGACCAGAAAATATTCGACTACTTAAAATACATATCGTTGGAGTACGAACATTTCCGAATAAAAAACTAGATGAACGAAAGTCCAGGATCAATAATCAGTATGATTTATCGGACGATATAATAAGAGAACGTAACTGACTATAAATCAAGAAAAACGTATGTATAACCTCAAATATTAAAATGTCAAACGAATGACTAAATTCTAATATTTTCATCGTTTATAATCGCAACGGCCGATTATGAGAGAGAACGATGTGCTAATCAACTAGATTGGGATTACTATAACTTTCATTAATTTAAATAATAATATTTTTTTTTCGACCGTATTAACGTTAAAAAAGGGATGTTACCTAACCTCAAATTATCGCAAAAATTACCTTAAAGTGACAAAAAATTATTAACCGTGCGAGAGAGACGGCTGAGTTGTTAAAAACTATCTTTAAGACAGTGAACAGTACCAACGAAGCCTCCAAGAGCGTGGGATACTTTCTCGAAGGCCTTGCGTCAAAGCATGCGAACACTTAATCATAATGGGTTTGAGTTTTTGGAGTATACGAGGCTTGGTCGACAAGTAAACAATCGTTATAAGAGAGATATGAAAAGTCTACCAATGTTTCAGCTGCCGTTCCATTTTCGGCGAATCCATTTGCGACAGCGACACCACCGCCCCGTCCAACGATCAATCAGATACGACAGGATCCTTGGTCGGCGAACACACCAACAACAGCCAATCCATTCCTATCGTAGCCTGGCCGTAACGACGTATACAAGAACGAGCTAAACTACGATTGAAAGCGTTGCATTCTAAAAAACAAAGAAGAAGAAGAGGAATAAGAAGAAGAAGAAGAAAAAGAAGAAGAAGAAGAAGAAGAAGAAGAAGAAGAACAACAACAACAACTAGAAAAGGAAAGATAAAAAAAGCGTATTAAAGGTGTAACAAGTGTAACCCTGTACGGTATAAGTTTCGAATTAACGCCTAGGGTACGAAGTTGGGATTTGGATTTCGCAATTATAGAAGAAGAAGAAAGGCGATGGGGGGGGAGAAGAAAAATAATTTCCCTTGGCGGCAACTCGCGGGTAAAATATCCTTCATGCGTACGAGTAAAACAAATATGGATTACGTAGTTATTTAGTCTATCTACGATTCCTTGTTTGGGTGGGATAGAGAAATAATTTCTCGACGCTGGAATCGAGACTTTTTTTCTTCGATAGACGAAAATTGTATTTGCTACGAAAAACGAAAACACGAGCCCAACGCGCGAGTATGCCAAAAGTTCAGTCGAAAGTTTATTGAAGGTTCCTCGAGTACGCGTCGTATTTTACCTACGAAAACGCATCGCGAGAGCCTTAAGGAGATAAATAGGTTTTATACATGCTCTTTTCAGATATAGTATATTTTTAAGTACGAATCGATCGAAGGATCGCGAATGTGAATCGTTGGACGATTTGTCATTTCGCGCGAAGTGTAAAAATATGGATAATGCGATGATTATTTTGCTTTCTTTCCATATTTATAAAAAAAAAACAAAGAAAAAAAACAAACGAACAAACGAAAACCAACAAAACCAAACAACAACAAAAAGAAGAAGAAGAAGAAACGAAAAAACAACAACAAAAAAGAAACGACGAAACGAGATGAGAAGCGTTTTTTTACACCGAAACACACGCGAAAAAATGAGAAAAACGTACGAAGATCACGCGTAGAATTGGGATTCGTTCTCAAAAACTCCATAATCCAGTGTATTATATCGAACAGGGTTCAATTTAAGTTATACCACTTCGCATACGTATTAACATTTCTGGAAAATTCTACGACGTGGCGCTCTTTTTTTTCGTTACTTTCGTTAATCGAAATCGTAACAAAAATAAAACCCGAGTCCGAATTTTCGAACTCGAATCCACATATTGTAATTACAATTTTGGCCAGATTGATCGACGCGATTCTTTCCTACGTTACGCATAAGCAATGTCGTCGTCGAATTAATGAAAAACAAAATAGCGGACCGTAAAGAAAAGTGTCCCAGTTACTGACGAAAATCTGAAATAACGGCGAGGCCGCCACGAGCGCGAGTGCAAGAGATAGAGAGAGAGAGAGAGAGAGAGAGAAAGCAGTATTTTTCCTTCTGTCCCAAATTTTTCTCAAACCGTTCAATATTTCCGGCAAAAGAACCAGAACAATAAATCGTACGAGTGGTCGAAACGGTCGTCGCCGTTCTCTTCTTTAGCCCGAAGAAACAATTGTCTCTGAGGAAATTGGAGGACAGTTTTTTGTTGTTTTTTTGTTACTGACTGAAATTTCGTTTCGGTGATGCGAAACACCGAACGAGTCTCTTTGAAATCATCGGAAAGAGATAGTATTTAGTGTGAGATCAAAACGATACAAGATTTTTGTTCACATCAAGATATTAATCGTATCTAACAGAAAACATTTAGAATTATGTTGAGATAAACATTGAATAATTCTGGCTCAATATTATACGCGATCGGTACATTGGGATATCGATCTTAACGAAAGATTCGACGAAAGGACATCGTGTCGCTAACGCTGTCGACGATTGCTGCGTTGAGTTGGTATTTATTTTTTTTTTTACTTCCGTAAAGCATTATAAGTTCGTAGGCGTTGCGGATCTTCCAAAGTAAAGAAGAAGAAGAATGTTAGGATAGTCACTGTATCCTGGAGCAAGGCATCGAATATCCTCGCTCGAATGAATTTTGAGAACATTGAAAAAACGATTAAAAATTGAATGATCAAAACGTGTGCTATTTAAACTTTTATTTTTATTTTTTTATATTGTTTCGTTTCGGGATTCGTTCGATGGTCGGTGAAGGTAGCCTGTAATTAGGTAACTACGGTCTTAAAAACTTGATAACATTAACGAGAGGCTCACTTTTGTTAGACTAATTAATCTAACAACGCGAATCGAGCGATTGTAAATATTCTTTTTTGCCGATCGTAAAAACGCTATCCTAGTTTCTCCCTCATACCGATAACAATCTTCAGGGAATGCGTATCGGTGGGATAAAAAGTAAATAATAACTAATTGCGCTAAATACTTTGATACTCAACCATGTCATTTGCCTCTTTGTACCGCGATTTATCAAAAAAAAAAACACACACACACACACACACAATTAACGAATCACAGGTGACTTTACAAGCGACACAGTCGAAAATCGATGAAAACGATCAACGAAACGAAAATATTGATTTTCAAAGCTGAATTATTTTATGGCAAACAGCGTTCGATCAAAGAAACTCTTGTCCATTTAGAAGGAAATTGGCAAAACCCAGTGGTTTTGATAACTTTGCACTCGGCTCGAATTTTCTGCTGGTATTACGAAAATGAAAAAAAAAAGAAACGAAAGTTCGTTATCTCCGTCGTCCGTTTGACCACAGCGTCGAATGAAAATGTAGCTAAAAAAACCACGAAAGGCGGATTTTACATGACTCGCTATAACAATCCGCTTTTTCATAACCGAAACTGTGCATTTGAAAGTAACGAAATGCTCTTGATTTCACCGAATACCGAAAATATTACTTTTTTCGTTTTTTTTTTTTTTAATTTATGAATAGGCTCGTTGAGTGGTTTGGCCACGATTTGAGAGACGTGTGAACATGGTTTATTATTACGAGGTATAAATTCGAGTATGAGCGATGTTGTTTTAGCTTCGATAAGCTGATAGAAATTTTTTTCGACGCGATGAAATTTTATTTTATTACGGATTTCGAGATAAAACAATTGATCATTATATATTTTAGTAGGATTATTATATTATTATACACATTATTATTATTATTATTATTAATATTATTATTATTATTACTATTATGCAAATAAATGTACAAATTTTTAAGTTCTATTATTATAGCTACTATATAATTCAATTATCCTGATTTTTCAGAAAGTTAACGTTCTATCTATAAATACTTTATAGATCAAACTTGCTTCTTTGTTAATCGCATTACTATCGGCTATACTTATTCACTTCGCTATCGACAAAGTAACATTTATTTATTAACGAGTCACCTCAACTGAGCAAAAAAAGAACTATCAGAGTGATTCACATTTTATATGGTATAAAAAGGCCGCTTTTAAATAAAGTATTGAAAGATGATGGAAAAACAGACGTTTTTCTGGCGATAATGAAAAAACCGGTCTTTTCGTATTTATTTTTGATAATTTTGCGCGATACGGAAATCGTCCGGATGTCAACAGTCAAGTCGTTGATATCGGATTGGCGATGTCAATAGTCTTGTCAGAAATTCATAGCGACACTTCTGCGAGAGGACTGCGAGCGACCGGAGGAAGAAAGTAAGCACGAACTTGACCGTTGAGTTGAGCTATTTCTGGATCGTCGCGCTCCAAATTTCTGATGAACTTGGCAAATTGAATTATACCTGATGGAAGGTGCGTATTAATCGATTATTCCTTGTCGATGAAAATAAAAATTGGCGAGTTATTCGTAAGTGTATTTTAGCCACACGATTTGTAACGTTTTATAGTTAAGTCGATGCAATTTTTATTGAGCGAAATGAGAAGGATCGAGATAGATATTTGCAAGAACGTGATCGCAGGATCGAAATAATAATTAAAAAATTATGGTGCACGGTATATTTTATACGGTACCTTCTCGACCCTCGGAAAATCCATAATTCTTGATAACGTCCATCTGAATCTGCGTGACAATTGGAAAAACAAATTGCATCATTTTCATCATTTCATTTCCAGAATTTTCTTTGGCCTCGGTGATTTTTTGTACGTTTTCCGGCGTCGTTAAAGCGGCCAGAACTTCGGTCAATGCAACTGCACAAAGGAATTATAAAGATAATACGATATGGAAAATCTGTACGAGCGAACGCTTTTCCGTACATACCCTTCGCATCTTCGGCCGTCAAGTTCGTCACAGTTGCCATTATTTGCCCGTTTCTCTTATTTATTTCAACAACTTGAAATAATTTATAAGTTTTTATGCGACTTTACGAGCCTGGCTCAACGTTTTCTGTCAACAATCGTTTCCGTATATCACGGGACGAAGCAACGAACTGTCAATCTGTCACAACAGTCGTATAGGTTATGCGGTAGTTCAAGAAAGCCCCGCCGTGCGGCGCGACGATCGTCGACCCGCGTTTTTCGTAACTAAACACAGGGATGAAAAACGCGAATAAAAAAAGAATTACAACAATAAATAGTATATTTTTCTTTGCCACAGGCACCACGCGCGAAGATAAAACAAACAATTGTACAGCCGATTCGTAATATTTTATCAAAGTAAAAAGAAAAGAAAACAAATTTCATCGCCAACGAAAGTGCGTTATTTGCGAAACAGGCGATGTGGAAGAATATTTGTTAATAAATAGAGATTCGTTATAAAGCGCGTTAAAAAATTTCTCGTTGTTTCCTTTTTCCGCCGTCGGTCTTCTTCCTTACCCCAGCTGATCTCAGCTGGAGAATCCAGGATTGGTGTGTTCGATAACGCATCGTCGACAGTAACTCTTGACCGCTCTGTAGCCTCGTCTCGTAACACCGGGGCATTCGCCAATGTTCAATTGTCGTAATCCTCGTACGTAGTACGCAAGAGCCTCGAGCCCGGCATCGGTAACTCTCTCGCATCCGCACAGAGAAAGTTTCTTCAAGTTTGGACATCCGGTCGAGAGAGCTTCGAGGGTCGCGTCGCCGATGTCGCATTTACCAAGGTCGAGAGCTCTCAAGCGTGGACAAGCACGAGCTAGTGCCATCGTCGCGCTATCGCTAAGCGCCTCGCATCCACGAGCATTCAAGTATCTCAATTTGTAACAATGTCTCGCAACAACGAGAAGACCAGCGTCCGAGACTCTGTCGCATTTACCAACAGAAAAATATCTTAGGGAAGGTCCGAGTCGAGCGGCTAATTCTCGTACTCCAAAATCTGTTATCCTCGAACAATCCGAGACGGATAATTGTCGTAGCGAGGCGCAATAGGAAGCGACGGAAACGAGACTTGCGTCGGTAATGCGAAAGCATCTTCGTAGATAGAGAAATGTCAAATGGGGCATACGCGAAAGGGTCAAAACCAGACCGGAATCGTCGATACCGTGACAATCGCTGAGATCGAGAGATTCCAATTGGGATCCCGTCACGTGAGTGTAAGCTCTGGTCACCCCGACGCATCCTGTAAGATCCAATTCTTTTAGATGAACGCAATTATCAAGAATACTCGTTACGTTGCCATCGTTTACGCGTCTCGAATGACGTAGAACCAACGATGTCAGGCTCCCGAACGGAAGTAACGAAAATATACCGGAAAAACCGGTCGCTCCCTCGATCACGAGACGTTTGATGGAAGAATGACATCCTCGTCTCGCTATCGCTCTCAACGCCGTTGTAGCGTTCTGCGGATAACGTACTTCGACCTCTTTCCACAAGAACGGATGCCAAGCGATTTCCCAAAGTCTGCGACAAGTTTGCGCGAGCATACAACGATCTCTGGTTGTCAACCAGCCGCAGATTTTCAGCAACGAGTCGTCGTCGAGTTGGGCGAGACCGACGTTATAGGGACGTTTCTGCTGTAACGACAAATGTTGTCGACTCGGTACGGTGAGGATCGTCGGCGATGAGGACGATCTGCACGCATTGTTGTCGAGGGTGTGATAACCGAGGTCGATCGAGTCCGATGCCGGTGAATAAAGTACCAACTTTTGGGTCTGGTATACGAGCTGATCTTGATCCGAGCCACTACGGTCGACGAAGGACGATAGGAGCAGTGGACACGATCCGTCCATTCCATTCTCTTATTCTGGAATTGGGAAAAATGTAAAAATTAAAATAAACCTAAAGATCCTGTTGTAATTCAATTTTTTGGGAAAAATGTTACATAATCTCGCGCTAACGACCGGAAACATTTTTTTCCCATGGAAACGGAGTTACTTCAATTTGTATAAAAAACGAATTTTTAGTTTTATGCGACGGGTATTGTTTCCATTCTTGCGATGTTGGAATTTAATAATTAAAAAATTCAATTTTTTAATTATCTGTTAGAAACTTCCCACTACCGTTGGAATAATCAGATATTGTATTTGTCGAAATTTGGCAATTTTTCCATAACGACAACGGCGGATTTGCCGTTCATGATTTTCCACTCGCGACAAATTATTTTTACACAATATTCGGCCATTGTAATACTTTATCCGTATGAACATCGTGTACAAATTTCCAGTAATGCACATTTAGGCCACACAAGTAAAGCTCGTGAATCATATACGGAACAAAAATCATTTAACGAATTTTCGACAATGTATATATTGACTGCTCGTATGTATATATATATATTATACATAACTCGATTTTGTCACCTCGCGACAATTACCTAAATGACGTTGACGGAATGATCAGCAACAACGGGTGACATAACCGAGAACGACCGATCGATCCACCACCACCTCCATCTTGATCTCTGCACACATTCCAAACAACTCCTTGTTGCAGATGGAATGTTGCTCGAGCCGATCAAGCGACTATTTCTTTCAAGAAAATCGACGGAGCATAGGCTCGTTCTTTCACTCAATTTTCACACTCGAATGCACTTGGTCTCGGGAAAACGAAAAAATAAATAATTCTTATATCTCGCGTTCGCTCGTAAATTTGCAAGTTTACGGGACACATGAACAAATGACAGAATTATATGCTTATCGCCTGGTGTGGGTCGGTGAGCCCGATCTGGGCCCGATCTGACCCGATCTCTCAGAGGGGCAACCAGTGGCTGTGGTGACTGGGCCCGTTTCACTTTTACCCCTTCCACACCGGTGCAGTACACGGTACATGCTATATACATACTTGCGTATGTGTCTATGGTAGGATCTGCGACTGTACAAGGCCCACGGAAGCCCAAGCGGGCACCGTGCGATTCTTGGATTTCCACTCTTTTCTATCCCTTCCACTGCATACCGCACTTGGCAAATGGGAAACCAGTTACTGGTGGTTGATGTGTTCGTATAGGACCGTAGGTTCGTATTATTATTTTCAGGGTTAAACTAAGTGAATAAGGCTTTAGTAGAACGGCGTAATTCAAAATTCTTTTTGTTGTCCCATATGATAAAAACTCTAAGAACTTCGGAGGTAATTATCAGGTATATGTTTTCACAGTCTTCTTCTACAAGTTTAAAGTTTCATAAAACCATGCAAAAACAATATGCTACCATTTCGCCGATAAATTAGATAGTCCTTGTTATCCCACCATGATAGTCAGTGGTTCAAATTACCCGGGACGATATGTGAAGTACTTCGTTATTTCACCGCATGGCGCGCTGATCGGATGTCCCTGCTATCAGGTTATTGGTTCGTCGTCGTTTTTATTTAGTGTTGTAAATTGTAAATTCGTGTTGTATCGTATTGACACATTGAGAAAAAAATAATTTTTGTTTCATCTGCCAATGTTTCCGTGAAGTGGGCAGTACCTTGGCTTCATTTGAGTTTTATTCTCGTTTGTGTTTCAGTGCGCGAAATCTGAATGCAATTCACGAACAATGTTTCGGTGCGAGGTTTTAACATAACCTAAAATTCAGCTGCAGCAGCGTTATTGTTAAGTACTACACATAATTCATCACAGTAAGTAAGCTTATTTATTTCTCATTGCTCCGTTCTCAAAATACTTTCACCTTTATATATACTTTAAAAAATTTTTTTTTTGCAGATGGTTCGTAGTCGCACACCTTCGCCCGCAAGAAGGCGAGAACGTTCGAGAGAACGGGAAAGAGATCGCCGGAGGAGGCGATCGCGCGAAAGGCGGAGAAGGTACAATACAATAACAGCAAAGTCCACTTTAAGTTTTGGTCGAGCGAAGACTAAAGTCGCGTTCTTACTTCAAATTCTTTCAAGGTCGGTCGATCGAGAACGTGGAAAATCCAGAGAGCGTGAGAGGGAGCGTGATAGAGAACGCGATAGACATAGGAGATCTTTCAGCAGATCTCGATCACGATCGAGGGATCGCGAAAGACCAAAGCCAAAAAATAAACCACCTACCGCAGAACGCCCGGTTATCACAGGTTTGACAAATTTTTCGATATCACAATTTAATCCTTTACATAATAAATTTTTTACTATTCCATGTTTTTTTCAGAGGCGGATCTTCAGGGTAAAACACCGGAAGAACAAGAGATGATGAGAATGATGGGTTTCTGTGGATTCGACACGACCAAAGGGAAAAAGGTCGATGGTAATGATTCGGGAGCAGTACACGTGATATTAAAAAGAAAGTACAGACAGTACATGAACAGAAAAGGTGGTTTCAATAGACCTCTCGATTTCGTGGCATAAATTCAATATCCAAATTTTCTTAGATTATCGACCGCCAAAATAAAACATTTATTTTACGAATAAAATTCACATCGAGGGTATTTCTCGTTTAAATAGAACTTTTACCCTTCTTCGCCAGTAAAGTTCGAGATGAAAAAAGTTTGTTTATTATATCCGCAGAGACAATCATACTGTTTGTGTTAACAATTACAATAAAAATCAGACTTACACCTACCTGGTGTATATCAATATTTTAGAATATTACGGATGGAAGGAAAGATCGTCTTTCATCCGCAAGGAGGATTTTAGATGCGACGATTACGTAGAATCGTCCAATCTTGGTGTTTTAGCAGGCGGAGCATCGTCGGAACTCTGACTGCCGTCATCGCGATTTTCCGTTTGATCCGGATGAGGCGTAGACGCGCGTAGCGATTGTTGAGTGATTTGCTGATAATGAAAAAATTAATATTTCATATAAAAAATTGTTTTCCCGTATAATTTCATAGACGAATAAGATGCTCACCAGGCTGACGTCAAGTTTCTCAAGGCCCTCGACCAGTTGAGGGTTTTTAATCCTGTAATCTCGGGCAATGCTCTGCTTGAGATAATTTTCCAATGGAATCTAAACAACACGTGCCCATTTTTTTTTTATTGATTTCGTGATATTTCATTTTACACGCGGGCGCATATTTCTCCGATTATTCGTAACTTAATAGCGTTCGAAAAATTTTGATCTAACTTACCCCCGTTTTTTTACTCAGCTGCATTATTTCTTTCTGAAAACTCTCGATCGCCCAAACCACATTCGGGATGTCTTTCGTCTCTTTTATAATTTTGTTTCTTCGGGTGTAACTGTCGATTTTTCCTTTAGCATGATTCTGACTTTCCTGCACAAAACAATATGTTTTTTGTCCATTTTTTATTTCGATCTAGATGCGACAATATTGATTTTTAATAGACGGAGCTATAGTATTTCTTACTTCGGTGTGCACTGCTAAATTGTAGAAGGCGCTTTTTAGTGATTTTCCAGCGAGTTCGACAAGTTGTATGAATCTGTAACATATGATTCATGTGAAGATAATTTCTTTCCTTTTTCTTTCTTCTTTTCTACTATAGATTTGTCTTACTTGACCGACTGAAACGCTGGATTTTGCGCCGTTGATTTGTTGTAAAAGTATTTTGTCAGTTCGCCTATGAGTTTGTACAATTGATGAAGATTTCGGAAAGTCGAATCGGTATTCGGGCCAGGCTTGATAGCCGCGGTAGTCAAAGATTGGAGAGTTTGAATGATATACGATAATTGACAGCACAGACTTCGCTCCTTTCTGCGCAGTTTATCTCGATCTACACAATTTCGTGACGATTAAAATTTTTAATACCGTTCCAAATCTATAAAAACAGTATAAAATCAATCGGAAAGAAAACAATAATAATTACCCGACTCGTTGCTCAAGCTCGAAGAATTGATGATGAATTGTTCAGCTTTGAGTCTACCTAAAAGCCACGAGACATTGTTCAATTTGTGTTTGATCGCGACGCTTAATATTCCATGAGCTTGAACAGCGGAAGATCCTGTCAAACACTTGTAATTCTCTTCGATCGTTACTTCGTTCTGGAAAAACGCATAATGAGTTAATTCATGGCAAAGTCGGTAACGGAAAAAATACACGATGGATACTTTATACACCGGTTTATCACAATTTTTATTTTTAACTGTTTTTCATATTTTGAGATTATCGTAAACACGAAGGCGCATACCTTATCGTTGGTACCAAGTTTTCCGCAAAGCTCGATACACAGTTCGTCGGTCGTAGTTCCATTTTCGATGTAGCGTTCTTCGAGGAATGAAAGTAATTCAACGAATATAACGGCGATCGGCGTTTCGACCTCGGTCGTTTGAGCAAATTTCTTCCACCATTCGAATATCTTAGTTATGTTGACATCCTCGAAGCTTACTTTGTGCAAGAGTATCGACATCGTTTCCAATAAAATAACGGGTATTTTCTTTGGTACGACTTCGTCATCTTTTTCTTCCTCGAAATATGATACGACCAAACTTTGAAGCGTTTTTAAGAGAGCTTCGGTCTGCGCGGGAAGGCCTCGAGGTGCTTCGACGCCACCTTTTGTACAAGGACAATTTTTTTGTTATTGTTCGCCGTTACGTTTACGCTTTTGGATAATTTAAGAATTCTTACAAATGCGACTAAGAAACTTGGGAAGTTCCGACGTGAAAGACGAGCACATGAGATCGCACAGTGCTTTGAAACATTCCAAGCCCAGAACTCCGGTAAGCTGATCGAACGCGCGTATACGATCCAATTCCGATACAATTTCTTTATAAAGCAGCCTACGAATGACAATTGATTTGAGCATTTCGAAAATTTCACGGTTCGAAGCGTGAGGTAAGAGATCGGGGTTTCCCCGATCTTGGATACGTTGTTACTGCGCATGTCACAAAATTCTCCTCTAAATCGATGATATAGATTAAACATGGAGTCGTTCACTTACTCTCCAATATCCAGATAATCTTTTACATGTAAATCTTGATGGGCCCGGAGATCGATGTTTTTCAGCGCTTTGGCATTTTGGATCACTTGTATAGCGGTCTGTAAGACGTAGTGATGAAATTCCGGACGTTTCTTCAAAAACGTTGCCTGTTCTTTCGTCGACCAGGGTACGGATGGCCTGAAAAAAAAGAGAAACGAAAATGAGAATTCTATAAAAATTTGTCGATACGTACATCACGTGTGAAATAAAAATTACTGACGCGTAGAGTGCGCATAGTATTTTGTGTATCGTGTCCAGATCCATAATGGTGTTAGGAAGCTTAATGCCACTTGCACGAGGACCTTTTTTATTGACGGTTGTATCGTTCGCATCTTTGCCTTTTTTCCTCTTTCCTTCCCCTTTCTTCGACTTGGGGACCCTCTGAAAAAAACGTCGATAAAATGTGGCCTTCTTTTAAATTTCGCATCGTCGTACCTTGGTGAAATCAACCAATTCGCTATAACTCTTGAAAAGACTGTTTATACTCTGGGCAACGTTGACGCTCTCGGTCGACCAGCCACCGATTCTATACGCCATGAGAGCCTCGTGAACGCTTATCATGAGTTTGAGAGCATGCAATTTTTGCTGGGATTTTGGAACGTTGTCCAATAAATCCGTACGGTCATCCTTGAATTTATAAAAAAAAACGCCCCGGTCAGATTTTATAAACAATTAAAATAATAAGCACGGTAATAGTTGAATGAGTGTGACTTTACGATGTTCAAATGTTCCAGTTCGGTTTGCGTTATTCGTTTGCAGAGCGATTCGAGAATAATCGATACTTTGTCCAGTAAAGGTGAATTGCTCGATGCCATTTTTACGTATATTCTTTGCATAACGAATACCAAATCACCAATTGGTTCTTGAAGCACAGCCTCGGGACCGTGAATATCCGAACAGATGTTGAATCTGAGCGGCGGTTTAACGTCTAAATCGTTTTCGTAATAAATATTGAAATGAGTCATCAGCATTTCCATAACGTGCTCAGAAAGCTCGGGATTCATCAAAACAGCATCGTAGAGACCTGAATGGAGCACAATTTGTTAATTCTTCGTCGTCGAACAAAATAGAAGAGTCAGAGGACAAAGAAACGGTATGCAGGAAAATTTTATGGACACGACCAATTAATGATTTCCTCAAATTTTTTTCACGCAGATCCATTTTTTTGGGCTACATATTTTCTTTTTCGACCAACCTTTGTATAAATGGACACGCACGTCGATCTCGTGGGTGAAACAGCGCTTCAGTATGTTCAATAATTCGTGACAAAGAATGGCGTTGCAGCGAGCATTGAGCTTCGTCGATTGAGTTCGTCTCTCCAACGTTACTTGAGTAAATATCGATGTCGAACTCGATGTGCCGGTGTTCGAACTCTGGCCCGATTGACTCAAAGCGTTAAGATCGTTAATTTTTAGATTTTTCAGCAGATGCAAAAATCCGATCACCGCCATTTGACGAGTGTGGGTTCCTTTACGATAGAGAGCTTTGCGAAGAATCAAGACTAGGTTGTCCCTTATCGTTGCGGAAACACGCATCAGAGGTAATATAGCGTGTAAAACTTGCTTCGCTGCATCGCCTGGTATCGACATTAATTGCTCGAGAAGCGTTACGACCCATACTTGAGAATCGAGCACGATCAGTGTCATTTTCCGACACAGGTACGACAGACATTCTGCGATAATTAACAACGAATTTCGAGTTTAGCTGATTTGAAAGTCGATGGTGTAATTAGACGCGATTTTAAAAAGTTTCGAACTGTAATTAATTTTGAAATCTAAAGGTTTTCCATGGTTTTGCGAGACGCATATTCCTAGTGTGAGTGGTATTTTCAAATATTGGCTGATTTGTTTGTTAGAATACACGGAGTAAAAAAACTTGCAGTTTACATAGCTCGACTGAAAAAACGAATTTAGTAGGAAATATTTGTAATCGTTTATACGTTACGCATGTAATTTAATAGAGTTTGTTAGTTTTACCTGTATATTGGGTAATTTGAGAACCGCAACTGACTATCGTTTCGGTCAACTTTCGAAGAACGGTCGGTCCGATTTCGTGACGTTTGCGAATCAATTTTTGGAGTATTCTTGTACCGATTTCATACAAATGTTGCTCGTCATTTTTCGCTCGGTTATCATTGTCCATGAGGACGAATGCAAATTCAACCAAGCCGTTTAGCACGAGGTGTCGGTCTTTGTTGCTGAAGATAAAAGAAACGTTTGTATAATAATTATTTGTACGATCGATCGTTCCCGGGATATATCATTCCGTTACCTGTTAACAATCACTTGTTCGACAACGTCGACGATACGCCAATCGTCCGATAAAACGGTCCTGAGCCAGATGCTATTCTTTCGTTTCTCGTCATCCTGAATTTTTCGGCACATAGCTTGTTTCAGTATTTCGAAAATCTGCGGCCATGATTAACGAATTAACGAATAAATTGTGAATCGTGGTAATATTGGCTAATTTAATATTATTACGGGTAATTCATCGTTATTACTTGACTTTCATATATATTATAAACCGAGAGTAGAACCGCCATGAGAAATGGATCGAGAATCGCCTCGGGTGTGTGTATCAATTTTTTTAGCGAAGAGACAAATTCCTTCAGGCTTGTGTGATCCAATTGGGCATCTTTATAAATGTGATACAAGACCGTGCTTTCCGTTTCCTGAATTTCGGTCAAACTCACGACCCCTGGAAGAACACTTTTAGCATCGTAATCGTATTCATTTTTCTTTTTCAGATTTTAATTGTACTCGTTGCTTCGAGACGCTCTGTAGAAAAACGTTGGCAATTTCAGAACCTGTTAGACCACAAATATGATCTCTTCGGCTATTTTTAAGAACGGAATCAATTTTTTGTCATGGTTAATCTTCTCTTCCTTGTGTTTATTACCTATCATGTCGATGCTCTCCACTGTTTGACTCTCATTACTCTCGGCGTACTTCGCGGCAAAATATTTTTGTAGTGTTCCAAGCAGAAGTTTACTATTCTGATTGGTACAGAGTCTTAACAACTGATGAACCAACGGAGGAATTTCGTCCAATGCTACATCTTGTAATTTGTCGCACAGGGCCCTGATTACGAGTTCATGGTCTTCCTTTCCCAACGTCATTTCCCTGGAGATCTCAACAGTTTGAATTTCAAATTAACAATCACGTCAAACGGAAAATTTCCAAACTAAATTTTTAAAAACTTCTTATTCGAGTAAAAATTACCCAAACATCTTTGCGAGGGAAGTTAGAATCTCGGAATCCCACGAATTGTTGCAAATTGATTTGACGATGATAGACTTATACTCGAGTCCGGAAACTTCATTACCCTTATAATTAATGTACTTCTGTTCCTCCAAAACTTCCAGGATGAGAGGCAATATGTCCTTCCAGCTACGATATAGGAAATCAAAATTAAAAACTCCCACTAATGATATTTCCGGAACTAATTTCACCTCATAAAATCATCGTCATTGAGACGTATCCTATCATGGCAGAATTCAACGAGTTTGACAAGGTGTGGTTTGGTATATTGCGGTAAAGTGCTGGTTATGCAATTGACAACAGATTCTATATGTGCGGTGGTGACCGACGCCTTTTGTAACGATGTCAAAACATCTTCGACGATCTTTCGTCTCTTCGTCTGTACCTCTTCCTCTTTAGAATCAGGAAATCCCTGCAGAAGTTCTTCCAATATCCTCGGAGCTTCGGCATCGTATATCCTTTCCGTCAGCATCTTGGAAAGCTGTAAATTCAAAATAGATGGTTTTTTTTTATGTTAATCGATATTTGTATATCGCTTCATAGTGGAATTACAAATCGTTACTTTATCAGAAACGGACGGAGCTTTGTACTATGTAAAATTGACGATGGAGCAATTGGCAAGGCGTAATATGCATCTTTCGGTTTGTATACATGCGTTATTTAATTTGTAATTTTCACGATAAACAAAGTTTTCTCATCATCTAATTCAGTGCTAATGAAGATTGATGATGAACGTTTCTCAATATTTGACGGAGAAAACTTAGTTTCGAGCCGGCAAGCCACAGGTGTTTTGACGCAACTTGACACTAGACGCGCGCTTAACCTCAAAATTGTTCGACGATTTGTGTGAAAATGGAAACAGGTAGTTTTACACTTACCTTATCGGCCGAATTGCTTTCAACGAATTTGCGCATCTCCGAGCGACTTTTCTTCGCCAGGATTTCTTTGAATCGCGTGTACATTATCGTTGATCACCTTTGGCACTTTGCAAAATATTCAAACACAACAAAGTGCGCGGCGCGAATCGCGGGATTCACACCGATGACAGATATTTCACCGTGTTCATCTTATTTCTGAAAAGTGGATACAGGTAGAGGCACCATCGCAATTTTTAAGGACATCAGCGACCCTCGCGTAAAAGTTGAAACCTTCAGAGTTGCTCCGGCGGGGCGACATCTGAGCGACGAAAGGGTGAACTGTGGGTACAAAAGTACCTTTGGAGGTTTCCAAACCTCCAAAAATCGACTTTTCGCGATGCTGTATCTCCGTTCTCGTTCGTCCCACAGAAAATTTCACGAGTAACTTTTTGAATAGCTCGCCACGATCTCAAGAACGAGTCGATGATCATCCGGATAGCTTAATTTTTGTGGCCGTGAGGACACTTCGAAATTCGCCATTTTCAGAACCAAAGTGAGGGCAAAAAACACTTGGGGGACAAGGCCACATATTTTTCCTCTCCAAACCCTTTATTTCCTCATATTCGTGTTACGCGACGTACTTTTCGGATCACGACAAATGAGAGTTCCTAGTTCAAACTCATCCCCTACATCTTACCTTTTTTCAAATACCTATTTAATTATTGACTACATAAAATTATATAATAATAATAATAAATTTATCATACATGTTTTTCATGTAACATCCTTACTTAGGTGATCTATAGGGAAGGAAAATTCCAGATCTGGAAATTTCCTGTATGATACAGATATCATGCTCTTATTCCCAAATTTTAACATTCAAAAATGGCATATAAAATCATTGGAGATGATTATTTTTCATCATGATAACGTGTTGGAAAAGCGTCCAGGTCGTTATAAATTCCTATTTAATGGAGCAATGGCTACAGGTGGTTACCATACCAGGGTGTGAATGATTAATCGATAAAACTCGAACTGTACTACCTTGGAGGATGATAGAAAGCCAAAGATAATCTTGCGGCATTAACGATCATAATATCCTCCATTTTGCATGAAGGCTTCGTCATTTGTGTTGCATGTTCTTGGAAAATAATAAAATATGGAAAATTTCGTAATCTGATTATTGTTTATATTTGTTTAGAATGTAACGACACAACTTGTCTAAACAAATGTAAATAAAATAATCCATGAAACAAATAGAATCGGAACGGAATGGAGGTTCGAGGATTTCAGCTTACGCTTGCGCTCGTATTTGACCCCGAGTCGTGCAATATCCTCGAAAAAAGTTATCAAAGGGACGCGAACGCAAGCTTGAAAGCTCAAAGCTTAGTCCGATGCCGTTACGCTCTTTTTCCGTTTACTGGGAGTCAGATGAGTAACAAAATCCACCGGGCAAACGACCAAAGAGTTCGTGCGCCCGTTCTCTCCCCCCACGCTCGACTGTTTTTTCGCCCTTTTTTCCTCGTACCTCTTTCGCACATTCTCTGTTATTGCATTAGTCCGTCGTTCGAACGAACGCTCTATCTTCTTTTTTTTTCTTTCCCTTTTGTTTTTTTACCCTCGATTTTTAAAACTACCTTTCAGCTTTTCGTAGGTCGTCGAAAATCATTGTAGAAGTACTTCGGGCGAATCGATCGGTCCTCGTTTGGAAAACTCGTCGGCATCATCGGTCCAATTCCATTATCGGGCACTCGTTGCCCGTGTCGTTTTCACATATATTGTTCTAGTCCAGTGGAAAAGTGACGAACGCTTTTCTATAGGAGGTTCTCTGCAAGAAGAATTCGCCAGAATTATAGTTCACCCGAAATATCGTTAATCAAAGATTGAGTACTGACTCGTAAGACTAATTGTAAGAAAACTTATTCTCCTCTCAAGAAACTACCCCTTGCATCAATTATCTCTTGAATAAGTATTGTTACCCAACCGGCAGCGATGGATATGCAATCAGTGTGTTGCGCTGGTGATCAACGATGTTAAGCAGCATTTCACGCGGTCACTACTTGGTGTGGTGACCGCTCAAGCGTGCGTCATTAGTGTCGAATTACTCAGAATTGAATAGAGGAGAATTCATTTTTCCGGCGCCCCTGATGAATTCCCTCTAGAAATATTTGGGTTCGAACGTTACTCGACATAATATGGGTTTTCTGCAGTTTCCTCGTACCCTAGGTGAACGTGACACAGCGTAGAAAGTTGTTTGTCGACGCACCCGGAAAGTTAGGTTAGGTATCGCGATTTTCCTAGATAGAAAAAAGAGGAAAAAGATGGGCGGTAAAGACCCGGAAGGGTATATGGGTTTCGAACTAATGAATAAAGAGAAAAGACTCGTCTACCCCCTACAACTTCCTGATATCTCACGTATCGACTTTCCTCCATTAGATCACACACACACACACTAGTAGTGCCGCAGCCGCGTAAAAACGTGATCCTTCATTGGCATCGAAGGGGGAAGTCCACATGCGCGTCTCCAGGGAACAATGCAACTTTTACAACGACTATGTATTAGCATTCGTTCCGTTTCTTTCCTGGTATACTTTCGCTAACCCGTTCTGCAATCTTCCCAAAGGCAAATGAAGTATTCAATGCGCGATGTGTAAGAGAGAAAAATGTTGAAAAAGGGAGATTCCTTTGTTCGATCGTACGTACGGAAGAAACATGGGATCGCGTTAATGGACTAATTCCGTTCCATTGCCGGTATAGTCGCGGTAACGCAAACTGGCAAGGGTGGTTCTTACGGATTTGCATTGATATGGGCAACGTCGTAGCGTATATGGCTTTTACGTGATACTTCTCAGCCTCCAATTCCAGGTAAGTTCAACCCTCGATGATAACTTCCACGTGCACTCTAGTCATCTTTGCTACGTATCGTAATTAATATATTCATTTTTGCTTGTATTTTTTGTTATTTATTGGTAAACGTACATGCTTCCGGATTTTTGGCGAATCGTTTCACTTTTTCCGCTTTTTTTCTAGCCCTTTTCTTCTCGCACTTCGCGAACCTAATCTAACTTTTCGGGTGCGTCTGCAGACAAATTTCTACGCTGTATGACAATCGCCTAGGGCACGGGGAAACTGTATATAGAACCAGTTTCAAGTACAGCTGACCCTTCCATCGTCTACCTAATATTCCTACAGGAAATTATCAGACCCTGGAACTTTACGCTCAGTAAATCGATGCGCCAGTTAGCACACGACTAAGCGGTCACCGCGCCAAGTAGTGGAAGCATTACTATTTACGTCGACTCTCAAGCTGCAAGAACTGTGGTTGATCGGATATTTCACGGACAACAATAAAATTATAGTTTCGTTTTCGATTTTTAAGATTTTATCGACTTTGAGTGGAAAAATCTGTAATTTCATGTTTTTGCGATTTTCTTCTAGAATTTTTGAGATATTGGAAAAACGAGGTGATATTCTTTATCAACGAAAAGTTTCCGATCGAATACGCTTTTCTACGATCGTTTGGGCAGAAAATTGAATTTTTACCCCCCGTCGAATCGTACTTTAGGACCGATCGGGAAATTAGGCTCCAAAGACAAATTTTCGAATCGGCTTTATTGATACTTTCTTAAGAACTATGTCGATCGGAAATGTCCCGCTGATCAAGAATAAACGGGTCACTTTGCTCTCGCATGATAATTGATAGGTAAAATATCGAAAAAATATAAAATTGTGCCGTTTTTTCGCGTTTTTGGCTATTAATTTTGAGTTATCGAGGGAATAACTATATTTTTCGCGCTGCACGAGAAATTTTCGATGAAAATATACCCTTTTATAATTGAAGCAAACAAATATTTTGTTTTAATTTCAGCTTGTCCTTGTTCTGTAAACTTCGTGAATCAACTTTGGAAGCTCATAGCCGAACCGCCCAAGGTTTGGCGAATGATACATTGTCAGGAGTTGTGTTTAAACGTCGCATCGTTCGTCCTTCCTCTCGCCCATCGGTGTTCATTGTTATACCCTTTTACAATGAGAAAATTCGATACTATCGGTATGCATTTCCGGGATGTTTTCAAGAGCTTCTCGCGAGTTTACCACCGATGCGTTCCCGAGTTGAGACGAAGCTTGTTCATTTGGCTGCAGGATATATGAAAATTGTGCATTGTTCTCTCCAGGACTATTTTCAACCCTTGAGTTAATACTCAAATACTTAGTTACGATAATAACTCCACGATCGACTGATTAACGTCACATTGTAAAGGAAACGATGGGTAAATGGCAACATGAATGAAATTACGATAATTAAAATCCGTTTGGCGAAAAAAACAAATTGTTTCTTTATACGAGCATCGTTAATAACATTCGGAACTTAATATTGTAAATATAATGCTATTAATCTTCATCCGTGACTGTAATATGTTTCAACCACAAATTGCTGCTTATCTCCCGATGGCTGCGTCGGTAGTGGAGCGCTCTCAGCCACTCCAAGCACTGCCGGGAGTTTGTCCGACTGCACGCTGACTCGATCTACTGCGAGCCTCCTGAACGGATTGACGAAGTAATCAACCCGAGTGTGTACTACTGGCCACTCGGATTGCGTGGTCCAACGATCAGAGGTGGGTAGACTCGCGTACTTCGAACATCGGAGGAGAGTCACTGGGTGTGTCTAGTTCTTCACCCCTTTCCTGATAATTAATCACCTACCCTTGGCGATTAACTGGCACGAAAATCGTAAATTTTTTTTTCCCCTCCTAACACTTAACGTTTTTCACGCGTAATAACATCAATATTTTTTTCTGTATATGCTTAAACATTTAGCATTGATTTTTTAAGAAAAACATTAATTTATCATGTGTTTCCTTTATTTTTATAATCGTAACAAAATTAAATTAAAAATATTATGGTAAATAATAACGTTTAACTCGGAAACAAAATTTGCTTTCGCGAGTGATATTTAGCGAGCTTGAAATAAAATATTTTAAAAACGATTGAATTAAAATGAATTAAAAAAGTGAAAATAATTTTTGTTTTTTTTTTAGATAAAATTGCAACCAGATTAATATTCGGATATTTCCGAGGCGTTTATGAAAACAAGTGATTGGATTTTGTTAGAATGCTCTCTCGCTCGTAAAATTCAAGTAGGAGGATAGGATTTTCGGGGGAAAACAAAATTGAGCTTAACGAGTCTTATCTCCAGGACGAATCTTGCTAGTTTGTGCTTAACTATATACACGCCTATGTAGATAGCGCGAAAGAGACAGCCAGCAACCACTTGTTGGTTGTATTACAGTCTCTCCGTTGCTTCGGAAAACTCGATCAAACTCGGAAATTTATCGCATCGTTCTCTCCCCTTCGCCTCTCTGTCCCTCGTCCTGGCTTCGAATTTTCTTCTCTCTTTATCGTTCTCTCGCTCTCTCTCTCGCACCGTGGCACAAACCGACTTTACGCACGACGGGACGTACAAAGCCACAAACCCACCAGAAAATCTATTTTTCTACAAATTATTGTAAAATATTAATTTTGATAATTCCATAAAAAAATGAAACTCGATTTATTCAAAGTATCGTTAAAAATGAAAAGAAACAAAAAATTATCATGAAATTTTATTGAAATATTAAATATTTTTGGTAAATTTGTTTAAAAATCAATTAAAACGATAATTAACGGTGAATAGTAATTAAAGTTTGACAATTTCTTTTTTTTTCGTCGCTTCTCGTTGTAACGAATATAATTAGTATTAAAATAAAACTTATTACTTATTCAAAACTGGATATGGATCGCGAGTTGATTGGAAATGATTTCTCGCGTTCGTTCGAAACGTTTCATCGGATACAAATTCGAACCTCTCTCGATTGATTCCCATCACTTCCGACTGTGTGAAAGCCGCGGGATATTGACTGTCTAATCGTCTTGACGCTTCATCGATCCTTGTCTAGGGCTGTTTCAATTTCGCAAAACGCTCCAACCGACTGCACAGAAATCGGTAAGGTGTCCGTGACAAACTGAACTTTGGACGTCACAATAGCCTTTAGGGCTCACTTTGGGGTCCCGTTTTGTCGACGGTGCATCAAAGTTCTCAAATTGATTTACCGATCGCCGCAATCTTCCATCTGTTTGTAGTCGACGGATGTTGACTTCCTGTTTTCTTCGAAACATCGACGAAAAACGATTCTTCATATTTAATTCTTTTTCACGAGATAATTTCGTTTTCTTAAAACAAATGGAACAATTTATTAAGCAAAAATAGTTAGTTATTAAATGTACTTAACATACAAAAATCGTTAATTACTAATTTTATTTAACATGTGAAAATAAAAATGATCAATTTTCAATTGAAATTTGGTTTTCTATAAATTATAATTTTATTTAGTGAACAAATATTTTTAACACGGTATGACTACCGAGAGGGAAACTATTGAAAAAGCATTGTCTCCAAGATTTTGCGAGGAATTATTTTTAATAATTAATTAATACTTTTAAAAAAAGCAAAAAAAACTACCATGGAAAATGTTACTTAAATCTTTGTACTCGACTCCGGGCTAGTTTTGAAATCGAGGGAAGAAGGAAAAACACGTGTAAGAGGAGATAAAAAGGGGAAGAGGGCGAAAACGTTTCACGGTAATTTTGCAACGTCCGGGGAGACGGTCCTGCCACTGGGATGGCGAGTCTTCTTTTTCTTCCGGCAAACTGCGCGTCAACGATCCGAGACTGCGTCACAGATCGACCGTGAAACTAACGTAATTTTCTTTCTTTGAAAACTCTTTTTCCCCACCTAATACCGAGAATAAGTATAATACGATATATCTATGTGTTTCATTTGCATAGTTGGGACTTTTTTTATTGTCACATGGACGCGCGAAGAATTTTCAATCCATTTCGAGAACAGAAATGAGGAGGAAAAAAATTTGAGTTTTTTTTCAATTTCATTATTTTTTAAAGATTCATAAGATAATTTATAACATTATAAATATTATGAAATTTCCACTCTGAGCTACGATAAAAAATATAAAAAAAATAAAAAAATAAATAATATACAAACAAATAGAAATACATAATTAATATGTGAATAAAATAAAATAAATTTGCTTTTTTTTTAATAAAAAGAAAGATGATCGAATATTATATTTTATCAGTGTCAAAATTGTTGACACGACAAAAACGAGGTACGACTAATGACAAGTATACCGTGATGCATGTTTCGTCAATTTTTCGTGTCTGGACGAAACATCGGGAGACGTGGGCAATGCAGCGAGGTCTTGTGATAAGACACCGGACAATAGGACTATACAGATACAACCTGTACAATACCTAAGGGTAGAAATAGAAAAAAATGTGCGTGGACATGTAACCTTTGGAACCGAGACGTCGAAACTCTCCCACGAACAGGATGGTTGAAAGTTGAAAAAGCACAGGAAAAAAAATGTTTCGTCGCATTGTTCTCGTCTCGTTTCTCTTATTCCATTCAAGGTCGTACAGCTGGATAGCCGTTAAAGGGTGTGAACGGAGTGTCTATTGTTGGACTCGTTTTTCACTTGTAATCCCATCGTAAAATCTCCATTCAACATTTATATAATAGATCAGCATTTTCATTCAACGATGAAATCATTTTAATCGTTATTGAGAGAGCGTCGTATTTAAATTCGAGCTTTTTAGCCACGTAGAAAGTTCTCAGGTGGCCAAATAGGCCTCTACCGTTATGAAATTTTTCCATGTAAATAGTGACATTAAATATTTCGACTCTAATTATTTATGAAATCGTTATTGTCTAATGTTTCTTGCTTAAACTTTTCGAAACTTAAGCTCGAGAGCTGTTAAATACGATTATATAACTAAGACACTAGTGTCACTTCCATAAAAGCTCGTGCTTAACCTACAAATTTCTCGAAATTAAAAATTGTATTATTCGTTGTGAAAGCAGCTTCGGTAACTAAAATACTAGCGCCATTTTTAAAAAAGCTTGAACTTCATTGACAATTTATTAAACCTTAAACTCGAATTATCATCTGTGAAATCAAATTTTTCGAAACTTAAGCTCGAAAGCTGTTAAATACGATTATATAAATAAGACACTAGTGTTACTTCCATAAAAGCTCGTGCTTAACCTACAAATTTCTCGAAATTAAAAATTGTATTATTCATTGTGAAAGCAGCTTCGGTAACTAAAATACTAGCGCCATTTTCAAAAAGCTTGAACTTCATCGACAATTTATTAAACCTTAAACTCGAATTATCATCCGTAAAATCAAATTTGATAATCGAGTCACTATTTCCATAAGAGTCCGTGCTTGACCTCAAAGTTTCTCACGCTCGAACCAGTATTTTGCCATAATTAAATGGTAAATCATTATGCGATCTCTGTAATAAGAGTAGGTCATTTCCTTCTACATTATTCTTGAACTCCAGGCTTGAAAATTTGGTTAGAATAAATGCTCATATTTCCTCGAATGAGGTTAGAGTCATGATGTAGAATTCCCGACCGTTTTTCCTTAATACCGAAGGGTCGCTTCAATCTTCGCAGTGTTCTTAGGCCAAGGCTGTTCGGAATAAAAAATTTCTTGCACCATCGAAACGTAAAAGCGTTGCTAACATCTAAGGTGGTTATATATAGGTTTACCAATGTGGGTGGATGACACAGTGCATCGTTTGGACGTACAAATAGAATCAGTAGAGATGCAGTGTCAGCGTTGAATCAAGATGTTCTTCGTTCAACATTGTTTGTTCCTTCGCCTTCGGCTTTGTCCTTGTCGGAGAATCGAGTTTCCGGAATTTGGTGCAATAATCAAACGGTCTAGAGACGTATTACGGGCCGATAGTCGCGAATAGAGAGGAAACGCGAGTAAAATAGTTCGTTCTTAATTGGACCCTATACGAATTTTATAGGAATTTAACGTGAGATTAAAGTAGTCTGATGTCCGATTATTACCAGACGAAGCAGCTTCGTTCGACTTTATTGGAAAAATATTCTTATCAGCATACTGAAAATTATAAAAAAAAATATTCTTACGAAAGTTTGACATGGGGTTGAATTAATTCTTAGGAACGCTTTCTCCCATTGGAATGTGTCGATCGCTCGATAGGGGTTATTTATGTTCCCATCGGAATGCCGGAAGTTAGGAGAATGATGACCACTAAACGCTAATTCTATGTAATTCAGGGTTAACCTGCAATCTTCCGAAGAGCAATGCAAATATTATGTATTACTGTGTGATAAATCGATAGAGAGATCGAAGTTTAACTCGGTGTTCACTGACGAGTGAACTGCTTAACGATCGAAGTGGACACTTGATGGACGTTCTAAGATTCAAAGTTCGATATGTGCGATCGAAGTTTCTGCTCGGTATCTCGATTATACTTGTATATTTTTTATGCCATTAATATCATTATTATTATCATTTAAAAATAAAATTGTATGGTCATTTTTTTTATCTTCGTTATTTATTTATCGTTTTTATACGAAATTTTTATTTTTATTCTATATCGAAGGCTCGACACGACTCTTCGTTAAGATTTTTATAATTTCCTTACTATTTTCATTGTTATTTAGACAATTTATTATCATTATTTTTTTTCTTCAACTTTCTGGTTTCTGTTTCTTCAATATTTTTCTAAGAAATAGTATTCTTATTCTACGTCGATCTTACATATTCGTTCGATTATTTCTATTTTCGAGAGTATCGATATTTTTAAATCATTTTTTTTATTTGCTATATTTCTGCGCGTTTCTTTATTTTCAAATTCTTTTTCAATGAAATACTATTTTTATTCTACGCTATATTTCCTCGTCGTTATATTCTCAGTGTATCAAACTACGATGAACATCTACCATTCCTGTTTCGAAATCGAGCAACAACCCTCGAGCGGGACCATTCGTCCCACTCCAGAAACGACTTTTTCAATAAAATTTCAAGTACGAAATTCGGTCGGTCGCTCGTTTTTTTTTTTTTTTCAATTTGAAACAGTAATGAAAAAATTTGTGATCGTTACGGGGTGTTAGATTCACTGATAGGATCGATCGAGAAAATCTGTGCGAGTGTGAGAAAAATGCCGATAACGTGAAAAGAGTCAAGTTTTGAAGGAATTGTTGGAGCGAGGATGAGAGAGGAGCGAGGGAGGGAGGGAAGGGTGAGAGTACCACGCGCTCCCCCCTTCCTCTGCGCGAGCTTCAACGCTTATTGGTCAGGTGCTTTGGTGACGTAGCCGTGGTTGCCGGTCTATGTACAGGCCGAAAGCACGCGGAGCTTCAGTCTGCTCCTGTCTGTTGCACGGATTCGTCCTTCTCCTCATCGAACACAATCCGTATAATTCACGCGAATATATATTTATCCCTTTATTTCGCAAAAAATAAATTGAAATTTTCGTTTTACAAAAAAAAAAAGAAACAAAGAAGAAGAAATTCGATTTGATTATTTTGCGGGAAACGCAAAGATTTTGTCACTTTTTCGAGATATTTTTGGTCAAATCGTTCGACGGGGAGGGAGTAAAAGAAGCGAAAATATAAAATTAAAAGTAACGACGAGCGTAGAAGAGATACAAAGAGAAAAGAAAAGATTATCGGTGCGGGGAAGAATCCGGCGAGGGGAAGCTGAGGCCATCGTCGCGACATCGCACGACCGACACGTCGAAAGGTAGGCCCTCCACGTTATTAATTAATTATAGACGCCGGTTGCGCGTTCCGGAGGGTAAAGGATGCGAAGACGAAGAAAAAAAGTGAGAAGGTTTTCTTTTTTGTTTTTCTTTCTATCCGACCCTCCTCGCTACGCGATATCGTCGTTTTGTTATTATCCTCGGGGGGGTATTCCTTCGTCGTATAAATATTTTTGCAGTTTTACCTCGATTGCAATTTCAATTTTCGAACTCGATCTGATTAATTTTTTTACGTGGAACGGGGTGAGAAATATCATTGTATTTTTTTTTTTTTCGTTCGATGGCGAAATCGTAATTGATATTTTTTAATGTCCTAGAATTTCGTCCAGGCTGCTCAATCGACGCTTAAGTACATTCGCGATTTACTCATTTTTTCGACCTGCTTTTTCATAGAACGTGCTTTTTTTTGGCAATTGTTTTTTTCAGATTTTTTTACGTCGTATTTTCAACGCTTGGCTTATAATTTTGCAGGCGATCGACGAGTCAACGTTAAAAATTATTTGAGGGTAGATATGATTTTCAAAAAATTGAAAGACGTCGTGAAAATTATTGACGAATTATACGAAATTTGATTGTGGATTTTTTTCGCGATATTATTAAATCGAGAAGATTTTCGATGTAATTATGAAACGTAATCCGACGAATTAATTTGTTCGATCTCGTAGGTACGTAACGAAATTTAATGAAAATTTTTGTCGTACGCGCAATCATCGCGGTTAATGCACAACGTACGACCGCAACTCTGTAGAATCGTAATGAAATTTTGGAAAATTGAATTCTCTCGAGCCAAAGTCGAGCGGGACAAGCCCGAGAATTTGTGCGACGATACGATTAAGTGGTTGACGGTGGTTGAAAAATCGTTCGATAACTCCGCGGAAATGAGTTACGCTCGGTCGACCTCTGTGTGTTGGGTCACCGCCACGTTTTCTGATTCGATCGAACGCTAATCATATAAAAACCACAATTAAAACAATTAAATGACTCAAAAATTAATAATTTTCCAACGCTCGATTATTTTGGAAAAACGAAAATTAAATAAAAGTTAATTTTATTTCTTAGCTCGAACGAATTTCGTATATTTACTCGAAAATTCAACGTTTACGAAATACGAAGAAACGGAAATAAAACAAAAAACATTGAAATTTCGATAATGGTATGAATAAAAAAACACGGCCAATTAGATAAGTGCAAGTAGCTTCATTATTAATTCGACTCGCTCATAAAGCTTTCCCTATGAGAAGGAGATTATTAACAATTCAAGGTATCCACTTTCCTAGAAGGCAGGGTTGTAAGTGAGAATAAATAATGAGGGAAAGCTGTGTAAAATGTTCATTGAAATCAAATTGTTTTTCGCTATAAAATGTTCGTCCGACCGTCGACCGTCGAATAATTACGATCGAACAATTTATACGCAAGAGTCAATTCTCTGTGACTCCTTCCGGGTCAATAATAAACGATATTATAATAATTAATAATGCAATTCCGAAATATCAACATAAATAAAAAATAAAACGATCATCGCAAAATTGTCAATTTACCGGAAATACTCATTTCGAAAAAAAACGTACAACGACGACAAAATACAAACTTGCACGATATGAAAACAAAAAATTGATCGTTCATCCGATTTTCTTCATCGATGAATTTTCCTCTCTATCTCGTTTCTCGATTAAATACCCACTAGCAAAAAGTTCGAATTCCCATTGTAAAAGTCCTCGAACTGGAACGAAGAATATTGATCGAATTTTAATATTCGTTTCATCCTTTGACTAATACCATCTTGTTTTTTTTCAGTTTTGTTACAATTTACGTTTTACCATCGACGTCATTGTCGTCGTCAGCGTTCTAGGATAACGAGAGTCGTACAACAACGATATTCGGTTAATTGACGATTATGAGAGAGAAAGAGAGAGGGAGAGAGAGAGAGAGAGAGAAAAAAGAGAGAAAGTAGATCGACGACAGTAGATTGGAAAATGTTCGTTCGAGCTATTTTATAAGGCCTCGGGGTGGCTTTTGATCACTCGAGTGAACCCTTTGGCTTAAGTGAGACGCGATGTATAGCTGGGAATAGGCGTACACCTTCTGTTATCCATTGAGTCGAGCTCGGAAAAGTATGGCCTATATAACGTTTGGTCGACCATATCGTTCGTTCGTCGTTAAACAATTTTTTTCCCATCGTTTTTTCTTCTTTCCGTTGTAATATCTTCGCTAACGCGATTCTCCTCCAGTCCATCGCATAATTATTCCGAGAATGAGCGACGAAAGTAAGTAAAAAAAACAAAATAAATAAAAAAAACGTACAATCTTTTTCTCACAAAGCTTCGATACGGATGAGATTTGTTCATCTTTATTTTTCTTTCCTCTTTCTTTTCCCTCGTCCTCTTTAATCCGGGTTTCTCGAAAAAAAAATAAAATAAAATAAATGCGAAACAGCTATCGTTGAGGACGTTTCTCTTCCGAGAGGAAGTACCTTTTCCTCTCGATCGCGTATCTCGCGATGACCGAATTTGCATTGGGAATGAAAATCCTCGGGACGAGCGAGGGAGATACACGCGGTATACTTGTCAGAGTCGTGACTACAAATCGAATAACTTATCTCAAAGCGAATTGCCGATGGTGTATTAGACTGGATGAAGACTTTCCGCGATACGATCATGGAATACGCATTGAATTATTGAGCGTGAATGAACAAAAAAAAAAACAAAACAAAAATCGACGCTAAAACGATGGCACTTTGGTGCTAAAAACGACGAATCAAATATTCATTTTATCCTACGATTTCTTCTTTTTTATCTGATCTTTATTTATTTTAATTAACATTCGCAAATATTAATTCAACACAAATTTGTAACAAATGGACGAAAGTGTGAAAAGATTAAGAAACGCGTAATTCAGTTTGGTTTTTGGTATTCTATTTTTAAATAAATATATATCGGTCGATGATAATAATATATCACTGTAAATTCGATCCATTAGCGGTTTAACGTAAAAATTCTATACGAGGAAATATTTAAATTATTCGTGATTTCTTTTTGATCACTTTCGTATTTTTCGCAAAAATTTATTTACGAAAAGAAAGATATTTTGCCAAAGTTGCGAGAAAAGACAAGATGGATTTTTGGAAAATTATAAATAATGTGCGAGCTATTGGTTCACGCAGTTCGCACCTTGGGTTTATTACACGCGTTGTTACCCGCTCGGAAGGTTCTCTTTAGCCGAGCAATGCCTCGAGCATCCAGTGCGGTTTACTCAGTGAGAGGCGAACACGCGTCTCTTGCATTATTCACAAACTGTGCAATCGCTATATATATATATATAGCTGCAGGGATTTTATTTATATACATATTCGGGTAGACACGAATTGTTTGAACGAACTGCATGACCGGAGCTTCGCGGTAAAAGAATTAAATATTTCTTGAATAAATATACAAATATATAAAATAACAAAAACGAGACGGATGAAAAATTTCGATGGATATTTTCTTACAATCTCGATCTCTCTGTTAATTAGTTTATAAAAAAAAATTTGTCAAATTTTCATAAATTTCTTCGTGAAAATATTGGTAAATTTTCATATTCGTGAAAACAAAATCGTTGAATTATGATCAATTTGATGATTTTTCGTATTCGAGGATTATGGTTTTTTTTTGTTTATCGGGAGCGTAAAATAATTTTTAATAGAGACATTTGTTTACAATTTTTTCCGAATATTCGAAGCTTTTAAAATTTGATAAGACCTCAACATCGAGATCCAGTCCAATCGAACGTATAGAAATAATTGATTTTCATTATTAGCGATTTGCTAATTAATGTTTATTTCGACACGGTTATACGTCAAGATATTAAATTTCGCGTGACGAATATCTCATCGTTCGTAACGAATAAAAATTTTTCGGATTGACGGAAGGTACGAAATATTCGTTGAATAATCTCGTACAATATCCGATCGCGCGTGCCATTTGTCAGAGTCGCCTCAAATTGATCGCCACGAGGATATAAATTTGCCGTCGTACGATCAAATTACTCGCTATAATTCGTCATTCGTATTACGACTCGATCAATGTGTTTGCCATTTATTTTGTACAATCGTGGATCATCGCCGGAACAAATGTTCTCCTTTTCCCACTCTTTTCTTTCGCCGATCGACCCTCCGTCGTTCTTTCGTAAATTATTGGCGATCACTTTATTCTTTTCCTCTCCGTCATTCTGACCGTTTGCAATTTGGCGAGCTTTAATCGTAATAAATTTTCATAACATCTCGCTGAAGCAAACGCAAAATCCGTTCTAAATATTTTTATAATGGGGTAACGTTGATAACTCGATATCGTTGATAGGAACGGTAGGTAAATTATTTATCGCTACTGAGAGGTTGCATTTTAAACAAATTTTTTTAAATACAAAAACTAGTCAAAAAATCGATTCTCTAATTAAAAATAGGTTTTAAAAAACGATTGCACATCGTTATATTATTTTTCAATTATCATTACAGGCGAAGTTCTATGTAAAACGGTATAAGGAACTTCCACGACACGAGATAATTAACGTACGATAAAAAAAATATCGAAAAGCCGCATTGTTGGCTGTCGCGGTTTTATACTTTTAGCAAAAAAAGGAAAAACAAAAGAAAAGCATAAAAAATTGGACCTTTTCTCTCACGCAACCATTCGCGAAGTTCTCGTTCGTACCGGACGACCTTTGTGCGTCCCGAGGGTCCTGATCCCTGGGACGGCACATCTATATTTCCGTTTGTCCGGTGCGCAGAGATTTCGCGTTGTTCGTCATATGAATTTAAAATGTCCCAAAGGTCAAAAGGCGGATCATTTAATATTTTACTCCCGAAAGAGCGAAAAATTGTCGCGAGTTCGGAGATATAGAAAACAAAAACTTAAAAACAGCCACGATCTCTTTATCCAAAGAACGTCAGAAAATTTCTGACTTCGTTGAAAATAAAAATTCTATACAAATTCGAAACTGACAATAAAATAATGAAAATAAATTGGACTATAATTGTGTTCGAATATTTGGATGAGTGCGAGTGTGAGAAAATTACAGCACGAAGCGATAAAAATGGTGGCGAACGAAATTTCGGCGATTGTTGGGTGGGTGATTGGACGGAGGGCGTCGCCCAATCAAGGGTCGGTAGTCGATCAGCTTTTACGATCTTCACAATCATCGTCGTTTTCTTCATATTTTACGTAATTCAATTCCCCTCTCTTCCAGAAACGCTCTTATCTTCTTGTAATGATAGCGTTTTGTCAGTTTTTTTTTATTCGGAAAAAATTAGGTATATTCGGTGAAATCATTTTTTTTCGTTATTAACGGTAAATATATTTTTTTTTTTTTTGAAAATATTGTATATCCATGCTTTTATTTGATTTAACATTATCTAACAAATAACCATTTATTTACGTTCGTAAATACAAGTTACAAGAATTAATAAATGATTGTTTGTTTTCCAATAATTCAGCAAAATTTTGATTTTAATCCTCCGGATCTTGAAAACGATATAGATATGATCAAATTTGTATTGAATGACGCAAATATATTGTTGATTCAAGTGTCGAGGGATCGGGTCAGTTTGCGAGGGTGGAAAAGGGGTTTGAGCGATATCTACGTCCGGTATCCGGAAATCCTCTTCGGCATTTCGTCCTGTACTCTCCCAGAATTCCGATTCCGGCGTATGTCGAGTTGCGTGGGCGTCTTCCGAATTATTGAAGATGCCAGTCCTGAAACGCACATAGATCAATTTGTCACATTTCGTCGCTACGACCTACGCATGGCGATCGGAACGCCGATCGAATTTGAATTTCGATTGTGAGAAAGCATCGAAGAGTCATTATAAAAATATATAAACGTCGTATTTTTAATAATTGTAATCCGAGAGAGCTTGTGTTAGCGAATCGAATTCAAATTATGAAGGATTTCGCGCCACTATGGCGCAACGTCGGTAAGGTAGGGCGCCAGTACCGACCGGCGCCACCGTATGGTTATTAGCAGCACCTTCGTACGACTATCTACCCGTTGAAGATTAATTTTAGAATATTTGATCTCGATAATTACTAAATCCAAACCGATGGAGGTTTTGTCAATGATATCGAAGTTCGTTTGAAATTATTAATGAAAATGCATTCGCAGAATTCATCGTTGTAATAATATTCCAACGTGCGACAGACTGAGTGGACGTTTTCAAGCGTGAAATATTTTGTTCACCGAAACGATTTTCTTGTATTACACGATTATTAACCCGTGGCATAATTTGGTATCGATTACAAACAGTAGACATAATTATATTGAATTTGGTCGATATAATTTAATTTATAAAAATAATTTTAAATATAAAAAAAATTGCATATATTTTTTCTTCAATGTCTTTTCAAGGAGAAATGGGAGAAATTCTGCGCGAATTCCAATAGGAAAATATTTATCACATGGCCCGGAGCTAAAAGAATTCCAGGCGTCCGATTCGCGTGGTCGATTCCAGAGGAGATTTCAATGCGTCGTCGTAGGAACACCTTCTGTACAGTAGTTTGTATATATTAGGGATAGCAGCTTATCGCCAACATTTCTTGCAATTCCTACAGACATACGTTTTTATTAAACGTCACACTGTTCGATATCACAGTTTTACAAATAATTGTGGTAAAGTACAAGTAAAGACCAATAATAATAAACATAAATAAGATAGATATAATATTTTATTTTAGAAGAAAAAGAAGTACATTAATTAAAAAACGAAATGCAAATTCGACTTATTAATTATTTCATTGCGCATCTATGACCAAGTTTCGTAACTTTCGTAAATTTGGTAAATTTTCGTTGAAAAATAGGTCGTGAAAAAAAATTGCTTTTAAAAAATTTTCGAAGTTTGGAGAGAAACTTTTTGCTTCTCTCGGATCTGATTTGATAAATTTTTTATGCCACATGCACAGGGATAGTTTCGACACGGGCTGTAAGGTGCACTGTTGAAAAATTCCTGCCGGTGAATTTACTGCGATATTTTTGGGCTCAATGTTTTTTTGTGGATTTTTTATTTTTTATTTTTTTTTGGGTTAACAAATATTTTGAAACGAATAAAGAATAGCTTCACATAGCTTCGCTTTATATGAATCTGAAGAATTTTTCTATCGAAAAACTATTCGGTTGAGAAATTGCTGTAAAATTTTTATTTTATCTTCCGTTTCTAGATTTATTTTTATTTTTTTGCTATCCTTTTTTTTACTGCAGACAAATTGCTGGGATTCTTCATTGCGCTCAATATTATTTCGTGCATCGGTTTTTTTCAACTTTTTTTTGTTGGTCGAGAAATTTTTCAACCGTAAATATTTTGAAACAAACAATGAATGACTACACATAGCTTCGCTTTATAGAAATCTGAAGAATTTTCCTATCAAAAAACTATTTGGTTGAGAAATTGCTGAAAAATTTTTTTCTTTATCTTCCATTTTTTAATAAAAAAAAATTTTGTTGGTTATTAATTTTGTTACTGTACAAAAATTGCCGGGATTCTTGAAGTAGTGGGAAATTTTCAAGGGTACTATCATCGCTGAAGTATTTGGCGGTATCGTATTTTATGGCTGCGCCGTAAAACGTTCACAAAAATGTTTGCTGACTGCTCAAAATTCCATCAAACACCACGTGCGTGCCAATTTTTTAATTCCCCAAAACTTGCTCGAGTGGTAACTTTTCACGTCGAATTTTTAACCTACGTTTTCATAGGAACGAGCATTAAATTTTATTTTACTCAAACGAACCTTTTTTCGTACGAAGCTTTTTTTTATCGACCAAGCAAAGCCCCGGGAATTTTACGAAAGCTTGTCAGTCCCCAACCCCGATTCATCAGATTCAAAAAACAAGTATTACACTTACGAAATAGTGAGTGTAACAAATCTGCAAAAATTAAAAACAATTCACGGACATTTTTTAACAAAATTTCGTACAAATTGTCGGATTTTTCAGAATTATATTAAAAATACAAAAAAACATACAAAAAATGAATGATTCGACGTAGAACCTCGTCCTGAGCACGAAGAATTTAATCACGCGATAGTGGTGTTCGATTAAAAACGAAAAAAAAAAAAAAAAAAAAAAAAAAAAAACGGAACGACTATCGATAATCGATCGATTCCAAGGATTGCAAGAAAATCGTGTTAAAATGAAAGAAGCGTGCGCGATATCGTTTTGTTACCGATCCGAGGGATTAAAGGTTACAAGCGCATTCGTAATCGCGACGAGAGAGCATTCGATCGCGAGTAGGGAAAGTGGAAAGCGAGGGGAGGGATGAAGAAGAGGGAGAAGAGGGAGAATACAATTTCGAGACTCTTAACCGGTAATCGGACTAAGCAGGTAAGTTTTCTCGTTGCCGTTAACCGTGTCGCTAATCCGACGGTAATTGGATGGCGGCGGGTTACCGTCCGAACTTAATTCACCCGCCCTTTTAATAAACGGTGCGCGCTGCTGGCCACATGATAATAAAAAAAAAGAAAAAAACGATTTTCCGGCGTAGGGAAAAAACAGGATAAAACAATGTCGGAAGCATGGGAAATTTTCCGTAAGAGAGAAACCGAGCTTAACTCGATTCCAATTTTCATTAATTTCGAAAGAATTATATATCACGTTTTTTCTTTTCGTCTCGTATCGATTATCGAAATTTGCTCAATCGCTTGGGAACGTTGAACGCACTTTGCGCGTCATAAAATTGAATAATGTAACGTAAATAAATTTCACTGATTATTATTAGTGTGAAATAAATCAAATTTTCCGGGCGATTTTTTCACTTATAATTCGTCATTGATTTTTTTTTGTTCCCGTGAGAAAAATTCTTATTTTCTTTTGCGTGATTTCAAACGAGGACCAAGGGAATTGATATAAATTCAGAAAGTAACTTTGCTGGTCCCCTTCGTCGATGAAAATGCAGGGTGATGTGATAATAGAGAATGTGGGTGAGATAGGGTCGAGCCGGAAGGGTGACGGGAAAGAGGGGTGAGAGTTTGCTAAATCAAAAAACAGAAGTTGATGAAACTGTGGATAATGGTATTCTCGTGTCGAGTCTCACACAGCTCCATTGCAATGCTCAGAGGTCACGAGGATTGGACAAAGGGTTGGTGCTTGACCTTCATCGTTTCTCGAAATGCACCACCCGGAACATTCCGTGGCAAACGTGACGATATTATAGTAAGGGATTAAAGCCAGATCTAGGGAGGTTGGATTACCTGGCTCACCTGAGATTTAATCTCGACGTCATTTTACTCGTGACCTTGACCAAGGTCAAGAGTGTATCAACGGGGTGGATAAGAGAAATAATGGTGTAATAAGGACGAGGGATTAATCGTTGGCTCGACGATCGTCATCGATAATGAAAATAAAAAAAAAACAAAATTGATTTTTGGAAAATTGTATTTTTTCTTCGAAGGATTTTTAAAAATTTGCATCGATATTTTTTTGAAACGTCGTATCATTGTTTTACGGTTAATTAGACACGTATACAGACGTTATACGTAAATAATATCGTACAGCACGTAAAGAAACTTTGACGAGCTTCCACGTTTTTAGCCCGAGGCTGATTAAGTTTCCGTTTTACCTCGCTTGAACCTTTGTCCGTTGTCTGTAGTGTACGAACGCGCCGAAGCTTCTTCAACAAGTCGTCCTCTACGCCAACTTTGCCCTGCGATCTCTTTTATCTTGTCTCACGTGAAAAGTCGTATTGCCCGTAAGTTCGAGGATAACATTTTTCTGAGAAAATTGTTTATCGACGTTTTTACCTCGAGAGATAAAAATGCCCGTTATATAACTTTCTTTCACGAACATTGAAACGTTTCTAAATATAAGCACGTGCATTTTTTTCCACCAATTGAATTCCTAGAAATTGTTTTACCGAAGATAATTTTTCGCGAAGTAATTATCTAAAAATAACGGCATATATTTTTAATAATTACGACGTCACATATCTTTCGTTTTCGTAGAAAATACATTTACGCAGGAAATTAGAGAGTGAATACGAAAATTGTAGATAATGAATCGTGGTGTGAAGAAAACATAACTTGTTGTAACAAATTTACAACCAGTGGATGTACGAGAAAAGTTTAATTACGAAGAATTACCTAGAATTGAATTCGTAACATAATTTTCGCTGCAATTCTATGAGAATGAATGAAGAAGGTTTGTAGGACGAGAATTATTTTATTCTTTTAAAATGCGTGTTAATATACGATGCGCATAAAAATTAACAACAATTTCATTAGCGAGTTTATATCACGATAGTTCTGTACGTTTCTAGTTCCGACTGCCTAGGCCCGAGGGACTGACCGAGGGTGAGAGACACTGAAAGGGTAAGAGAGACAAGTTAGGGTGAGTTGTATTCTCGGTATCTACGATAAACTTGCATGGAATTAATGCAACAAGCTAAAACTTTCGTCCCGTGAGGATGTATCTTTGTAAATCCGCAAACAACGAATAGTTGAATAAAAAGTTTTAATAAAATGCCTAGCTTCATGTGTGAATAAATAAATGAACGAATAAAAATATTTTTTTTACATAGATAAATAAATGAATAAATAAATGAATGAATAAATGAATAAATAAATGAATAAATCAATAAATAATGCATAGTTTAATAATGCATAGAAGTTGGTTCTCGAGTATCTTTCATCGTCGTTTACTCATGGGACTTCGTAGGGTTCCTCACCAGCCTTACCATGGTTTTTGCCACGTCACGTGCCAACATTTAGACCATTACCGACTGGCTAGAAGGGTCAATCATAACCTGGAACCGAACGTCGTCTTTTCCATTTCTGCTCCGTTCCACCGTCTAATGTTTGCCGCCTGACGACGAGTGGTTAACTGCTAACTTTGGCACTGTTTACACATCCCTTATTCCACAAGCAGACACTTTGATCATTCGTTACGTGTAGAAGCCCTTTAGGAATTCGAAAAACATCGAGCTTACTGAATAAACTAGTAATCGTTTACGGTCTTTAATGATGGAAACTTGAGCAATTAAGACTCTTCGGTCTATCGCTATTTTTATCACAATCGTATACCGCAAGCTTCGCAATTCCCATCGAGCTGGCCAAAAAGTAATTACGTTTCTAATACATCGACTCTAATGTTAAGTTACTCGAAAAAAACAAAAACCCAGTGACATTTTGGCGAATTTAATATCTTTTTTCAATTCTTTCAATTTTGTCGTTTTCAAATATTTTCTTTGTACTATCGTGGCAATATTACGATGAAAAAAAATACCTAATTTGAATAGAAAAAAAACGAATGATGCTCGAAAGCCGGACTAAGGGTGGCGACGTAAATGACCCGGATATTTTTTGTTTTATTACCGGAAGCAAATCTCCCTCTGTAGATTTCCGGTATGCCCGAAGCTTCTCGACAGAAATACTCTCAATCTTTTGTACGATGGTGCCTCTGGGACATTTTCATTTTCTCGGAGTCGTCAACTCTGTATTCTTGGTCGAGGGGTGTAGATGCGACCGAGGGGGATGACACAGTGCGCTCGACGCGAGTGTATGCACTTGCGAGTATTCTCGACAACGCGTTCTCGAGGACGTATGTACGTTTCAACGATACAACGGTGCCATATCGGTAGTCCAAAAAAGGTCCTACGGGCGAAGGATAAGGCTATCACTTTATTCGCGTTACTTTTCTTTGGCGATGGTCGTAAAAAATGAAAAATGACAATGAAAGAAAACCGCGAGACGGTCGTGGTCGAACGACTCCAATTTTTTACCGGATGACAAATTTCACCCCTTTTTTTTACTGGATGAAAAATCCACCCTTTGAAACTTTGTAATGATATGAAAAAGTTGATACATTTTTTGTTTTTTTGTTTGCTTTAAATGTTTTCGAGTAATTGTTCTTGGTCTCGTTCGATCGTTCGGATTTCCGGGAAATTATGACGAGGAATGTTCGCAAGCAGCTTCGTGAATGCGAAAATGAATTTTCGAGGGAAATTTCTTCCGCCTCGTAGTGAGGATTAAAAGATTGTTTTTTTGCTTTCCGGGGGTAGTTTTTACCGGAATGTCGAAGAATATTAAACTGAGTTTCCATTTAAAAGGGATGAAATTATGATGAATCGTTACAAGCGGAATTATGTTTCCAGTATAATCTTTCTCATGGTAAAGGGTGGACGTTAAAGCTGTCAATTAAAGTAATATCTTCAATTAAATATTTTTCGAATTTGGCTTCGAAAAAGGAAGTTCGTACTCTCCGGGACAATTATTTATTCGGGGCAAATAAATCGTCGCTAATAAATCGACGAAACCGTTTACGACTCGTTTGCTTAACGACGAAGGGGGCAAATAATTATTTAAAAAAACGCATCATTATTAATATTACCAAAACAAAAAAGAGGTGAAAATCATTCCATGATGATATTTCAGAGAAAATTCGTGGGCGTATAAATTATCCGGAAGAATGACCCCGAATAAATTTATTCAGAGTTTATAGAGATTTATAAAAAAAAAAAGTAAACATTGTCAACGTATCACCGCGGGGTGAAATTTTTCGCCGAAAATGAGTAATCCATACGATTGTCAAGGGTTGAAGGTGTCAGCTGGTTGTTTCGATAATTAACGATTATTACCTCATTAAAAAAATCATATACATAAATATAAAAAAATGTGATTTAGCACCGACTAAAAATAATCATCCCTTAACGATATTTCACTCGTGAAATCTGAGCGTTATTATGCGAATCGTGCGTTTTGAATTATGGATCGTTTAAATCGGTGGTGTACGTCATAAACGTTGTGCGTTAAGCGCGTAAATGAAAGCACACCGAGAACTGATTAGGTCCATACGTACCTAACACAAAATACATACGTACCTACCATCATACGCGACCTACACGTGAAAGCCGATTACCGACGAATTTCCCTCTACCGGTGTTAATGAGAAATTACATCCTAATTACGTTAGTTCAGCCTCGCTCCGTGACGCCATTAGTGAAGACCAGGACGAGAAATATATAACTTTACCACTGCCGAGGAAGATGTTTCTTGCGGCTACGTGAGCTCGTTCGTCATCTTTCTCTCTCTCTCTCTCTCTCTCTCTCTTGAAAAGAGAAGAATAAGGAATGAGTTACATCCCTATGTTACCGTGACAAGTAGGATTCTTATCCTTGCTCGCTTTGTCACGGGGACGATGCCGAAATCGAGATTCAGCGAGAAACGTTGCATGAGTCTGCGATGCGAACGGCGATTTTCCAAGCGCACGTGCGTGTCCTTTTTTCACCGCTCGTATTTTCTTTCCATCCCTTACGATATCGCGAAGGACATATTTGCGTAGCTGATACGACGTTTGAGTAATTTCACCAATTTTTTGTAATGTCATAATGATAAGAATAAAAATAAAAAGAGACAGAAAAAAACATAATAATAATAATAATAAAAATAAATAAATAAGACATAGGGATCGAAATTAATAATAATAATAATAATAATAATAATAATAATAATAATAATAATAATAACGCATTTGAAAAAAGTTGCAGTCGTTGCGCAATCACAATATGTTTGATTAATCTCTTACTCGTGAAATTTTTTTCTTCAACGAATCGCCTTTATAAACGTCGCGTTAAAAATAAAACGGGAAGTGGCGCGTCCCAGGAGCCATCTAATTTCTCGTTTGGTGGACTGATTCCACGGGGATTGCCTCGGCACAGACTATATCACTTCAACCTGATGGTTTGATAACAAAATCCGTGACCGGGAAAGAGAAGGGAACGAAGCGTTGTTACGAAAGTAGATTTAATTCGTCGACGTCAGACTTGGCGACGGGTCTCTACCGCCCACGCGAAATCCCTGGATGCGACCGTCGCTCTCGCGTTCGGCGTGCAATCTCGAAATCCGAGAAATTAAAAACAGACGGATACAGCGCGAGCAAAACTTTTGACAGCGAGGCTAAATTTATGTTTTTGGGCTCGTTGCTATTTTGTATTCGCACTTTTGAAATATCGTTCATCGGATTTATTCCACGATCGCTAAGTTTCGAAACTTTCGAAACAATATTTACGGCTAGATATTTAGCTAAATTGTGCGAAAATCGTTGTAACTTTGATTCTGGTTGAACTTGCAGCATCGAAAAATAAATTTAATCTTGTCTCGAGGGACTGAAGGACTGAAATCTATTCAATTTAAGGGAGCGTAATTTTGTTCTCGTCCCATATTACGTTTATGAATATTTACGGAATCGGAAAATTTTCACATCTTAGCGGTCAAAAATTTAAAAAAACGTGAGGTCTCACTTTGTTTCGTTTTTTAACGGTAAATAACGACGAGCCGAGAATAAAAGTTTGAGATTCGTGCTGTACCGAAGATTTACGATTACTCGATAAACCTTTACCATTTTTTTGGAAGACAACAAATTTTTGTCCCCCGACCTACCCTAAGTCCTAAAAGTATATCACCCCCTTCCATCATCAACAACTTGAGGATGTTGAAATTTTCCGTTGAGCAAAAAGCTTATAAATAATAAAGGTTTACCGAATCGGAAACATCCCGCACAAATGTCTCGGGGTTTTCATAATCCGCCAGTGAACACAAATAAAAACTTGAAAGTTTTTAATTTGTAATAAAAATAGCAATTTATAGTATCAGGTAAAAAATACAGTACAAATAGGTATGATCTCGTACAATATACTAAACATACACTCACTCAGCGTATATCAGTAGAAAAAACAAGAGTTAAAGAATGTCGTGAAGATAGATCGTGGCTCGTGCACATCGCGAAGTTCTCATTTCTTGTTAAAAAAATAGGTAGAATAGAACGGATTTTTCCTGCACGTGTGCACCATACCCCGGAGGTATTTTTTGCCTGTTTGCGAATAACCCTTCGAGAGTCGTTTTCCGCACTATAAACATACGCGGGAGATCGTTCCAGGAGAGTCGGAAAAATACACGCGACAATATACACGAAGAATATACGCGGCAAATAAATGCATTGTATGATGTTTCGCATAACAAATATTGCAATTTCACATTCTCATGTACCAACGAGATGTAAAAAAGCAGCGGGTTATTCGGTAGAGAAATGAACATATCAACAGATGTTCATAGAAACTGTCTACAGTCTATTCTCCCAGAACTCAACAGTCTTGGTTCAACAATTTTTTTCCCACTCTGTTAAATTTGGAAAAATAATATTTTTAACTTGCTCGAAACGAGTTCAGCTGTTAAAAGGTATTTAACTTATGGAGAAATAAAATTTAATTAATGATAATTAATAATAATTAATAATTCGTTAATTAATTGTAATGGATTTATTTATTATTTATGAAAGATTTTTAAATTGACGAGGATTTTTTACTCGTAGCAGCATTTTTTGTAGTAATTTATCGAAGATTGATTTATGGGGAGTTGGACTGTATGTCGCTCAGCTGTGTGCCTGTTCGTACTACTGTGGACTCCTCTATTGGTATTGGTGGCTTGGCGGAAAACTTTACTCTCGAGCTCCAACCACATGTTGGTGTAACACATAGTTGTGACGATTTAACGCTGACGTGATAAAACCACCCTCGCGTCATCTCATTCACTCCCTATATATGTACATATATATATATGCATTCCCTCCCTTCGTCAGCCTCGTATATTATATAGCAAAATGGTGATAGAAAGTCTCCTCAAATACGACGTTATCAAAACTTCGTACACAAAAAAGTGAATTTCGAAATGCTACCTAGATGCATTTAATGACATAGGTTTCCACTTTTTCCATGATTTACGCGAGGATAGACGAGTCGCACGTTGCCCATTCGACGTTTTGAATTATTTCGTCATGTATACGAGATCGAATTTGCCAGGATGTAAATGAACCATGGATTGGAATATATTATGCATACATGAGTGTCTATTATATATGGAGTCGCAATACCCATTATAATAATAAAGGATGAAGGGAAATGGAGGTTGTTATAGGTGTGTCAATGGAACTAAAAAATAAAATTTATCGTCTTATTAAAATAAACAACGTTTTTTTTACTCGTATAGAATGCAAATCTTTATTTTTATAATATTTAACAATAATGAGGAAAATTTCATTCAATAAATGATTCTATAGATAAATATTTCTTTATAGAAATCGCAGTGTTGTGTTAAATTGGAAAATTTGTAAAATTTATTAAATAAATAATCAATGTCTCGAATTAGGCTATTTATTTAACACTACTTATTTATCACTTCGAATCATTTGGATCTCTTGACGCAACGGAGGTAATAATGATATTAAGTAAGCATAAGTGAACTGTGAGAACTCTGGTATAACAAATTATACCTAGGCATGTGTCTGACCTATCGTTGATTATTCTACTGGTGCACTTTTGACGCACTCATCGCCCAAGGGTATCGTTGAAAATAAGTATCTGGGACAAATTAATATAATTGAGAGATATCGTGCTCTCTAACGTCCTATGTTTAGGGTAGGTTAAGTGGAACAACCCCTAGGGGGATGAACGAGAGGATATCGAGAGACGATGCGTATTACTTTCGAATTTTGCTCATACCTCTATTTACTCGAGACAGAGCGAACGAAGTGTCAACATGGTTACGTTGATTCTAGAAAATAATTATTTTACTTGGAGTGATTGAAAGATGGAAAAATTATCAATCGATCGAAAAGTCTGGTTTTGATTGCTCAATAATTTACAGCGTGGACTCGTTGATAAGGATACGAAAACAATTGCTCGAATCTTACAGTTTCGTGCCACGATAATATCGCCGACGATAAGGGATGAAGAATAAACGACAATAAACAAAATATATTTCTCTCGTTTAAAAATGAACAAACTATAAATTTTATTTTATCATAATTTTTTGTTTCGCGATTGTAATACGACGATATTTTTGTTATCGTCTTTACTCTCGTTTTTGTTTTCTCGTCGAATGTAAAGACGTTTCTATTTTATTTTATTTTTTCCAAGTCGACATTCCATTTCGAGGATAAGGGCAGCACATTATTATTTTTTTTTTCTTCACGCTTTCAAGTCGAACTGTTCGAGCGCACTCTATGGCACAGAGTTGGGAGCTCGTGTCGAAAGCCGTTTCGGGATTGAAAGAAACGCTCTGTTTAACTGACGACGTGAGAAGGTGAAAAACCGAAAGACGAAAGAGACGTAGAAACGACGCGTCAAGATACTACGAGGGTCGTTACGCCACGAGTGCTCGGGGGGTTGTAAGAGGGTCACTCCTCGAGGCAGTCACTCTCGCACACGGACATTCGCGAACCCGAAGGCATCGAGCCTCGAGAATGTGAAAGCTAAATCGTTTTTTCTTTCATATCGCTAAATTTAACTTTCGCCAAAGAGGCTGAAAAACACGTTTCGATTTCGAATCCGTCGATTCATACGGATTTTCACACCGTTTCTGTATTTTATTTTATTTTTTTAACTTTTATTGAAAGATTGTTTAGCATTTATATTTTGCCACATAAATTAATTTTTGCATAAAAAAAATCCATTTCATTTCGTTCCACCTCGATGGTCGTTAAATCTGAATCTCGTTGTATATTTTGACATTTTTTTATTACCAAAAATCGAAAGAAAATGAGAACAGAATTATAATCGAAAAAGTATTAGTATTTATTGCAAAAAGTGATTATCTAGTAACGCAATCTATAGGACTTCCGGTTGTTCGTAAAAAGAATGGAAAAAAGATGACGGCTTAAGCTCTTCCTCGTTCCTCATCATAGTAATGCACGTTCTTTCCTTTTTATTGCTCACCGACGGCCGGTTTTTACGTTCTGTCGTATCTCTTGTTTTTTCTCTCATCCAATTTCCCCTCTTCACCACACGTGGGTTCTCGAACGGTCCTTCACGACATATTTCTCGTTTCGACGAGGAATAACAATTTTCTTTTTATTACGCGTGGAAAAATAATTCCTGCGAAGGTTCGTACGGTTTATGAGAATTTTCCTTTGTCCCTTTCTCATACATCACGAGATATCTTTTTTCAGCATTAGATAAATACATTGGTTATCGGTCAATCGTTCGTTATCCACGTTCTTTACGAAATATATCACCGAAGATTCGTTCTTATCACAATTCAAATTCAATCCTGACTCACTAATTGGTAGAATCTTATCTCGGACATCTACCGTATGCTGACGTTCAAGGATTACGAGGAAATATAGATAATTGTCTGTCTACCGTCAATCACGTTGACATATCATTCATCCTACAAATTCCTATCTGCATTGATCAAATATTGAATAATCACGACACTGATAACGTCCGATATTCCGATTCACAAAGTACACGAGATTATTTTTTACATCCCTCAAAAGTAGTCAATAACTATTTTGTTATTCCGATTAACAATTGTTTTCACGAATAAACGTTGAATTTATTTTTGTGCAAATGTGAATTTCTCTCCTTTGATTAATTTCAATCTTTTTCTAATTAACTAATTGCAACATCGGTATTTTTTATTTTTTGTAAATAAATACAAATATTAGAACCTGGGGATGAAAATAAAGTTGTTCTCGATTGGAAATGCAAGAATTCGTAATTATGGGTGAACTTTGTAATTGCAGAAATTTATTCATCCGGAAATAATGTAAGCAAGATCATGGTTAAAGCCACGAAGCAATGGTATCAACGCACGTATACGTTTGTACAATGATTTTAGCGAGCCTTGCATAATGCGATACGACTGAAGAATATCGGGTTTTAGCTTTGCTGTACGCGTCGCGTAATATATCAACTTTGGTCTATTGAAGCCCGTTGTACGTTTCAACGTTCGCTTATATCACCGGCGTACGAGCATTCGTATTGCGCAAATGTTGAATGCGTCGTCCACGTTTTCTCACCCGATAAGACTGAATATTAATAATATAGAAGTCTGGAAAGTTTTCGCTGTCGTTCTAACACGTCTGCGACTCAAACAATCGGAGCTCGGTCGCGCCTTTGAAAAACAATCAACGATCGAGGTTGAGATTTTACATATTTTACGTAATATTAAAAAATTTCTGGTAATTCAGAAATTATTTTTGTTTATTTTTCTAATTTGAAAAAAAGGAACCAATTTGAAAATTGGACCAACTTCCACGAGCTTTAAACGTCTGTAAGGCATATAAAAACGATTTTTGAATAAAGCAGCGCTTAATATCTGTAACGATGAGAAAGGAAACGAGGACAAACTGGACTTACAGCCCTTTAAGAAAACGAAGCTTTCTCCATTGCAATAAACGAACCTACAACTGTACTATTTCTCCACGTTTATAAATAACATTTATTTTTCAGCTTACTTTTTCCCCCGTTATCCTAAGGACCTATCGCTTTATATACTTCTAGACGATGCAATGACGTTTCTATTGTTAGATACCTTTTCATCTTCGCAGAGTTACCATTGTTCTCCGTCTTGTCCCTCGTTTCCTTTTTTCTTTCTTTTTTATCTTTTACCAGTTCTTTTTCCCTCTTTTCTTTTAACTCGTCTCAATGGTGTAACTTTCATCCCCTCCCCCTTCTTCCGCCTCTTTTCCGTATCCGGTGCGTCGTAGAACTTACTGATAGCACACTCCCTTTTATACCCCGGAGACACTTTCACTTCCTCGTCTCATCGTTGTGTACGTGTTGCATTCTGTATTTAGCTTACATAAATATATCACGTATGTAGTTTTATATACATAAGATTAATGCGGAAAGTAATTGCGCCGACCGACAGCGCGACTTCCATTCGTCACGGTCTCGAGAATTCCTAGAGACACACATTCAGGTCGGAATATGCGTCGACCTCTATCACTGGCTAGTCGTAGAAAATATGCTCCGGGTAAAAATTTCGTATCTGTATGAAATATCTCATATACACGAGATTGTTACTCGTAGCATATGTTTTACTACCAGCTAGTAGTAGAGCTCAACGAATATTCAGACAATCTCACGTATATATAGAATTGTTACCCGGAGCGTACGTTTTACTACTAGCCAGTGGTATAGGTCAACGGCTACTCCGACGTATAAATATCTCTAGACTATTTTAAGATCGATGGTTGAAGATTTGTTCTTAAATATTCCTAACTACGATTCATATTCGACGAGAGATAATAAATCTTATTTCTAAGAAAATTTTCAGATCTATTAGTAACTTATATCTCGTATAAATCGTGCGTGCATGATGAGATACATTTATTTACCCGTGTCCAATCTCACGAAGGATAAGGAGTATATATTTATGTTTTTTCTCTGAAGGAAACTCAAGTAGTTGTTTCCCTTCGTGCGTCGGGTAGGCTTAATATCAGATGGCTATCATCCGTGCATCGAGCTAGGGGGTTTGGCTTTGTGGATAAAGTCGTTGGAAGACCGTTGCACTGACTACTGCATTACTTTAATATAGAAACGGACTTGACACATATATACATGTATGCTTGGAAAAATAGTGGATAGCATGCAAAGTCGCTCTGCTCCATTACTCACGTTTCCCCTGCCCCCACGTGACCACCCTTCCGGAAACGAAAGCTCGAGCTTTTCTTTTCCTTCGGCATACAAATCTCTTGTCTCTTTTGTAACGTTATTATTATTATGATTATTGCAACATCCCGCAGCAAAAGCCTGTAAGGGAGCGTACGCGAGCTTTTTTGCTGTTTACTTCTATTGCGTTAGAGTAGTCGGCACCCACCGACCTGATGCTCGGCGCTTTTTTTAACTCCTGGACGCACCGCGAAAAAGCACCGGTAGAAATTTTCCTCGTACGAGAGGAAACCAAGAGAACACGGGCGAATGGAGCTTTAGAAATTCACGAGTTCACAGAGCAACGTATTTGTTTTTTGGTGGGGCAAATTTCTTTTATTTACGAGGACGACGTAATATTCTTGCGAAGTCGTTTGAGTAAAATGAAATTTTGGAAAGTTCGAATTTTTCAATAATTTGACAATTATTATTTATAATTCGACGTTTCGAATAATAATTACAAACTCAACAAAAAAAATGAGAAATTCATTCGTTCGTTAAATGTATCTTTAATTATATTTAATTAATGTCTATTAATTAAATAATATTTGAAAAAAAACACGTTTCTTGGCACAAAACTCGATGAAAAAAGAGAACTGATGACGAAATTAGAGCAAACAAGCTGCTATTTCACGATATCCAGCTCATATTCACGAGCTGGATATCGTCTCTGAAAAGTTCTCAAACCTCGCTGTGGTTCAAAGAGCACAGCGTACAACACGCGATATGCTTAGGAAGCGGGTAAAACCGAACTCTTCCGCCTCGTGGTCGACGAGACGATGATGCTCTGTAATCGAAACTCCTTAAGGATGAACGAGAGAAGACTGTCGAAATCGAGTACGTCGATGCCGCGACGTGAAATAGATCTTTTCTTCATTCAACGATGAGAAATAGCTTCGAGTACGAGTAACAAACACGAATCGATACGTTTTCAGACAATTAAGGCCTCGGAAAATACAACTCCTAAATCATATTTACCCATTGTTCTAGACCAAATTAACAGTGATTGACACATCAATTATAATTATAATTGATCGAAGCTCTTGCGTCGCTCATCCCCTTTAATTTATACATCCCTTATATCGACGTAACTAACCGAAAATTGAAGAAAGTGCAGTAAAATTATAAATTTTATTATTCCATCTAATTTATCATATTTGTTATGAATACAAAAAATTATTATTTATATAAAATCTAAATAAATAAATTTTAATAATTGTTTTGGATATATTAATTACAAATATAAATAAATTTAAACAAATATAAATCTACTTACGATAAATGTAAATTCATAATCGTATCGTACTTGCATAATGTAGGAGAGAGCGGGAAAGAAGAGACGAGACAATAAAGAGAACAAAGAAGATTTACGCGTTAAAAAAGCTATATTTGGGTTGATTATATGTTCGTTAATCTATCATATGTTAACCGTAATCGTGTTAAACAGTTCATGTTTACTATTACTAATATTGACCTAAAAAGTTATTAAACTTGTAAAATTTAAAGTAATGGTTCCCATTACTCACCCTCTCGGGTAATTAGAGCCAAAGACACATTTTTTTTAATTTCATAAAAATGAAAGTTTATTGACCAAAAGACTGATTAATTATGAAAACAATAAATAATTCTTACAATAAATTACTTTTTTTTCAACTTTTCCTTACATGACTCCAATCGCCCCGTTTTCCCCTACAACGAGTTAAATCGGTCGGTGAATTCCCCGGTCGCAATTTTAATCGAACGTGATTGCTCGATTCTTCGGTATAAGCTTTTTGCATATATACCTATATATTCCATTTCAGGCAACGTATTATCGGATGGAACGTCGGACATACGGACCCTAATCCCCTTTTATCTCTCGACAAGGCTCGTGCGTTTAGTCGCACGTTTTATCGTCGACCGTATCGTTTCGAAACCGACTTTTATTTATTACAAAGGGTAACACGTGTGCGCGGACGTTTTTCCAAATCTCGACATCGTCCTCGGCTCCTCCGGCTACGTACATTTTTTTTTTTTTTGCGTTTTCGTACATATCTCCGCCCTGAGATCCAACTTGGTACGATAGCGACGGTACGGTTATTGTCGTGGATGATCTGTGGAACGAGGAATGTGGGAAATAATTTTTTTTCTCTCCTCGCGTCTAGTTTCTTCAATAACTCTTCGGACCTTGAAGACTTCTTCAGGCTGTTATACGAGACACCCTCGAGGCCTCGAGTCGCGTCGCACAATTTTGTTTTGTCACCCCTGTATCATCCTCGATGATGCTTCGAACTCGAAGGTGGTTTATTTTGTTTAACCTCGATCTTTATCACTGTGTTGACCTTGGCCAGATTCATCAAGGTTATGAGTTATCTCTCGAGAATTCTTAGGCGTTTTCTCGTTATTACAGAATCGTCTCGCGATGCGGAAATGCATATATCGTGGCACACTTGAGCCGAGGGTGATATTGTCGGAGCTTTCGTTGCATGATTAAAAGTCGTAGAAGCTTTTGGCCAAGATGCGAGAAACAGAGACTAGGTCGAACGTCTCGTCGCGAGACACCACCTCGGTATTCGTAGATGGACGAGAATTCGTCTCGGGAGACTCGCGAATGTCGACAACTCCCTCTTCTTCGCGGATTACGCGATATTTTACAGCAAGATTTTCTCTCAAATTTTTGCTGTCTCTTATACGAAGCTTTCCAACGAGGATAAGACACTAGTCTTATCTCGTCAGGTCCGTGTGACATGCTGGGACAGAGATGAAAAAAAACAGGTGGACGTGTCTCGCTTCTCGAAAATTCATAATGAACGAGTCATCTGACCGAGTACATTTCTTTTGTTTGCAAAGGTTAAACTTTCGGTGGCTCGTCATTCACGAAAGCTTATGTCTCGAGCACTGATGACGCTATAAAATTTCACTGACATTATTATTATTGTTATTAAATATTATTGTTACTATTATTATTATTACTGTTATTACTATTATTTATTTTAATTAATTGTTATTACTGATTGTACGAAGAAAAGTTGACAACAAAATCGTAATAAAAATACGAAAATCTTTACTTTAATGAAAAACAAATGAAATTCTCCTACTTTTTTTGGCATTGTACTAGAATGATTGCAATCATTCGAAGTAGTATTTTTTATCGATCGAAGCTCGTAGAAAAACTTTTAAAAATAAGACATAAAAATACGCTGTTTTGACGAGCTTTTATTTCTTTCTTTTTATTTTTATTGTAGAAAATATCGTTTTATATTTGAGTAGAATGAAGAGGATGTCCAACAGGTCGTTCTTCGGTCTCAATGACTTTTAATAACGCCCTAAATTTAACAATGCTCGCCACAGAAGGTACGGGCGGGGGGGGGGGGGGGGGAGGCTAAGGTAAAAAGAAATAGAGGAACGCAACGAAGGTGCTTTATTTATCTTATCGCGTGGGACGGCTTTTTTAAAAGCTCGCAAATCCAATGTGCGTTTCCATAAAAGCGTCGTTTATTGGTTTATCGGCTTATCGCTCGGTTTAGCGCCGATCGGCGAAACGTCGATATTGCACTATAACCGGAGTCAATCTCATTGTTTCGAAATTCATTTGGTTCAAAGCTATAAAAGATTATTTTGCACCTGTAACGCTGAATTCTGGCTCTCTGTTTGTCTCGCTCATTTTTGTATTTTTGATCGACGTTTTCATGTCGGTTTTATTGAGGACGACATTATAAGGAAAATGAATTCGTCGTTAATATCGAATGAATATTTTTTCATTAAATATAAAAAATATGATTATCAATATTGACAATAATATTAATTATTGTTTTATTCAAGGTGAAACTTTGGAAAAATGATAAAATTCTAGACGAATTTCGCAATGTATAAAACCAAATGTGTGCAAATGATATTTTTTTCTTTCACGTTTAACGAAAAATGTCGTTTTATATTTATGAAAAGTAAACAAAAATACGGAACTACAAATTATCGATAAAATCGAATCTCGTTCTCAAGATGTTCGTTAAACTCTTTTGTTTCAGAGCGTGTAAGCTGATTCTAGTAACGAACAACGTACTCGGTGGTAGGTGAGTATCGCGTTTAATTCAATGATTCTTACCCCCGATTTTGTTTCTTACTTTCGTTTGCAATTTTTCGTTCTCCCTCGGAGTTGTGGATTACACAGGGTGGAGGAGGAGAAAGTGGGGATAAAAGTGGTTTGATCGCGTGTGAGCTTCGCAACGCACGAACGCCGGCTGTTTCTTGGTTCTCTGATATTTTTTTTCCCCCAACGTAAGAGGATCGATTTCCTCAAGGACTCTTGAGGTGTTTACTTGCACCCTTTCTTGGCTGCGTTTTAACACGGACTATCGTATCGACGTACTTTCCATTTTTCTTTGTTTTTTTCGTCTCTCTCTCTCTCTCTCTCTCTTCTTTTATTTTATTTTCTTTTCTTTTCTTCTATACAACGTTTTCTTCGATACACATTCATTAGCTCGATGACGGACCGGATAGTGTTCCGAGGATGAAGCGTGAAAGAACCCTCGCAATTACTCGACGACCGTTTTTTTTCTCACACGTCCACAGCCTATATGCTTACATAGTAAGCAAAGCGAGGGAAAAGTTTACACTGCAGCGACACCGAAATTATCTTGTTGAAGTCGAAACTGTTGCCTCCCTCTAATAAAAACAAAATCAGGGCGAACGAAGAATATATGTTTTTTTTAAATTATTGTTTGTACGATCGCATTATTTTTGTTGGATAATTATCCCTCGATCATTTTAATTTACGCGAAAAACAATTGTACATTTAAACCAATTCACATCGAGACTTCATCAATTTGATTAATTTCTATAGAAGTTTATTTCCATGCATTCTCGAAAAGCACGTGCTATAATTATAAAACAAATGTTAAAGGAGGATCAAATATTTATATCTGCGAGGTATTTTTTATTCGACTAAACGCGAGAGTGCAGTTTGAAATTTCGATGAGAGATCTTATTTCAATTTCGATCGCTCGATCGCCATTTTAGCGTATCTTGCATGGCAAAATGTGGGGATAAAGCTGGTTCCGTCGCTCGTCGTGTAATCTGCGACAATGGATCCTCGAGCATGTGAAGATGCTAATGTTACGTCGACCTCTGACCTTTTCACAGTACAGTGGAATCTCTAACGTTCGTCCACTAGTGCGAGAAGTGGGACACAGGAGTGGGGGAACGGCGAGAGCGAATGAAGTACGCGCGTTCAGATTCCAGCCAATGGCGCGAGAGTCGCCGAGAGCGAGAGTAGTGGAGAGTGGTGGGGGCTGTGTGGAAAAAAGTCGCGGTGAACGAAAATTGGAATAGAAAAGCAGCTTTGTTTCCTACGACTCCGAAGTTTACGCGAACTCGTATTATTGCAACGAGGATAATCCCTTTAAGTGGAAGCTTCTTTTTCTTTGCACTTCCGGTTTTTTGTTGTTGTTGTTGTAATTTCGCGTCAACATTCTCCAGGTAAATTAAAATCAGAACCAGAAAAGCCGCATTTTCGTTGTTGTTTGAAGCGCTGTTTGTCCAATCATGAATTCCGTAGCGAGCAATTCGAGACGAAAGAGACAAAGGAGACGGAGGGAAAAGAAAAAAGAATTTCGAGGTAAACCGGGAGTTGCAAACTCGTGAACATTGGGCTCAACGCGAAGAAATATTTGATGTTACGGTGAATAAAAGATGAAACGAAGAAACCGACGGGGACTTTCGAGGTAAATGGAAGTTAGTAAAACGAGGCATCTTAGAATTCCTTATTTTGGAGTCAGATTATCGTTACGCTACATCGTTTTAAGCCTGTGCTCAATGCAAATTTCGTAAATACCTTTTTTTCTCGGTAATATCTTCGAGATATATCGAAACGATTCGTTTTCTTTTTTTCCTTTCGTATTATTTTCCAAACGACCGAGGGAAAAGTGATGTTGCGCGAGGTAAGATGAGGAGGAGCTTTCCGGCAGTGGTTGCGAATTACAGGCAAGTTATAGCGCGCGAAAGCTACGTGTAAAATCGATATAACACGCACGCACACATATCCGTAGGTCAGTGGCTCGCGAGCTTTTCCAGCGCTCGAGATCTCTCGAGGACAAGAGCGGATAAGAGGAAATACTTTATCGACGAATAGTCTCGAGGGGCGAAGAAAGGGTGGTTTCGATCACACGTAAGCCTTGATTATGTCTATGAATCATTTCGCGCGAGATAAGCAGGAGAGCAACTCTTCATCTTTGTTGTACCTTTTGGAACGAGAAAGCTTGTGATCTAAATAGCAAAAATCGGAAGCTTTTATATTTATAAATAAATCAAACTTTATAACGATATTATTTTTCAGTTTTATGCTTCTTTTGTTTATTAAAATCGATATATTTCTACAACAAAACAAAGATACGTCACAAATATCACGGAGCAAACAAAATTTCGAAATACAAATGCGAAATTTTCGTAATTTCGCGAGAATCGGCGTCGATGAAAAATCCGAGCCGTTTTTTCAGATCGCCGAATATCGATACGATTAACGATCGATTGTTGAACATTCGTCTTTCTAAAAATGAATTAAAAAAAAGTGATAGCAAAATTTCTTCATCCATAGTCGTCGTTGCTCGGATATTCGTCGCTATCTGTGTCGCTCGAGCATTTATCGGTGAAAAATCTCATAGGGCTCGAGAATTTTTGCGTATACGTTACTTTGTAACGAAATCCATTGTCCAAGTTACCGACGACTTTACAATCGATGTCCGAAGAATTTTTCAGCAGCGGCAAGGGTGGTCCACCCTCGTCGTCCGGTGGATAGATCCAAATTTTCTTCAGACTCGTTTCTCTCGAAGCACGACAAGGTCTGACGATCCTCGGAGCCATTGACATATTCTCAGAAACATCACGTCGTAATTTCTTTTCCGATTGCGTACCGACGCAAGCGTCGCAATATTTTTCGCACTCGGCGTCGAGATCTTTGATTTCGTCCTCGTCGCAGACGCAATTTTTCATTTCACCGTTGATTCCGCGTTGTTCCTTATTCTTCTTCTCGTTCGTAAATATCGATGTCTCGACCTCGCGATCGACGGCCTTGAGTTTCTCGCAAAACGATTCCAGGGTCTTCACCACGTCCGTTCCTTCGTTCGTCTCGTTCCATTTTCTTCTTCCTTTGGATTTTGTCTTGGGCTTACAGTCGCACGCATCGATATCGTCGATCGCGATACGAGTCGATCGATCGCGCGTCGTTTCCACCTGCCGATAATGACGATCTCTGCCAGCTACGCGGGACGCTTCGTTCCGCCATTTTGTCGCGCGAGCGTCCAAAATGGCGTCGGTCTCGCATCGACACGAGTCGTTCTCAGGTTCGACATCGCGCGTCACCGAAGATTCCGGATCTTTTTTCCGATCGTCGTTCACGGTTTTTACCTCGAAAGAAAATTCCTTGCCCGACGGATATTTCCGGGATATTCGCTTTCTCACGCGGCCCGTAGTTGGCAGGGCGTCCGCTTGGCGCTGCATGTCCTTCACGCACGACGAAAGTGTTCTGTACTCGTCGGTAACGCGACTCAAATGTTCGCCGTATTCGGTCCAATGTTCCGGCGGACGTACATCGGGACAAAGATCTTCGAGATCGAGACACTCGGCGCATCGAGAAGCATCTTCGCGATTTTTCTTAACCTCGAACTGTAATTCCGGGCTCGGACGCAAGCAAACGGTCGATGCGACGCTCGGGCACGAAGAATTCCGGCAAACTTGACGAATATTCTTAGAACGATCCGTCGCAGAGACGTCGCTACTACCGGTTCCGTAATCGTCGTAGTCGTTATCGACATAACCGACCGTCGATAATTCAGATTTCTCGACGATTTTGTCGCAATCATCGTCGCTCGTGGCGCGCGTGTCGCTTTTTCGATTCCCGCGATGATTCGAACGTTCCTCGTTCTTTTTACGAATTTTACCATCGATCTCGTCCATTTTTCGACATTCTCGTTCCCCGCATTGTCCTTGGCACTCGGGATTTTCCATAATCTTATTTCGAGGAACGTAAAAACTCTCGGGACATCGACAGTCCACGGAACATCCACGGTCTTTCTCCTGTTGACTCGCTATACAACAACAGTACGTTCCGTCTCTCGTCTCTGGGGTATTGAAAATTTTACACAACTTTCGATGCTCCCCTCTCGCGTTCGTGCCAGGAACATCCCTCGTCACTGCCATCGATGTTCCGTTTCTTCTCGTTCCAATCTCACAATCTTTTTTCTTTCTCGTTATTAGTTTCTTGTTTCTCATTCGTGAAAAGTTATTCGCCCCATTGTCGCGAAGTTCACCATCGAGATTCGAAGCATCGCGATATCTTCCGGGAGATGATTTTTCCATCCCCAATCTGGAATTTTCGTCTCGCGTCTCTTTATTCACCAACTCGACCAACCGGGATTTTAATTTTTCGCTCGCTAGACGCCTCGTGACGTCTCTGTCGGGACTCGGCACGTCTTCCAACTTGGTCCTTTCCGGTTGAAAAATGGCGCAACAGACGATCGGTCGAGTCTGCATCGGTCTTGAAATCAAATTTTTGTTTCTTTTTTTATCGTATTTCTTTCGCGATTTTTTTTTGTTCGGACAATCGAGAGAGTCGCAGGAGTCGACGAGTTCCAGTGGTCGTTGTCTCTCGTGGGCGATAAATCCCGCGGGTCTCTTCGTCGATTGAAGCCGATCGACACAACTTTCCGGACTAACGGATGAAAAATCGTTCGTTTCGTTGAAAATATTTTCTTCCTCGTCGCTACAGTCGCAGGTTTGACGATCGCTCGAGTCATCGATCGACGACGATTTCTTCGATTTATCGTCGTTCATCGAATCCTGCGAATATCTCGCGTATATGACCTTGGTGCTTTTTTTCGAAGGCCAATGCCCGGTTCTCGTTCTTCGTTTTTCATTTATCTCGTAATCGCGACGGGAAGGCAGCGCCTCGTGAGACCAACACTTGACGATCTCTAGACTCGTCACCTCGGTCACACCGTCGATTTTCTTAATGTCACGACGGGAATAACGTCTCTCTTTCCGTTTGGGCTTGACCTCGACGCTTCGTCCTTTCGTCATTTTCGACTTTAGCTGCGAACTATTTTTCTTTCGAAAAGCTTTTGGCAACGAGGACTCTCCGGCGTCTAAACTTTTGCTTCGATATTTCGTTTCGAATTTGTGCGATTTTTCCGACGAAAAATCTTTTTTACTCTTCGCCGGAAAAGAAAATGGCGGGCAGGTGCATTTTATCAAGCTCGAACGTTTTTTTGACTTTTCGAAGATTTTGCTCGCTCTCCTGGCGGGAAACTTGTCGTCCTTGAGACAATGAGTTGATGCTTGAAAATTGTTGTACGCCGGACGATTAACGCGATTTTCTCGTATCTGCTCGCAAGGCAAAAACTTTGTTCTTTCTCTTCGTTTTCTCGTGCTTTCGGTCGTTGGAATTTTTTTACCCGACGACTCGTAGTCCGACGTCTCGCAACTGCAGTACTCGTCATTCTCGTCGCTGGTAAAGGCATTTCTTTCGTATCGTCTCGTTCCTTCTTTCGCTCGTTTAGCACGATCTTTCGTCCAATAACTGAAATTATCCTGGAACCAACTTTTTCTCTCGCTCGTCGGACGATCGAAATTGCACCGGGACCCGTAACTCTTCGACATTTCAACATCACGACTTTTATCGATTGCGTCAAATTCTTTTTTTTTCGTTTTTTTTTTTCAAAAAACTTCAAATTTCAAATTTAAATATATCTCGTTACGAGACGATTTTTAATTAAATCGAATCGCGACACGGATATCTCAAGCTCAAACTTGGAGATTAGAAGAACCGTCGTCGTAACGATGTTGGAGTGTTTGAGATTTTTTTTATTATTCATTTAACCTAACCCCGTTGTTTTCCGTCGATGCAAACTCAGCGATCGAAGTGCCCCGAAATTGTCCTTTTTCCGATCAACGCGCACTTCCGGTGACACGAAGAAATTGACTTTTTCGAAAATATCATTTATTTATTTCGTATAAATTGAATTTATACAAAAAAGAAAAACAAAAAGAAAAAATCTTTTGGCGTTGGCAAACGAAATTAATGCCTTCGTCAATTCTTTTAATAATATTCTTTTAATGATATTTCGTACGAAGAATTTTGGGCAATTATTGTTTCTAAAAAGAATGTCAGTTGATTTTTGCACTACTCTATTAAGGAGGGGTTGAAAAAGAATCCTATAAATTTTGGGGTCACGAGGCACGTGGAAGCACAGAACGTTTTATCACAGACAATATCAGGGGGTGGCTTGTTCATGTTATGTGAAGTTATTGGACCGCGAGTCCAATCTCAAGGCATCTTACCTTCCGGTTTAAAAACGAAATATACATGTTTATCCCAACGACCTTTCCATGAATATTAAATGGCAAAAATCTCAATTACGATTAAGTCGAAAAACAATTTATTCGAAACCAAAAATAATTATTTATTTACAACACAGAAAATTGACTCTGATTAGTGGCACGAAAAGGGCCGAAGGTCGTCACATTTTTCGACCTACGAAAATGTGTCGAATGCTTTGGTGATTCTCTTACGCTTGAGAAAACTGGCCCTTCGTCTGATCGACGAACCCTCGATATTTTTCGAGAAACAACAAAATCCATGTCCACACGTTGGCCTGAAAAAATCAGATCGTTGCTATTTGAATAAATAAATGCATTTAAAAAAAGATAAATTCATTATTCAACGTACCGAATTAAAAATAAATTGATAATTTAAATGTAAAATTTAAAATTGGTAATTATCGATATTTTTCTAAGTACGAATTAATTCATTTAGTAAGTTTAATTAATTAACGTTTTCAAAGTGCTTTTTGCATATCGTACTCGGATATATCGGCTGATGTGTAATCCAGAACAGTTTTGAGCTCGGTGATTATCGGAAATCGCCACATGAGCGAGCGTTCCTCGCTAGAAATATCCTCGTTACAGCTCAATCCCACCCACGGGCCCATTATTATGATAACGATTGCAAGAAAAAAACTCTGTATCGCTATTGGCCAGTGATAGCGCAGAACGTCTCTCCAATATTCGCTGATGGTTCGATGAACCGACTCGAATGAAAATATTTTTACACACACACACACACGAAAATTAAGAACACTGACGGTCGAATCAAATGTCACGATGCTCACTGTACCTTCAAGCTGTTTTCGCTCGTGGAACTCTCGAGGGCCTGGAGTCGATTCTGACGGAAAAATGATCTATGACGACGGATATCGTTATTCCCATTTTTCATTATTAAATTTGCATTCGTACTGGGAACCAGTGCGAGCTTGCTGGGTCTGAAATTATTTCCACGTATTTACGAAAAACAAATAAAATATGACATTTGAAATATTGAAAAATAAATGTCGATTTACGAATTTTTCAATCAAGAAACCCGGAATATTATGAAATAATGTAAAAATACAATAATCCGTTTATGCGAATAATGTTTTTCTCTTTAAACAAGTAATGAAATATTCAAAAAATTAATTTTCTCAACACGTGGCTGTCTGACTCGTATTAGTAAATTTTATTTTCTCACGTTTATACAAATATACGTGCACGAGCAATGAGCTTACTGGTAGTTTGTTCCTTAATTACATTGCAACGTACCTCCAATTGAGACCGAAGCAATTTTCCGAACGACGTTCTCGACGTCGTTCTCCATACTCTCCCTCCGAATAAGTTACGAGCTTCGCCATATTTTCATAAACAACGAAAAATGTTGACTTTTCGTACAGATTAAATTTCTCTCCTTGCGAACGAACTGTACGCTTTCTGGTTGAACGCATACCCACGAGACGACTGACGACGAAATACGGTAAAAATTAGTTTTTGGCTGATGTCATTTTGTACTATTATAATTTCTCATTCGACAGCCGAGAAAAAATGGGGGTTATTTCGGTACAAAACGTCACGTGTTGAAAAAAAAATGATATTTCAATTTCGGTCGAGTCAAGTGTCAATCCGTCAAATCGATAAAGCTCGTTACTTATATGACTGTTGTGGAAAATTATTAAATAATTAATTAAATCAGTGAATAAAAAATAAATATATTTTATAAATAAATAATTAATTAATCAATTAAATAAATTAATAAATTAATAAATCAATAAATGATTAAAAAGTAACGTTACTGTCGAGTGAATACATTGTATGATCGACGATATCGAATAAACCTTGTTACGCACTTTTATTAATTCCATTAATCAATCGACTGTGCGATAATTAAAATGTCATACGTGCTATATATAATCCGAGTATAGAATACATCGTGTTCTTGGATCCGCTGATGTTGCATTATCCTGCAGGCGGAAAGATGCGCGAGAACCCCGCACGTAGTCGATAGATAGCCGTTATAAAGCTAAGGGTCAGTCTTGAATTGGCAAGAAGTGGTCAGCAGATTTGTCCCAGAGGACTATATACAGTTGTGAAGATTGATTGCTCTACCACGATATGCGATGAGAGATCGCACGTTCTATCGATAAAATCTTATCATTCTTTTTCCCCCATTCACATTTGAGACAACGATGGATTTTTCGTCGTTTCAATTTTTTTTTTAAAACGATTCACTCACAATCTCGGAGAGATAAAAACCGCTGGAGCGATAAATCATCGAGGAATAAATAATCGATCGGACATAATCAAATTTATTGATTTTTCATGAATAATTGATACGGAAGATAGCGAAAAATTTGGACCGCTCAAAATTTAATAAAAATTCAGATCTATGAATAAATATACGCAAAATTAGTTTTTTTTAATCAAAAAAGGAAACAATTTAAAAAGAATAACGATATTTTTGATGGCAATAAATTTATAAAATTCAAACCATGCAAAAAACCAAAAATGTAATTTTTTTTAAATTACAATCGTTTCGATGCCCTCGAAAACCGAGCAAGAAACGAAGCGAGAAATATGTTTCTAAAAAAAGAAACTCGTAGCATTCGTCGAATGTCCGTTAGGCAACGACAATCCCAAATTCTGATTGCAAATATTGGCTCGCGAATGAAACGGCCGATTCATTCATCCAATCAGTCGTCCTACGTATCATCAACGCAAATACAGTTTGCGGTAGAAGAGCTGAATGGAAAACTGGGCGAATGAAAAGCTCGATTATAATAACTTCATTAAGGTAAACAACGCGTTATGCCGCGGATTCTCGGGCAATTAAACATCGAATTCATGGGAATACCGAGAAACCCCGTCACCTTACAATTTCCATCGGCCCGGAATTTATATTTTTAACGATGGCTTATCAGCTTATCACGTTTTCGCATGTGAAGGGCAAGGTTCCCTCCAATTAGCAATTCCCTTTGAAGCCCGGAACAATGCGAATTTCTATTGATAAGAAAACTGCTTCACCGACAGAGTAAACTCACCGAATTTTGCATGAAAATAACAAAATGAATTTTCGAACAATAGCCAGAGCCTGAGCTTTTGTACGTTGCTTTTAATCCCAAGAAAATCTAACTTTCGAGAGTAAGAATCACGATTTCGAGAAAATACACGTTTCTGTGCCATAAAAAAAAAGAAAAGGTGAACGATTTTTCATTCGATTCAGGACTTGAAAGCATTGAAAATTTGCACGTATATTGGATTATGAGCATTTCGGTCGAAACGATTCGAGAAGTTTGAGGGACTCTCTCGACCGGACTACGAGATCTCTCGAACGGTAATGCGTGGTAACGTTGCCCCCGCGAAATACACGTGGCGACGAGAATGGTCCGTGCACGAATGTTTACCGTTCTGTTTACTTGGCGAGTTGTTGCAAAGTCGTAGGAGTGGGCGAGGATGTTGACGAGAGTGACAAAAGGACTCTCGTGGTACGAAACAATGAAATTCCAGGCGAGCCTCTCATTGCTATTCAATATGCATGGTTAACTCGATTTTACTCAGCTCTCACTCTACCCCACCTTTCTGTCCCTCGTGATTTCAACGATTCTGTTTACTCGGTCGGTGTGCGTGCGTCATTGTTTATTTCACAATTTATATACACGATCGAAACGTTGGTATTTGGACCGCGAGTTGTTTCGACCTGTCGACTCACTCGTTCAATTCGGGGAAATATCGAAGTTTATTTGAAATAAGTAGCTTTTAATCACCGGGGGTTGATATTCGGTAGGGATGATAAGATTACTCTTTTTATCATGTAAAATGGATGATAATTATGAGATCGTTCTTTACTCGAATGGAATAGGGGTTGAAAAAATAGTCCGTTAGATTTCGAGCGATGGAAAGTACGAAAATTCGTTCCTATTAATTGTCTGACCAGTTAGAGACATTACTACTCGGTACGTCTGAATAATACAGACTAATACTACTGACGTTACGTGACAATTGCTTGTAAGAAACTAGGGGAGTTTACTATACGCTTCTATGAATTGGCTGACTAGTTTGGCTCATTACTACTTGATACCTTTGGTTGTAAATAAAATCAGGAAAAAGTAAAATTATCCCGAAAATTCGGCGAGTCTCCAAGCCAAAGTAGTAAAAGAAGTGCACTCTAGTCGACATGGGCAAAACGACTAGAAAATAGTCGCTAAACGGTAGTACAAAGATAGGAGAAGTAAAGAGAAGTCTGCCACTTCGGATACGACCTACCCTTTCGGCGAATATCGTTCTCTTTCACCCTGGTGCATTAGTGTCGTATCGCTCGCCATTTGTCCTAAAGGAAAAGTATTGTCACAGTACTACTACCGGTGTATTTTTGTTTTGCCACTGTGCAGCTGTGAGTTTTCTCACCTAACAGTTTATTTAAGAGCGTTTGTGAAAGATGGGTTCATTCATGAGATAGGTCATGTGGTATAGTACCACTTGTACTTTCATTTCATCGCAGCAATATCGAGCAACGTTCGACAGGTTGTCGAGAGTACTCGACGATACGCGACATAATCGAATTTTGATATAATTTTTATCGTCGACGTGAAAGTTTCTTTCAATATTTCTTGAAAATCCTAGAATTTCGTTTACGCGATAACCTGCTATTTTATCTTGTTCATAAACAGTGAAACAATACTTTGTCCCTCTCGGTCATAATAATGTGTAAATTTTCCTGTAAAGATTTTTCCTATACTGAAAACTTTTCAATTTTTTATCATTACAATCGCCACGACGAGGACTTCATCGATGTTATTTCCTTCCTCGTAAGAGCGCGTTCCGACGTTTTCCGGTTAAAACTTTCTTCTTCTCGTTAGTTTGAACCATCGAACGAATCGACGTAGCGATATATAGTTTATACGAGCTCGTCTCGTCCCCGTACTTTCGGTCAACAAACGTTTCGAGATTGCGACTCTGGTTGTTGAAGGATATTGAAAGTTTTATTGGCGCATTACTCGCTATAGTCGTACGTGCCACATTTTCTTTCACTGTTCTGTGTCGGTAGAAAAGTAATCGATATTGTTCGATAACGCACGCCTGTCATTTCATAAAGTTTCATATTATATTAAGTCGAACTTATCGAAGACAAATAACAATTTATCAGACTGAATGGTCGTCTTTACTGACAAGTTTGGAGCGGAGATCGGTCAAAACTAGCCTAAGCCCCGCCCCTATAGCGCGTCAGGCCAACCACGCGCTTGCGATCGCTCCCTCCAGCGCGTGGTTCGGATTAAGTGGGGAGATGAAAAAGTGGGGATTTTTCGTTGACTACAAGTCCGCGCAATCGAGGTCCCTGTTGTCGAGAAAAATTGGATCCCGACTGTAGCGTTCTTATAGAGAATCGATTGTGTTTTGCTAGTTGGAATAACACAAAGAGCAGACGAGAACCGACGAATATATCGAAACACTGAAAAGGTTGTAGAGAAGATTAAAGACTGTAAAATGACGATAGGTTCGTGATCTCCTTTCATTGACGAGAGAACACAAATATTATACGACGTTGAAGCGGATAGAGGAAGTTTGAAGAAGCACCACGTATGAATGACCAGAATCGTAGTTGTCTAGCCGGATATCCACAGTCGTCCTGTCGGCAACGTCTCTTCCGATATCCGGCGTTTTTGCTCTCTCTCTCTCTCTTTTCCCCTCGTTTTCCCTTTTATCCATCTTTATTCCCCTTTCATTCTTTTTCCTCGATATTTTCCCGACCACGGGTTATGTATATTCCAATGTCGACGTGGAGGAGAATCGAGAGAAAGGACACAAATACTGAACGACAAAGCAGTGTTTGGTGGTACGAGTTAGACAAAGTCGATGCGAAGCTATACGTCGACTCCCACGAGTACGGGGTGTTTATATATCGGCTCGTCATTGTAAGGTTTACGTTACGTTGCCCACGGATTTCTCTCGAACAGATAAAATCCTTCTCTCGATGGACAATGCACGTGGCCAATGGCATTGTCCATCTCATTCTTTTTTCTTCCATCGTACTTTGAGAATTTATATATATATATATATTTCGTCCTCCAATTTCGAAAACTACCCTGGACCAACGACGCCCATTTTTTGGTCCTTAAATGTTACCCTTTCAATCTCCCCTTATTCGGTATCTTTGGTACTCTTAAAGATTCCATCGCAACGGTTGATCATCTACATGTTTTCGTTGGATGGATACGAGAAGGTCATTTCGATCTGGGTGAATTGCACCTCGAGTCTTTCACCCCGAATACAACCAGTACTGCACCTCTCGTTGATCCAAAAAATTATCAGAAACGTTGACATCGATAAGTGTGCCTTCCAGCTGTTTCACGTCTCCAACCATTCGCCATCCTTCGATCCTCGCTGTCTTTTGGATATCCTATGTTAAACTTTAGTACATTCGAGAAACGGTGCTATGGCAAATCGGATTTAGAAAAGATTAGCTTTTGCACGAAAAGCAAGTTGGAATGAGGAACAAAGGTTTCGTTCGTAGCAGATAGTTCAAAGGTTTTTGGGTCAGGGCGCTTTATAAAGTTTTCGCTACCTGGGAAATTAAAATTAATGAGAGCTTTCTATCGAAGTGTCGATGCTAACGAAGGTTCTAGGCGAGATTTATTTTTAGAAAATGGTTGAGTATTTCTTTGAATAGTAGTCGCACGATGAAATACTTAAAATACTTATTAGTATCCTCACAGATGGCGCTGGTAGGCCGAAATGTTCTTAAGAGTTAGTGGTATAGTGCACTTCGAAAATTTGATCAGCAATCATACGAGCACTAAACAACCGATCGGGTTAAAAATTGGCAGGTAGACAGAGAATGATGGCAAAAAGTGGCTCTTGGTATCTTTTTTTCGAAATTTTGAAATCAGCGTTGCAGGCGACGAGCGATTCGAAAACGCCATTCGTACTTTCTCCGGCACTGAGCGTTAAAGTTTTGAGGGTATCTAGAGAATTATGGCAACAATTTTGGAAAAATAATGACAAGAGCCACTTTTTGCCATAATTATCTGTGTACCCGCCAATTTTTAACCTGATCGATTGTTTAATGCTCGTATGATTGCTGATCAAATTTTCGAAGTGCACGTCGTATCTCTTAAGATTATGTTACAATGGCTGCCTTGCTCAACATCGCGAGCCGTCACGCCCTAGCGGTGGCGTCAGTAAGCTCTTAGGTATGCTTGACTAGTACATAACCTCCTAGAAATCCATCGTACACCGATAAATGATGAGTCATTCGATCTTGTTTAACTGAAAAGATCGGTGGCAAATAAATGACATTTGCCAAAAGGTTCTATTGACAAGAAAATGGAAAACAATTAATCGAGCAATAATAGTTACGAGAAATTAAAAATATAGTAATAACGGAACAATCCAACTCCACCGTGAAATATTATTTACCGCGTATCTACTCGATTCACTCTGACTTTAAAGAGGATAAAAATACTTTAACATCAAACTAGATCGAATTGGAAAGCAGTGACGATAGAATATAAAAATAAAATAGAATAAAATAAAAATCTCTGTATATAGGTATAATGCAATAGGGACGTCCAAAGAGTTCAAGCGACTCGACACCTCGAGACCTTTTATACACTTCTACGGGATAAAAGTGCGAAAGTGCGGTCTCGAACCATTCCGGAGGAAGGTTAAACGATTTTTCTCGACCGATTTCGCTTTCCTAGTTGTTGAAGTGCAACGAGGACGCGTGTGTGCTCGAATCGGAGAAGCAGATAGCGAGTGCGTTGTGATAGGTCAGGAAAGATGAAAGAGATGCTGGACGACAATATTCGTTCCGTCGTGTCGTTCTCGACGCTTATGGGAAGAAAAGTCCTCTGACTCAGGGGTCGATACGCGAGAGACTCTATTTTCGGCTTAGACGCGCGATATGTAATACGTTCGATCGACGATTACACGAGCAGTTGGGCCTAACGTATCGTGTTTTCACCCTTCCTCCTATTTTTATATCCATTTGACGTCATTAATTAATATCGTTATGGCGTCATTACTCACGAAATTACGTCATAACAAACCTTCTTTTTTTCAACTTAGAGGGGGCTGCGAAAGTATACGACGTCAACCCCTATTTTTGTATTTTACTAATTATGACAAATATGTCAATCATTATATCAGACATTATTCCACGAGTTTCCATAATTAATTTCGATAACAAAAATTAATCAATATTACCTGTGTTTATTTCGCTACTTCGAATTAAGCGAAAGAAAATGGTGAAAATTGCACGATTGACGAGTCGGTTCGTTATTTTTATGAGGTAGGTACGAGATAGAAGTCTGTATTATCGAGACTTAAAGACCTGGATTGTGTGCAGCTTAACGAGATCATACGAGTGACGAGCTCATCGGTCGAGAAGAACGTGTTAAGAGGAGCGTGGAAACGAGCATCGCGATCCCTCATCCTTTATCTCTCGCAAGCATTTCACGTCTTTGCCTTTTATGGTACAACGATTTTCTATATATTTCTCCTCTTAAATTCCCTTTTTACCGATGACGTTTTTTTCCCCCTTCTCGTACAACACGCCACCGTTCGTCAGCGAGCGATTTACACCCTTCGCGGGATTTTTATTTCGCGGGTTTGTACGTCGACGTATTATCGCTCGACGATGTAAGCAACGTCGACGTCTACGTAAACAAAAAATCCTCTTCGTGTATCTCGACATTGTTTCGTGCTACCACTTTTTTCTCGTCGCACTTGAAATCTATTTTCTCGTCGCGTTTTAGAATCGACGCTTGTCCTCGTTTAATGAAAAACAATACGCGCGGATTTTTTTCGCGTTTCGGCACTTTTCTTATCATTTCATTTTTATCTTTAATATTCGTAAACAAGAGATTCTTATAATTATTCTCTATTATGAAATTATTAAGTCATGGATATATCGATAAAATTGTTACGTGTGAGGAGGAATAATTGCGACAGAACGTTTTATTTTTCGACAATAACGAGTCGTACGTAGGAAACTTGGTTTTTTTCCCATAACGTACGATCGATAAATCGAGGAATATTGTTACAGAGTTGAATTATAGTGATTACGAAACATGGATATCTACGTATTCAACTTTTGATGAACGATCGCGAGTCGTATGGGAAAGACGATAAATAGCCGCGTGACGTTTGGCGATCTGAAACACGCGCATTTAGTGACTTAAATTACCGTTCTCGCGGGAAAGTAAATAGAGATCTTGGATAATTCTTAACAACGCGAATAAATTGTCACGATATTTATTGCAACGGGAAACAATTTTAAAAAATTGAATCGAACGAAAAATCATCGATAACAAAAATTTATAAAAATTCTCGTGGATGTGACAAATGGAAGATCGATCGACACCGATTAAACTCGCGTTTAATTGATCTTATTAATTATCTATAATTAGTTACCTTTATTTTTATTCGATCGAAAAGAAAATATATCTTCGCTGAAGGATCATTACGATTCATAATTAATTTCAATCTCCAATCATAAGCGTCTGAATTAAGTTTTTATCATTACCGTACTAAAGGAGTCGAGCAACCCTCCCTGTATAAAAGATTGCATACATAATTACGCAAACCCTAATGATTATAACTAAAATGAGCGACAGTCAAAGTTCCCATAATTTACCTGGCCAGAATCTTACCAGTTCCCATATTTGCATCCCCCCTTCGGTCTTCTCTCTCAACGACATTCAGTCTGCGCATGCGCGCATCGCTAGTTTAGAGACGATTATCCTGGAGGAAGTCGAAATCTACGAGCTGGTAAATGTGGCGAGTTGCAATCTAAGAAGGGTTGCAAAATGAGGGGTTGAGTTATGGGACTTTCGACTATAACGATGAAGCTGCTCGCATGCGATTTTTACATGGATCGCTGTGCCTTAATTGGCAATGCGCAACTACGTATCGATTGCGACGTGATTAGAAGGGAACACGTAGCATCATTAAAAGTGTTAAATTTTGGGACTTGCGCCCTTATGACTTTCGGCAGTAGATGTACGACGATAGTGAGGTATAATTTTGAACCTTCGCGTTGTTATCCCGGCTTCTCTAGTCGTGAAATTCATCAGGGGTTTTTCTTTCTCAGGTTCACCAGAAGAAACGATATAATAGCGAAATAGTAGGGAAGCGGTGGGCTCACATGTTTCAACCCCATTTTGCCCACCGACTCTTCCAACCAACACCCTCATCCTCCTCGACCATTTTGATGGACGCGAAAAAATATCGCGTGATTGCAATTGTTTGCAAAAATAATCTCGTGCAATACGAAACCGGACGTTGATACAGACGAAAGGAAAAATCAAAGCTGCGGTAAGATTAAATTCAATTCCGGGTTTCTCAAAGTTTTCATTAAAATCGTGGCGCAATTTAATTTCGCAGAGTTTTTTCCCCCTCTTTTAGTTTGTTTTTTTTGTACTTTTCTATGCGTCGATACAGTTCTTTCAGTTTGTATAAATTTTAACGAACCTTCCGGCCTCGCGGACGAAGGTGAACAAATTATAAGGATGTGCGTGGGTGATTCAGAATTCTATGTTTTTCCGTAGGGCATAAATCTCTTTTGCTCTCACTTCGCGATATTTCATTTTTTTTTTTCAGTCTCGTACAACCCCCTCGTATCCTTTCAACTCGGTAATTTATTTCGTGCGTACAGTGATAAATTAGGAAGCAGCGATGAAGTACCGATGTTACAGTTAGAGGAAGGGAGGCTCAAAAAATGATAAGCGCGAATTAAAGTGGATCGACCGTTATTAATAAAGCCTCTCTTAAAAAGCTACCCTCGCCTAAAATTCCTATTCTCGATAAAAACAAATCACACATATTCTTGCATCTCGTTCGAAGATCGACAATTTCGAAAAATCGTCAATTGCTGCCAATTGTCCGAAAAACTGTTTTACCGACCGATGACTTTGTCACTTAAATTCAACGATATACAGCGATCCGATAAAAGAATCGTAGAATTTCCACGAATGGTTGACCCGTGGTCTCGAATGAACGAAAGAAAAGTGTTCGATCTCGTACTCGTGCCGGTGGATTGGACCATAATTCTTTATCGTTCCTTGACACGGAATACGAACCGGGCCGGGAACCAGCCAACGGGGATTCCCCGCGGTTTACCGTTAGCACTTCCATCTCGTGATATAACTCGAAGATCCCGGCGACGAGTCCGATATGCAATCACGGTACACGTTCTTACTTGCGCTATCTAAAACCTTTATTCTCGCAAGGTTGCGTGCAAATATAATCGTACGTCTCGATATATCGTCGAGAGAAGAAAAGAAAAAAGGGGGAAAAAAGCGAATGAGAGAAAGACGGTGCGACTCGATCGTTGGACAATTTCACGTGGGTGAGTGATAAAGGAACGGTGGGAAAATTGCGTCGAGGACAAGGGCTTTCGACTTCTTGAGTCTACCCCAGGGACGAGACCCTGGTCCACATAGACAGTGACGATAAAAAGGAAACACCCTTGAAGATGAAGACACTCGGGATGTGGGAATCCCACTATGGAAAAGAACGTGGTCTGTCCTGTCGCTCTAGTGCGATCACGTCGGTCAAGTTGGCGATGGGCCCGAACTCTAGTGGCCAGGCATTGAACGAGGAATCATCACGCGTTACGACTATGGAAATTTCTCTCGCACGTTCGTACCAACCTGAATTTAACATCACGCGAAACTACCCAGGATCACGTGACTGGAAAGTTTCGCAGTACAAACTTATTTACGTGACGTGGTACGTTTCCAGCGAGTTCGTCAACTTTATAGAAGGTTTAAAAAAAAAACGAACGTGGTAGTAATAATAGAGAAATTCGAGGGTTAATATTTTTCAACCACTCGTATTCGCAAGACATATCTGGCGAGATATTCGGTCGAGTCATTCCCGTTTGCTATTTCAACACTATCGTTTCACGCGGATACGTAGTAACGCGATTCTTCATGGAGGGCTTTGGTCGAGATTGCCTTAGGCGAGGTCCCGAAACAACCCGAAGGCCATTCGTTCCGGCATTTCGACTAATATGTTTTTCCCATGGGAGCCAGATGTATCCTGTAAAAATTGTTACGACGCTGTATCTTTATCGTTTGAGGTCTTATCATAGTCGTGGCGAGAGAAGAGGGAAGCGGCTGGGGGTTGAATTTTCGTGTTTGTATATAGGAAAGGTCGTAAGTAATGGATGAAGGAATAACTGCAACGACTATAAGGATTCTACACTATACCATTAGATGGTCACAACGAGCTTGTAAAACTGTGCTAACTGGTGTATGTCTGCGATGAGAGAAAGCGTTAATTGACGGCGTGATTCGAACAGCGATTCGAACAGCGATAAGATGCGATGTGGGTAATAGAGGTATTTTTCTCATTAAGCCACGACTATAGCCCGGTAATGAGGATGTAAAGGAGTCGTTGGTAATTAGGCGAATCCTCCGGTGAAGTCATCACGAATTTCCTACTGAATTTAAAATTAGAACTAGCGATATTTGTTTCGGTCTTCGTTCATTTTGTCACACAGCCAATATGTCTTGGGGGTGGAGATTCACTTGCTCGTGCTGAAATTCAACTATAGATTTTCCATGCCGGAGGCCACCCTTGCAGGGGCACGTTCTAATATGCACATAAATTTTTTGCACAACCGCGCCCATGGGACGTCATCGTATCGTTTGCTTCGTTTCGAACACGGATTCTCTTCATTTTGTATTTTTTATATTTTAATCGTTTATGAAACTCATTTTCTCTCTAAATTGCAATTGCACAGAGAGAGAGAGAGAGAGAGGGAGATGATGTAAAATAATGAGAATGGCAAAGTTTAATGGAAGATAGGAACTCGCTAACAATTTTATCTGGATAAGTTAATTTCGAGCAAAAATAAAAATTGAGGGTTGCTCGGTTAGAACCCTGACCCCACTTACTTCTATTTGTGAGTGTTTCAAGACGTCTTTTAAACATAATTACAAAATTTTTTAACTCAAATCTCCAAAATAATAAATAATTTTTTAATGATTTCAAATATTGTGGGCATAAATGTAAAAAATGAAATTGTAAATAGGTCGGTACTCTTATTTTTCGAAAAATTATATCTTTGGGATGAGAAAATCTAAAAACAAAGATTAGTATTTTGAAAAGATGAGGAAGGTAGATTCTATGAAAAAAAATACGGTACTTCTTCCGGTCTGTAGCGATCGATGGAGAAAGATACCAAGTTTGTTTACCCCCTCATTAGAAGTCTGAAATGCCAACGGCACAAAAGTAGCAAACGACGGAACTTTTCGCTCGGATAAGTTCGATCCTACTTCCATTGGAGCGACTTGAGGATCTTGTTGAGAATCAAATATAGACCGTCGTGAAAAAATTTTCGCTTATAATAATTGACCCACTTTTTTTACTTCTTATTTTATCGCGACATCGAACATTGATCGAATTGTGCCAATATATTTCTTGTTTTTTCTTTTTTTTTTTTTCTTTTGTTTCCTTCCAGAATGTTTTTCGGTACAATCAGCCTCGTAATAGTATTGGTGGCATCTCGTACACTCGGTGAGGAGTTCTCGCCTAACAATGCTCCGTCCGGGAAACAATCACCGATGGGATTCCAGTCAATCCAAGGGCCAAAGAGTCTCACGTCTTCGGAAAACGAGGAATTCTCCAAAAGAGCCCCCAAGGGCTTTCAGGTAACGAGAAACGAAATGCTGATTCCGGATAAGTTACCAACCGAGCATTTCTTTTTGTTCGAATAATTTGAAAAAAAACGTACGTTAGGAAATAAACAACTAAAAAAAAATGCGATGTCGTCAATGTCAAAAGAGTCGATGACAAAACTATTGCTAAATGCCGGAATTGTTTTTTTCAGGGGATGCGAGGTAAGAAGGACTTGATGTTGGATAGCATGGATAATATGTTGACCGAGGATGAATTCGAGAAACGTTCACCGATGGGCTTTCACGGAATGAGAGGAAAGAAGGATTTCCTGACGCCGGACTTTGCGGACTCTTACTTCGTCGACGAGTATTACAAACGGGCACCCATGGGATTTCAGGGCATGAGGGGCAAGAAGACGATAGCCGAGGACGATTACTACAAGCGAGGGGCAATGGGATTTCAGGGAATGCGGGGAAAGAAATCACGCGAACTCGTTAGTTATCTTAATTTCTCGCAATTTAATTTAATTTAATGTTTATTTTGTAATTCTTTCATACAAATGGAACACTTATTCAAAAGCGACGAAGCGTACGTGGCTGACTGGGAATCGATAGTGGCGCCATCTGTGGCGCCACTGTCGAAAGAGGCGCGAATTTTTGAATTAACGCCAAGCGTCGTTCGATTTATTCGACAGGGTGTTCTATATTTTTATAAATTGCAACTGTTCCAGATTCTCGATGAGATTAATAACGCTCGTTATGGAAATGACGAAGATAATAGTGGATACTTGGCGGATTATCCTGATGAATACGTAAAAAGGGCGCCGTCCATGGGCTTTCAGGGAATGAGAGGAAAGCGACAAGAACTCGAGGACGAGTGGGAGAAAAGGGCACCGATGGGCTTCCAGGGTATGCGAGGCAAGAAGAGTCTTCTTGAGGAGATGGACGACCTTGAGAAGCGAGCGATGATGGGTTTTCAGGTAACGTACTTAAATACAACACCTGATTAGCGTGTTCACTTGAAAAAATATTAAAAACAAATTGGTCGTCGATGTTGCCAAAATAAGTGAAAATGTTTCTTTTCCTCAGCTTAAACAGCCTATGAGCTTTTTCTAGATTGAAAGAACTCGAGTTATTTCAGCAAACTTTATTCTTGCCTAAAAAAGAAAACATTTTTCAAAAAATATCGAACGTAACGTTTTGTCAAAAAAATGTAAAATTTCTATTACAAACAAAAAAAGAAACAAACATACCGGAATTCGATCTTTACGAGCTTCGATAAAAATTCACGAAGTCGAGCTTGGAGTCGAGATTGAATCGAAAATATCGCGAACCCATCGTGGGTGAAACGAGAACGATTTCCATAAATACTTTAACGAACTCCGCTCACACCTACGTATGAAACCTCGAACCTCCAGAAAAGACCCAGTCTATATTCATCGTGCAGGCAAAACATTATCTTCCCGTTCGTTTCACAAATTTTCCACTGAGTTGATCGAGAAAAAATCGTGTGAAATTACTCGTATGGAAATATATAACGATCTACCCTCTGTCCCTGGATTTATTTTTCCGCGACAGCAATCCTGAAAATTGCAACAATTTAAAATTCTCATTTATTTTAAATATATTATTTTTCAATGTTCAGGGTATGAGAGGCAAGAAAAGTATTACAAGCTCGTACTACGACGAGTACAGGCCCGAGCGATCGGTATCGAAAGATTTAAATCGTCAACAATTCAAACGCGCAAGAATGGGTTTCATCGCATCAAGAGGCAAGAGAAGCGAGCTTGGATCGGACGATGGTTACCCCAAGATATCTAATTACGATTTGGAAGGTATTTAACGATCGACACCGATCGATCGATTTTATCGATTGGGAATAAATCTCCTCGAAACGAATGACGCGAAATCCTTTCTTCAATGTTTTTTTTTAAAATCCGAATCACTCTAAACACTGACTAGAATAATAACTAAATGACAAAAAAAAACCCATAAAAATGATATTTGCAAGAATGTTATGAACTGGATGTTTTAAAAAAATTCTTTTTGTTCGTTTTTGTTTTTGTATATTTTTTTTTATTTCGCAAAAAACTGCAAGCAACTTTATTATATTTGGTTTTTGTTTTGCTTTGCTGATTGGAATTGCACAGACGCATTGGCCGATGACATTGTGAGCGATCTGTATTTGCAAGGCGACCTGGCAGACGGAATGAATCAAGTACCGTTGCAATTCTATAAGAGATCGGCGTACGGATATTCCGGGACGAGGGGTAAGAAAATACCACGATGGGAGATACGGGGAAAGTTCATTGGTGTCAGAGGCAAAAAATGGTCGAAGACGAATTACGAGGATAACGGCGATTCGCTCGATAATGTACACAGTAACAACGAGAGGATCGCCGCGAAGACGGGCTCGACGACAAAATTAGGTAAAGTTGCGATATGAGCGAAGCACGAGCGAGCGTTGGGAACGAAGAGATTTTCTTTTTTTCTTTCGATCGTTGGAAAATATATGTTGCTTAAAAGTTTTTTTTTATATAAAAAATAAATAGATCAATAAATTAATATAACAAAACTAAATAAATAAACAAAATATTAATCACAAATAAATACATTGATAATAAATGTATGCATTTCGCTTTTCTTCTTTCAATTAGCATGATGCATATACATATGTTTCACGTAATTGCGAGGAGGATAAACAAATTTTAAAAAAATTCAAAACATTAAAAAATAATAATAATGATTTATCTGTTTGCAGAAGTCCAGTAGTGCTGCAGCCATTAGAAAAGATCTACCGTTCTAATTATCTAAGAGGTTAAAGTATTGTAGTTAAAAGGAATACGTGAGTCAAAATGCTAGATGAGGTCGATCTGTGAAATGGGAAAATGGGCTAATGAGAATGCTGTCAGTCTTCGCACTAATTGAGTTCGCAATATTGAAGAATATTTAAAAACAAAACAAAAAGTAACAACAAGATAAAACGCGACAATAGCAATTACGAGAAAAAGAAAATTTACAAAAATTCAAAAATTCAAACGATTCTGATTAAACCCCGCAAACATTTTTTCGATCCTTCGCTCGTGCATCAAAGATAATCTTCGGATAATCGTGCTTGCTATACAATTATCTTTCGAACGAACTATCGGCTGCTTCTGTACATTCTCGCGAGAATCGAAACTTCGTCGAAGAACACCGAATCCTTGATAAACAAAAAAAAAAGAAAACAAAAAAAGAGGACACACCGGTAGTACAGTAATACAAAAGGTACTCGTATATTTTCCTATACACGAGTCTCCGTTACGAAAGCCTACAACAGTATTATTCGCAAAAGAACAAATGAAAGATAAAAAAAAAGAAAAAACAGAAACATTAAAATAAAAAGCACAAAAACAGAGACGAAAAAAAAGTTGTGTCTATAGTCTTTCCTTTTTCTATATTTGAATTACGATGGCAGCAATAGCGAGCGACAAGTAGACAAAAAGAGATGAGAAAAAGAATAAAAAGTAAACAAATATTTAATATCGAAGCGATAAGTAGGTACGATATTTTTGTCTGAATGTTATAAATATATAGAAAAAAACAAACAAACAAACAATACCTGTCCAAAAATATCACTGTACTCAAATCTCTGTGACAAAAAAAAAGAAAAAAACCTGGACACTCCGCATTATCCTATATGCATATCTTGGATGGACGCACGTGTCATACTCTGTTCAACGAAACGTCTCGAACATCCCTCGCAGTAATTTCATTCGTCGGTCAGTTTCATTGAAACGACGCGTCGCAGGAGTCGGATGGAAGAAGTACAACGTATTCGACGATGTTCTATTTCTAGTGGCACACTTACAATTTTAGAGCAGTATTGAATGCACTTTTCGAATCTACGTAGTCCAATCCCACGTTTATTCAAGATTAGAAATTAATCACTGGCTCGAGGACCACGAACGTTTTTCGAATATAGATAATTATCGATTTTTTCATTCATAATTACATGAAAATTTGTTTTCTCTTTGGCTTTACGCTCGAAATTAAGTGAATTAAAAACAAATTCAGTTAACAATTTTTTTTTAATATTATTTTATTCTCATAAAATACTAGCTTTGATTATTTCAGTAAGAATTTAATTTATTTTTAATTTGTAGGGTTATACAAAATTTTATTTTCATTCTTAATGTTAGATTTCGCTCGCGATACTGATTTTAAAATTTTTTACGGATCGTAATTTTTCTCATTGGAATCAAATATTTGAAATGTTGTTTCGAAAATCGCTCGTGGTGGAGCCCGTTGGACAGATTCTGTAGGCTGGAAGAGGAACAACTGTGTACTCATTCATCGAATTAATTTCTACCTGTGACTCTCTCATCTCTGTACTCTGTGCTCGTGAACGAACAAAACAAAACAAAACAAAAAACAAGAAAAAACTGAAAAAAATGACAACACGAAATCAACGAACCTGCAATGTTTATCGTGATTGCAAAATTCTTTTTGAATTATCCGACGGGTACGAGGCTTGCTTCTCCGATCGGAGAGGTGCTCGTCGTGATAATTCTCAAAAAATAACAAAAAAAAACGTAGTATTTAGCGGATAAAAGGAAATGAAAAAGTATTAACCACGCTATTCTCACATTATTTCTCTTCGATATAGCTGACTGGAGTATGATTCGCGCGATTCTGGACCGAACGTGATACAATAATGCGCGTTCTCGACCACGCAGAGAATGGGAGAATGAATTTTAGCGTCTGACCCGAGCAAGAATCGATATAAAAACAACAAGTTTTTTAGTTTTTTTTTTCGAAATAAATTTTCATTTCCCAAAATTTATTCTGTAAATCGTCTTTATCAAGAACGTCTCATCGGCGAAGCTCGACGCGTAAGAGGATCAGTCTAAAACTTCACTTGTGATCGAATATTGTCAATGGTGCTTGATTATATATGCTATAACACAACAAACAAAAAAAGAAATAATCGAACGAGATACATAATAATAAATAAATATTAACAAACAAAAAAAAAAATATATATATATATACGAGATTGAGAGTAAACATGATTTCGATGGTTCGATGTTCTCGCACAGTCGAGGCAACAGAAAGTATTCTCGTCGTTGGATGTTCGATTGAAACATTACGTTGAGAAAAAAAACACACATATGTATCTATATATATGTATAATCACGTATCGAGTGTGATAAGAACGAAGAGCTATCGAAGAAAGTAACGAGTTTTGTGTTTAAACGCATGCGTCGATAATAATTCTCGCGCGAATTACGTACAAGAGCGATGCAGGTAACGAGAAATGCGGAATGAAATATAAAAACGAGGTCAAAAACAGAGAGATATACATCTATATATATAAATATATATGTATATGTAAAATTCGTGTGTGTATATAAGAAGAAAAACAAATATGGAAAGAGCTCGAGAGTGGTGGGCTTAGGTATTATAGTACATTGGGATGATGGATCGTGCAAAATAAACGTCAAGGAACAAACACACAAAAATAAAACAAACCAATTAAAAGCAACAACAACAAAAAACAGAGAATCAATACTATGTATATGTGTCTAATCGAAATGACTTATATTCGATGTACTATATAGATCCAATATATGTCTGCGTACAAGTGGTCAAACACATATCAATAAAGGCAGTTCATTATTTCCGTTCTTTTTCTTCTTCTTCTTCTTCTTCTTCTTCTTCTTCTTCTTCCTAAGCTAAAAATTTAAGGATAATATTCATTCAACCGATGTCCTTAAAGTCCTGTGAATCGTAATTTACCTCGTGTTGGAAACAACATGAAGTTTTATTTCTATTTTTATCGTCGTTAACATTGGAAAAAGAATAGTTTGAACTTGATCGAGTTTCATCAAGATCGGAAATTCTTTGTTTTTACGTGTTATACGTAGGAATTCGAAGTGTTGCGAGGGAAAAAGTTGTCGCGGTGGAATCGCTCGAGGGCACTTGGAGTGCGATTCACGAGAGCGTTAAACCAGGTGAAAACGAATCCAGACTAAGTTCTCTACGGCGAATGCACGTGCGGGAACACCCAGTGGAATTGCTCGAAACTGTTATTCGGTTCCTACGAAAAAAAGAAACGCTGGTTTCCCCAATGATTCCCGTGAGGGCCTCGAGGCGAATTCCGACTTTTCTCGAATCTCGGTGGAGCTATTGACCGAGCCAAGCTCGTCACTAACTACAGGTTTATTATATATATATATATATATATATATATATATTAATACGCATACACACGTGCGTCAACGTTTCGATTTTCGTACGAAAAAATTTAAATACTCCATTTTTCTCCGTAACATCCGCCATTTTGCTATAATCACGGAAAAATGAATTTTTCGAGAATAAATTCAACTCCGTAATTTCAGGCAATTAACTAGACCTACGTGGAAACGATTTTTTTGCCAAAAACATAATAACTCCGTGACTTCAGCCAATTGGCTAAACTCACGCTAATATTTGGCTAAAGGCACGTGTGGATTTTTGTTCTTTTCGATAAGAATTTGAATCCGTGACTTTGGTCAAGGGAAAAATAGATTGGAGGAATAAAAATAAATGTCCGTGACGTCAGCCGCTCGTCTAATGTCGCGCTTGTCCCTTTCCTTAATTCTGTACACGACAGCGGTGAAATCATTTTATCACATAAAAAGATACGTGAAATTAGTTACTCGGCAAGTCTGGTCTTTCCGTCTGCGATTCTCTCGGCTCGTTCCGAATGGGAGTTCCCTATCCTTGATCGTGCCGTTCGTCACGTCGATGAAGTATTTCGCTACCGATGTTTGCCACGTCACGTCTTTCTGCATCACGACCCATGCGAAAAAACAAGTCAATTGATCATTTATAAATCCATTTAGCCGTTGAATTTATTTCACTGCAATCATTTCGCCATTAGCGATCTGCAAATTATTTCTCGGTAGAGATGAATCGTATCGCGAATGAAACTGATATGAACAAGCTAAGAGAACTAATAAATATATATATATATATATTATATATGATATATATATATATATATATATATATATATATTTTTTTTTTAAGATTTTGGCGAATCGTTCAATGACCTCCGGTAAAATTTTTACAACGACTACGGAGCAACCGAGAAGGTCAGATTTGCGGACGATTACTTTCTCAAGGACTTCCCCGATTGCCAAAAAATAAAGAGAAAGCGAATAGAACGATTCCGATTACGAAGAGTTTCACGAACGTGACGATATTTGATAAAATATTCCTGAAAACCGTTTGCCTCGTGTCGCTAAGGATACATGTCCTTTCCGAGAAAAAAAACATCTCGAGGTCCTTCAAAGGTCAAGTATATTTTTTGTACAAAGATACTCCCGTTTTTATCGATTTCGAAGTTCGTCGTCGCAGCGTTAAAGAGTCAAAGTTCGAATCTCGAAATTACGAGCTACGTGACGAGGAAATATTAATTTTGCCGTAAAGCGATCGAGTGACATAACGGTTGGATAGATGAGAGGGGAAGAACAAAAAATTACAAGGATAAACGTATCGACCGAACGTTCAACAATTTTTTTATCGTTGATTCGAATTCAAGAATTCATCGCACGGTTCGTCATTTTCTATCGCAAACGACGAAGTGTTTTTTTCACGCGTCGTCGGAGTTTCTCGAGCCGAAAATGATCCTTACGTGACTCAGTGACCGTATTTGCGGTAACCGCATGCCACGTCCGATATTAATTTTCTTTTTTTCTCATTGTAAATTGTTATCGTGCCTAGAATCGTAGAAAAATATTAGCTACGACGGATTTCCACAGTTTTCCTCAAAGACTCGTCGTATATTCTCGGTAATCGATGAGGTAGCTGTCGTCCACGAGTCGACTCAAAAGTCAAAATCGATCTTCATTATTCAAAATAATTATGAAATAAAAAATCATTCGCATATTACGATATATGTCCTGTCGTACGCAACTCGTACGATGAAGCGCCTGTCTCGATGCGACGATAACACGTAATATGACTGAGAGGTGCGAAAACTTCTACCGATGTGAGCAAACAAGTCTACGTGACAAAACATATATTATAGTCACTTAACGAAGTCGAAAGACAGTTTATTCTTCCTGATCGTTTATAAACCGAGAAATAATCTCTTTGGCCCAGTTGCCAAAATGATAAACTACATCCTTGGGATTCGTCGAAAAAGATCCGAATTAACTTCCTCGAGTCGTTAAGTAAATTCACAAAAGTAAACGTGTGACGCCTTCGCGCTAATTTATAAATAGAATTATGCATAAACCCGACACGAGATATAGATAATATCGTCACGAGTGGAATGATAATTAACCTAGATTCATTCCGGACAATAAAAGGTATAACAATCATAACATAACATAACATAACATAACATAACATAACATAACATAACATAACATAACATAACATAACATAACATAACATAACATAACATAACATAACATAACATAACATAACATAACATAACATACCATAACATAACATAACATAACATAACAACATAACATAACCCTATCCAAAAATAAATTGACCACGTAGGACCCGGTCATTCCCACTAATATTCTATAGTATACGCCACACAGAGACGTTAAAACAAACATAACTATCGAGTAAATTGTGATGAGTGTACGCGTGTAACGGCCGTCGGATTCCTGGCAAAAGCTATAAAACCAAAGTCGCGTTCGACTTCCCAGTCAGTCTATCCTCGAGCCAGCGTGGATCTCCCGCCAGCGATCAACGAGTCTTGAATACTTCAAGGCAGTCTCTTTTCCTGATTCTCGTCGTCTCAAATCGATCGAGATCGAGCAAACGAAAGTTTCACCCTTGTGTCAAATCGACGATAATCGAAGCAGTGAATTTTCAACGTATCAACGATTTATCAAATCGAAATAAAAATGAGGGGTATCAGTTTCGTTTTCGCAACTGTAGGTGAGCACAATCGTGAAATTCTATTCGACATTCAGGAAATTTCTACGACGCAACGCGCGCGGCGATAGACACATCATCAAAGATAGAAAAACGTAGCAACGCGTGTTATCATATTTATGAACGATTTTCATTGCAGCCGTCGTCGTTCTGACCGCGAACTTCCGGGTTGAAGGAGCGCCGAGACCGCAGGTAGAAACCACGAAAGTTATTTTCGTCCTATTTGTATCATTTTCTACGATATTTCTTTTATTATCTTGAGTCGAGAACAGATTTATTAAGAGCCTTGTCGAAAGAAGGAAAATAGTTTTATTTTTACTTTATGTTAATTTTGAATTAATTAAAATTTTTATTTTTTTTTAGCAAAATGCCGGTTCGTCGTTCACGATAGTGGATGGTTTTGCTTTCGATGGAGAGGCTAATAGATCGCTTGGTGTTAGCGGTCAAACACCGACGGTTCAGCCTACCACAGTTTCAGCATCTGTAACTACAGTAACACCAGCTCCGACGACCGTTTCAACCGATATGACTCAATGCCTACGACGGTGTCGGGTAAGAATTTCGCTTTACTTTATTTTTTCGTACATTGGAGGGCTCGGATAGTGAACTTCCAACTTGAGTTCAAACTTTAACTGGCACGAAATTGATCGATTTCATTTAACGAATAATAATTTAATCGAAATATATTTCAATTAAATTCAACTTTTATCAAGTTTGGAATTTGAGTATAAAATAAAATTCGTGGTACGACTTTCTGTTTATCTCGAGGAACGAGGACGAACGAGCATAGTAATGACTTATGATGACCATTGCTGAAATATCAATGATCTTGGTAAATTCTTGGTCAGAATTCGTCAGACGTTGACTAGTATTTTGTAACTCCATTACACTATTTTATATATTCGTGATTTTTGTTGGAACCGAAGAAATATAATCGAGAGACAATAGACGTTATTTATATTCCCCAATTAGCACTGGAGTTGAACTATTTCTATTGAGACTTGATAATTAGTATCGAAAATAATCAATAATTAATTAGTTGATTAATAACTCATGAATAATAATTATTCGATTGGTTCGAATGATTTATCGATTCAGCAATAATTCACACAATCACAATTGAAACTTCCCATGAGATTTCATCCGAAATTCTCAGAATTTCAATAAATGTGGAAAATCTTCAAAATCTAATAATGACAACAAATCGATAATTTCATCTTGAAAATTGATGTGACGAGTGAATCTTTCCAAGTTCGTAAACATTCTTAGAAATTCATCGCTCCAAAAAATTCCATCGGTCGGATACGTGTTATTTCGTAATGTCATGAAAAACTCCATGGGTAATACCTCGATACAGCGAAACGTTGCCATGGCATAAATGAGTAAGGTCAAGAGCTGAATATAGCTATAATTGCGCCCAACCGGTTCCACTGGAAATCCACGTACGAATGCTCGATAATTTTTTTGAATATCAACTGGATACTCGTCTAAGATTATCGACGACGTTAATGCAAAATTTAAAACATCAGAAGAAATGATTAGAATTCCCTTCATTTTTCAAAATATTTAATTCGTACGATTCGTATTTCAGTTTAGGGTAACCGCGGAGTTCAACCCAGTCTGCGGAACTAACGGCCAAGGCTACGACAATCCTGGACTATTGAAATGCGCGGCTAATTGCGGACAGAGTAAGTATCGCGATGCATAAAACGATTAATTAGCAAAACAAATAGATTTAATCGCTCTACGAGAAAACCTTGATTTTGCGTTTGCCAACGGAAACGCAAGAAGTCTGAAAGCCCTTGTATGAATCGACTCGCGCAGCTGGTTGAATAAATTATTCATTCGCTCGAGACGAGAACAAAAAAATTGATAAAGATATTGTTTCAACATTGACGTAACGATGGAAAAAAGAATTGTAAATGATAATTTCAATAACAGATCGTTATTCAACGATCGAGGCACCGATGTTTCAAAAACACGTAGGGTATCATTAATCTTGGTTTTCTCGATAACAGTTCGTAATTGTTTTTTGACCTTACGTATGCGAATATGAATTTTATTATCGTTATCACATTTTTCACGTGAGTGAAGCGTTTGAGGAAACATTTAACTCTTTTCATGCATGAACGCCGTCGCAACTGTGTCTTTGGGATTAGGGAAAACACTATTATTCCCTACTTTATAGCTAAAGATTATTGAACTTTTTATCGAAAAAATTGATAGCACGATGAAAAAAGAAACATATTTTTTGAGGCTCATTTCGATATAATTATTAATTGGCTCGTTTTGCAGCTGTGAGCCCAGCTTACATGGGACCGTGTGGGACAATCATACGAGGATAAATTTAAACAGGTTTGCTACTTCCGTTCGAGAGTTTACCTTGATTTTTTTTTACTGACGTCAAGAAGATAAGGTGAAAATCATCAATGTCAACAACTTTTGAATATTTGCGTCGCCTGGTGGACGATGTCGTCGTGGATGACCTGCTTTACGAAAGAAGAAAACATCTTCGAGTTTGTCGACGAGAGAGAAATCGCACGATTTTTAAATCGAATTTTAACCTATTCGAATAAATTTTCGACGAACGTGATATTCGAGCGTCGCAATTCATTAATTATGGACCGACTGGATTTTTCGTCGGTTCTCCTAATTCTTTAAGCGCGTAAATAGTCAAGATTTAAAACAAAAATAAATAATTGAAAAATATCGAAAGACTGGATTTCGATCTTTTCTTAATTTTCTTCGAGTGCGAAAATCAAAAGAATAAATAAACGAATTGTATGAGATAAACGATATATAATCCTTATTTATATTAACAATCAGGTATGATACATTTTTGGATCGTTGACTATATAAAATATACATTTGGACGGAATTCAATGGTAAAAAATAATCAATCAATATATTATAAATATACACTCAACACACACACAGTTTTAACTCGTACCGAGCTTGACTTGACGTTGTTTCACCGGTGAAAAGTTTCAAGGTCAGCGAGAGTTGAATTTGACTCAAATTCGAACTTAAGTTTCGCGCCCAAGTACAAAATTGAGACCACATCAAGTTAACCATCGAAGTCGAATTCAGACCTCGTATATAAACTTGATTTCGAACTTGTTTACTTTTGAAGGTCGGTAGTAAGATACGAAATTAAATTCAAGGTCGTGTCCTCAGTTCGACTCTAAAATCAGGTTCGAAATTTACATCGATTGCTCAGGTTTGACCTTAAACGAGTCAAGGTCAAAGTGAAGTTAATCAAGGTCATGAGAAGACGAATTTGAGTCTTGGCAGTAAATTCGAATCTTAAACGTACAATTACATTTCGTTCCGTTGCAATTTCGAACCTGAATGTGCATTTTAATTAAGATTCGAGTTCGAAATTAATTAATCGAACTTGATTTTTTACTAACGACTTCCGATTCGAGTCTCAGAACGATTGATAAAAAATGATCGAGTTTTTGGAACAGGGACTTTGTTATCTGAAGCAGAGCAGGCAGTTGTTGAACTTAACTATGACTGGGTCGAAGAAAATACGATTTTTTTGTTTTTTTGTTTTCGTTCGTCGATCATTAGCCGATCGGCGATCCATTGTGATCGGCCCATCTCACGCGTCTTGCAATTTCGAAATTTCCTCCGTGGATACCGTAAAGATGTCGCGCCAATATATCGGCTCTGTCTTCCTCGGCGTTTCTCGCGTGTATGCGATAACGTCGAACGAGAAATATACAGCTGAAGATAAGAACTATCTGGATGCAGAGCCAGAACACCAGGAGTCCGAGCACCAACGCGGCGTCCACGCAAAGAAGACCGTCCAACGGTTCTGACACAATAAAATAAAAATTACCGATCGATGTTCGCGCATTAACGAAAAATTGTTAAACCAACATTTTGGAAAATATATTTTTGATTTTTATCGAACGATAAAAACGATCTTTGCAGTAAAATAGAAGTATTATATCGGAATTTAAATCGAATCATTTGTTAGATTAAAAAAGGATTTAATGTTTAGAAAAAATGGCGAAACTTTTAGGGAGTACAAAAATTCGTTGGAAAATGAAAAATCAAATGCGTATAATGCGAAAAGCTGACTCACTCTCGCCCGCTATCAACACGGTATCGGGATTAGATGGTTTTCCACCTCGCAGATGATCGGCGAGAATCACTGGATCCTGAACGATTATCGATCTCTGGAGTGGAAGCTCGTCGATCGTTCCGTCAGTGATCGTCGGCTCGGACATGTCGGTAACGTTTACCGACGGAATAATATCCGTTACCGATCTACGTTTTTTACTATATCTAATTTCTCTGCTTCCGCAATTCACCTTTAATGAAATAAATTGATCTTTGAGATTTTCTCGATCGATTTATCGTTGAAAAATATTTTACCGATAAGACGACAAATTTTCTTACTAAGAAACAATTTTTGAAATATCGTTTTCTTAATTTCCAAACTAAAAACCGTTTAATTTGAAAAATGAAATATTCCTGTTATCGATCTTCGATTAAACTTACTGGTTCGCACTCGGTAAGGCAGAATTTGACGATAACGTCGAAGCGAACGCGCGGACTGTCGGGAAATTTGAACGCCGTGAAAGTCGATACGAGAGATCTGTTGTTCTGAGGATCTCTCGACATGATTGGAAAAATTCTCGGATCACTCGGGCAGCCCATTTCGTCGAGTAGAAGAATCGACGATGCTCTCGATGCGCTACTCGCCACGAGATGACCCGCGGAGATGTCGTAAGGACCTTAAAAAATTGAATTAAAAATTTAAATCAATCCTGAAGAAAAATATATATTTTTGAATTTTTTTTTTTTTTAAACTTGGAAACTTACCATCGGATGGGCTTATGTCGATTCTCAGGGTTAATTTGTCACCCAGGTGCGTTACGAGAACGTCGTTCTGGTCCTCGTCAAGGATTCTCATTGTCACTATGGGAACAGCCGTAGTGTTAAAAATCGTCCATGATATTGGCGGCGTCCCTGCACTGGATTTAACGAATTAATTAGTCATTGAAGGCCAAAATTAATTTAAAAAAAGTGTAAAAAGAAGACGACAGAATTTTTTACCTGCCGATTTTCTTCAATTTGCCCGTAAGCGTAAAAAATATTATTTAAATAAATATCAAAATAGTGGAAAAATTGACTAACGTTTTCATCGTAACGACATTTGTTATGGATCGTGATATTTTTTATATTGCAAATTGATCGTTAATAAATGCTACGTTTTAATCCGAAAAAATCGAGGAATCTTACTTCGGATCGTCGAAAGCGAATCCGGCGTTCACGGTCACGTTCATTGGTCCTGGAATGCTAGGTTCGTCAATAGTGCAGCCAACTCTGACTGATTGGTCACCGAGCCTCTGAATTCCCGCGATGAACCGAATTATCACAGTGACCCAGACTGCGGTACGAGTTCTGTCAATAAATAATGAATTATAGATTTGTAAACGTTATAATTAATTATAATAACGACGAAGCGATATTAATTACATTAATTACAATAATTTCATCGTTTATGTTTCTTGATATTCGTGTTATAATTTTTGCAATGTTTTGCACATGACGTTTTTCTATCTTGAAATTTATTTTTTAATATTTAGGAAAAAAATTATTAAATATATTTTCTAAGGGGACTCACTTATTGTCGTTGCCAGGGGCATAGGCCGGTGTAATTCCGCAAGCAACATTTCCCGTGCCTAAATCGTTCTTTGATGGTAATGGAAGAACGAGAAACGTTTGGTTGCCACCATTTCCTTGAACGCCGCAAGTGTCTTCGTGACCATTCGCATAAAGCTGTCCTCTAAAAGGTTCCATCGTGACAAATTCGACGGTTAACGTCTCGTTACTACATTGCACTTTCACTGAAATAAAGGAATTGATAGTTGAAAGGTCTTGATTTTTCAAAAAAAAACGTAAGAAATGTTGGTTTTTTTTACTTTTTACAGGTAAATTGTTAATAAACGGGAATACGAATATCGCATTCGTGTTCCACGGGAAATTTTCGATTCCGCAAGATCACAATAGATTCTTTTTGAACAAAATAAAATGTCGAACGGCGTCGAGTGTCGATGACCTAAATTCGTGATTAAGTAACCTTGTTAGGGTAGGTCGAAGGGATGAAATATTTTTCGTCCAGAAAGACTTCATTCGGGGTTTGTGAAATTGACAATTCTTCATACAACACGAATATCCTATTTTTAATCCTGGTTTGTTGCAATTTATCAGTCAAAAAGCAAAAAAAAAACGTGACAAATTGGTTTTTCGAGTTTTTTATTGACAAATTGAAAACAAACGAGATTACAATTATGCTATTCGTGTTATACGGGAAATTTCCGATTTCATAATCCCCTGATGAAGTCTTTTCGAGTAAAAACAAAATTTTGTCCCCACCGACCTACCCCACGTCCCAAATTTAAATTACGAATATGAACAATCGACATTTGACGAGGGTCGAAATTGTTTTTCATCCATAAAGACTTTATTGGGGGATTGCGAAATCGGAAATTTCCCATACAACACGAACATCACATTCTTATTTCGATTTGTCGGAATTCATAAATTTAAGATAAGCTGACGTCCATCTATCCCAACGTTCATGAAACTGTCAAGATTACGAGGAAGGCAAAGAACGCGTTAGAATAATGTAAAACACATTTGACTCACTATTGAGGCAAGGTTCTCGTTCTTTGTAAATGACTTGCTGCCTTAGCACCAAGGAGGTGACACCCGCGCCTATAGTGTCGTCGGAGTGCAAAAGACAAATCGTCTTGTTCGACGTGTTGTACTCGATCGTGTAAGATCGGCACGTAAATCCGTCCGTTCCGTTGGTGCATCTTTGTTCGCACTATTTTCACAAATTTCAAACATAGAAATAAGAAAAAAACATAAAAATCGATGAAGATAAATTGAAAATAGAAAAAAATTAAAAAAGAAAATTCGTGCCATGAGATAAGAATGTTTTTAAAACCTGTTCACCTCTCGTAATAATCTAAGCATGAATATTAATTTGAATTTTTTCATTTAAATCCGTTTACCTGTTGAATTCCAAGACCATGAAGCTTAAGATCAGAGTATGGCAGTGTCTTGTTAGGATATTCAGCGTATGAGCAATAATCGACACTTGCTAAACAGTAATCAATCGAGAACGTTAGCAGGCAGCCTATATTCTTGTTCGATAAATAATCATTGATATGAAAAGTTGACTTTATCGTCGAGAAAAATGTGAGAACGACGTAAAAACGGTGGAGAAAAAGTATAATTATTTACATAAGTTATGGCACTGATCCTCGAGGTACTCTTCTCTGTACGACGATGCTCGGTAAGATTGGGCCCTCGTGCCACGAGAAATCGTCATCAGACCGCAATTACCCCAACTATTGCCTATCGCGAGATCGTTGCTCGTACGAAATTGGGCGGACTGGCACGCTGGACCTTGGAAAAATACAAAATTTATTGTCAGAAAACAAAATACAAAATTATAGCGAACCGAAAATAAGACTGTTGAAAAATAAAATTTGTTATGATTTTTTATGTTATCTTGAAATCATTTACTTGAAGATTGGACGTTCCATTTAAGCCACTCTTTAATCATCAATTAGAAAAAATAGACTTTTACAAAATTATATTTCATTCGTTTATCTTTTTGTTTTCAAACTATCTTTTTTTTTAATTTTCTTATTATCATCTTTTTTTTTGTAAATATCGAATAAAATTTTACCAGCTTCTATACACTTTTCGTAACACTGTGATCTCTTTACGACTCCATTAACCCAGGTAATCTTAGGATCGATTAGAATCGCTCCGAGGGTTCTTTCGACCTGCCACAATCTCGTCCTTTGGCACTCCGTTGGCACTGCAAATATGAAATTCGTAAAATTAGTGTCGATAAATTTGAATAAAGAACAAATTTCAACGAACTGTAATTATCGTTTCGATTTTACAAGCCTGGTCACACAAAGTAATTACGTCGCTTGTGCAATTACTTTCTGGCCAGGGGTACAATTTTTATCGTTATATCACCTTTTACACAAATTCTATGGTAAAAAGTCGACAGAGGCTCCGGGACGAAGTCCTCCTTTTCTACAGTAACGGTGTAGCAAGTACTCTTCTCGAAGTCAATGACGAAAGCTGTGCAATTTGCATGACGGCACCTGCGATAATGTTGTCATCGTTATTAATAAGAATAAAAGTAATCGACAAATTAATTATGATAAAACATATTTTCAAAAAAAATCATTACGTCGAAAAATCTGACAAATTTGTAAAACTTTTAAGTTAAAATGCTTAAGTTTAAATGCTATATTTTCATTTTTGTTTTTACTTTGCCACCATTATTACCTTTGGAAACAGGTAACCACGATTCCTTCCGAATCCACACCCGCATACAGAACACGGCTGGAAATAATGTACTCCGGTTTCATCCCAGCGACTTTCTCCCATCCGGTGTTCGTGCAAAACGGTGTCCATGCTGCGATTACGAAATTACGCGTTTGTAGTTAACAAAGTGCAAACCAGTGGGCAATTAAAATTCATTCATTGCGAAATCTCAGCGTGCTCTATCTTCACGTACAAATTATCATTACGATACAACCCCTTGGATATCCTCGAATGTAACCGATCGTGATTAATAAAACATGGTCGAAAACGTCAATAAAAAGAAATATTTGAAAAATTTGTTAATTTGATCAAAATGTCATTAAATGTAATTGAACAAAAATCCAAAAAATCGATAGAATGCAATTACACGGGATTAAAAAATCGATCGTGATTTGAAAAAGTTCGTTGAAAAGGAAAATAAAAATAACAAAAAAATGCAAAAAAAAGATGAAAAATCTTTGACGCTTCGAGTCGAAGGTTCGATGATATAATTACGTAAAATATTACGTGTACGCATAATTGCTCGTTGCTGTAAGAACCGAGACCTTGAGATAAGACCTCGAGGTTCGCAGACGTCGAGTAGGAAGAGTGCATCGTTCATACATAAATACATACATACATATATATATATATATATATATATATATATGTGTGTATGTATGTAACAACAATACCGGTCTATAGCACGTGGTCTGTAAGCGAAATAATTTTTTAAAAAACATTCGACGATTTACAAACCGAGTGAAACAATTGAAAAAACTGGATTCTTTACAAAAAACAAGAATAAAAACAAAACAAAAAACACGTGATAATTGAAACAAATCGATCGCGAGATAAATCCTTGAATTCGTTCTCTGGATTCGAACGTTCGATCTCACCTGAGTCGTCGACGCTCTTGCACACGAAAATCCGTGCGAACACGATCAAAATGAAAAACGAAAGTGTCCTAGGCATGTTCAAAACAATTTTTGTTTTCGTTATTATGTTTTTTTGTTGTTGTTTAAATTTCGTCCCCGATATTTCGGATCGATCGATTCGTTGGTTTTTCTTTTCGCTCGTTTCTTCACTCAAAGTCGTATTTCTCGCGAGCGGCGAAGAACTGTTCGGTCTCGCGACAGACGGTAGAACTTTATTGTCAGGACGGCAAGGTGAGTCCTGATGATGGTACGGGTGAATTACGAACGAGACGTCGATGATGATGATGATGATAATGATGCCGATGTTCCGTTCGACATACGTAACTTCGAGTCATCCGATTAAACCTCTGCACCGGCGTAAATCTCGGCACGAATTACAATGGAAAAAATGTGTTTTTTTTTCTTTTTTATGTTGTTGTTGTTTTTCTTTTTCTTTTTCTTTTAATTCAGTTATATCTCGTGCCTACTCGCCATCGTTCGACTATCCGGGCGGTAGACGTTGGAAAACTCGACGCACTGCTTCGATCAACGACGTTACATAACTCGCGGTGGATACAACGGTGACACGTGAAATATCACCGACGAGCCAATACTTTTCTTCTTAACATTCAAAGGAAACAAAAGAGACGTGGAAGAGAGATAGAGCGAGAGAGAACGAGACGAAGAAGGAACTGATAAGGATTGACTGTGAAACTAACGCGAATCGTTGCAATTGTTTTGATTCACCTCGGTTTCGAGTTAATTTGCATTATTCGCGTTTTTCTTGTTTCGCATCAGACGCGAAATATTTCCTGCGATTTTTCCGTTCGATAGTTCGCTGAACAAATTCGTTGCATTGTTTTTTTTTTAGTATTCACGTCCGTTGGTTTATTTTTTCTCCCTTTTTCTTTTCTCAGATTGGCACAAAATTGAGTTATTCGTTTATTTCGTATAAATTTGATCGATTTAATTAGATTATTAGATTATTTTTCGATCAAACGTAAAGTCATTCGGTCGTTCGATCGTTTCGTACAATTTTGTCGTTCCAAATTTCTCAGGCACAGTTTATTTATCGAATTTTGGCGCGAAAGATTATATTTTAAAAAAATTTCGAACGTACGAAAATCCTGTCTTATTTTTTTTACGATCTTCTTTCCGTTTTTATGATCGTAGTTCTGATTTTTTTTTCTTCTAGTATCGTTATGTAAATTGTTTTATTTTATTTTTACGCGTCGCTCTTTCGCTCGAATATCGTTGCATAATTCAATTTTCCGTTTTTACAACTCACGATTTATTTTAGCGCGAGTGTCATTTCTATCGCTCGACCTTCGTTAACTTTTCTGCCGTTTGGTCGAGACGAATTTACAGCGGTCGTGTATTTTTTTCATTTTTCCTTTTATTTACAATAATTTTTATCAACGACGCGAACAAACTTTTATTTGATATTTTGAGATTGAAAACAAAAATTAGGGTTTTTTCCCTCTCGTTAAACGATTTATCGAAGACCCGAAACTGACGATCTCACGATCGCGATACGAATGCACGCCGCGGCACTGCTCTGACATCGGTGCACCTCTTCCTTCCAGGCACCTCTTCTGGGTCGTCGGAGCTTCGTGTTTACGTAAAACAGCTTTATTTGCTCGTCTAACGCAATTGGGTCACTCGTTTTCCACGCATCGACATCCCCGCCCTCTTCTCACCCGCGGACACCCGCCCGAATACTTTCTCCCCCAACCCCCTTTACCCCCTTCCCACATTAACCAAATTTTCCAGGACTTTTCACTGTCACCGAAAAAAGAAAAAAAGAAATAAAAAAATTGTTTAACTATCGATAAATCTCGAAAACTCGATCTCGTGCAACGATCGATCGTAAAATCGATCGGTTCGACTTCGATCAAAGATCCATTCCTTCATTTATAACGAATTTTCAACGATTTTTTTCAACCTTAAACAAAAATCATCGAGAAGTCATGATTTTTTATAATCGTTTTCTATTTCTGTTCTTGTTGTTTTCTTTTGTTAAAAAAACGACACCGTTTTTCACGATTATCCCTCGGCACGTGTCCTAGCGAAGCAACTTATGGTGCGTTCGAAAAAAAAGCGGGTCATCGTTGTCCAATCGTCGAGACGACGTGAAATCCACTTAATCATCGAAATAATGAAAATTGTGTGAAAACGAGTCGATACTACGAATCGAATTCGATAATAGACGAAAAATATGACAGCGAGTGACAAACGAGGAAAACGAGTATTTTGTAGTTGTGTTTTTTTTCCCCTTTTTTTTCAGAGCCAGACAGACTTGATGCCGGTGTTAGGTCGCGACGAGAACTGACGTTGCGCGTGGCCTGCAGTACGTTAAAGTCTATACAAATATATATACATATATATATATATACGAGTGTATGCGCATCGTGCTTGCATTGTCGTCAAAAAGAGTACACACGAGCCGGTCCCGGCTTTAGTAGACAGTGAGAGTGACGAGCTCCCAAGTGTATATATAATTTTACACCTGCGCACAGGTAAACACCGTTCCTGTTGATACCCCCACTTTTTATCATATATATATATATATGAGTGGTTCTATTATAGCACGCCGGTCTTAGCCCATGACACGGTTCCCCGCTGTTCGCTCACACTCTCTCGCATTTACCACTCATTACCCACACGCAAATATGATAGTTGACATATATATATATATATACATGTATGCATATGAAATTTGACGAGACGTGCGCACGGGCCAATGGTACGCACTATCGATAACGATTTTCGTCGGCTCTCGTACATATATCATTATTCGTTGTTACACCGCGATATTCAACGAATCGTGATATTTCGCAACGTAACCCGTACACGTGTGGGCAATCGTTCGAAATGTAAATCGTCGAAGCGAGCATTATCGAGACTTTGATCGTTGGGAATTTGATAAATTCGGAGAATATCATCCACGTTGTTATCGATCGTGTACGACGTTCGTCGAATAACGAATTACAAAGGGATATCGAGTTTGAGGACACGCTGTCTAATATCGAATGCATTTTATCAATAATTTTAATAATAATGTATTATTAATCGTTATGCTTAATTTTGTGATGGTAAAATTATTGATTTTTTTTTAAGAATGTTGCTTTTTTTTTGTTATTTTTCTTAGATTTGTATCTGTATATTTGTTAATTAATATTATTTACGAGTAATCGACTAATTAATTAAATGGTAATGCATTAATGATTTTTCATTATTCGATCGATTTTAAGTAATTTCGAAAGTCAAACATTTCGTTTATTTTATAACGTTGTTTAACGATATTTGGATGAAAAAATGTTGCGAAGACACTTAACAATGTAATAGTTGCTAATGACATGACGTGACGTCGGGTGGAAAGAAAAGGTAAAAACGATAAAAAGTTTGAAGGAAAATTTCGAAAGAAAACGCGGTTATAATGAACAGTCAATTTGCAGAAGAACCAACAGATGGACGTCGTATGAGCGAACTCGCGCTTCAACGACTCGGACGGGTACCTACACCGTCCTGACGATTTTTTAACGACTGGGTAATGGCTAATCGCTTCGGTGGGTCGGCGAATGCTCCTCTGGAACGCAACGTTTGTAGACGAAATAACACACGGCTCCGCAGCAAAATTCGAACCATAAGAGGAGAGTCTCGCCGGAAATCTTCGTGGCTCGTTCAGCGATCGTGATCTTGTTTCGACCGGAAGTTGCGCAGGATCGATAGGATATATAGAATTATTTTGTGAAATCGTCGTTTCGGTTCCTTCACGTTGCCGCAACGTTCAAGAAAGCATTATCCTTATTTCGTATTGCTTTTTTTTCGTAGCTATATCTCGGAAGTACCGGAAATTATATGGGACAATCGTAATCGAGGTTTTTATCGAAAGATTATTTGTCGAAAAGTAGACAAAAATTTACGAATAATTTTTTCTCAATTCTGAGGAAATTTTGATTAAATAATTTGTATATTATTCATGGAAAATAATCAGTAACAGCAAATAAAATTTGGGAATAAATAATTTTTTTTAAAATATCATAAGATTGTAATTTTTGATCAAGGATATAATTAAATTGTAACTGTTTAAGAAAAAAAACAAATATATATATAAGATTGTAATTTATAATTAAAATATTTCAAATTTTTATTGTACAACCGGAAGTCTCTGTGTCCCTTTGAAATAGCTTCGTACTTACCTTGGTCCGTTCTCACGTCTCCCTCGCTTTATTCTCTTTCTTAGACAAAACATCATACTTATCTAGTCACGGTCTTTCAAACTTTACCAAACTTTCACTGATTTGTTAAATGGTTGGAAGAGCACAGAGGTGCCGGTCGGAAGCACGTGCTGTGCGATATGCAATTATTTCTGTCTCTCCCTCTCTCTCTCTCTCTCTCTCTCTTTCTATGTGCATTCATCAGAGGTTTATCTTTTGAAAGATTTTTCGCTCGCCCGTCTGAAAGAGTCGTAAGAAAAAAATGTATGCCTCATGCAAAGAGGATGAATGGAGGTGACGAGATTCCAGACGTTTGCTGATTACGAATCGCAGGTGAAAGCGAATTGAAATATACCTGTAGGCGCCATGTTCACGATACTACACGATAAAGTTCATTGTATTGGCAGTAAAATCGAAAACCAAATAATTCGTAATTTATAGGAAAATCTGTTATTACGATTGTAAATAGAATAAAAATGATGTATTTCCCAATTTTTTATTTTTCGTATCCATAAATTGTAGGACGATGTAGGAAAAAGAGCAAAAGAAATGACGATGAAGATACGAGACGTACTAGCACAACAAAAATTATCATTATCGCGCGTAAACGGTGTTTGATCGAAGAGTTAAAAATTGCGAAAATCGCTCGACGCACGTTTTTTTCATATCTTTTTTTTTTTGTAAATTTCCTGAACGCTGTAAGACGTTTGTTCGCTGGTGAGCGAACATTCGTTTGCACGCTCGGCCGTGCCTGAAATGAATTCCTCTTCCAAAATTTTCATGGCAGATGACCTTTGTCTCGGAAATCTTGTGTTCACCATCTTGTTACGAGTATTTCGTTCTTACAGCGAACTTTTCATACATCCATTGTCCGGCTTCTACGAAACGGAAAACAAAACGTTTGCTTAACTCCGGTGTTGGTACTAGCACTACGTCATTTTCTATATACTCGGTCGATAAGCTTGGCCGGTACAGTCACTGGCCACGCACGACTGATCGACGGGCTAATTAATCGTTAGCTGCCAATGGTAGCGTTTATCGGCATCCACGACAGCCAATCAGAACGAGTCTCAGCGGTAACAGCCAATCAAAATGAATCTTAGTGACGATAGCCAATCAGAACGCCTCTTAGCGGTGATATCCAATCAGAATGAGTCTTAGTGACGACAGCCAATCAGCACGAAACAATTTCAGTATCTCGAGCTTCGATGTATAGATCTTAATTTGAATTTTTTGAAATTCGCGTTACAGCGAGGTTTTTAAACAGAAATGAAATAGTAAAGAAAGCGTAGCAAGTATGTCATCGACTAACTGTTTTTCATTCCTTTCTTTAATAATAATGCTCTATACTATATACTGAAACTCGTTGTGAACTCAAATAGTAAAAACAACGTCGGAACGTGCCTCAAAATAATTAAGAGGATGGCTTTCACATACTTTGGTCAGACGCATAGTTTCTCATTCTTATCTACGACCATGGCGAGCAAACGGAGATTGTTAAAGTTGCGTAAAATAGAAGTAAAACGTGGATTTATGCGGGTCCACGGAGAAGATCGCACAAGTCCGGGCGGAGTTCTTCGTAGCGGAAGTGCATGTGAAAAACAATGCGCGTGGCCCATTTCGTCCCATCTTTTGCAGGAAAGTTATTAGAAAGTCACCAGTGTTTCCCGGTGTAACGACGACTGATAAAACGCGGTATATGTTGCTCGATGATAAGAATGAGTAATTTTTGGGTCGAGGTTGACAAATAACTATGACGAGGAGGAAACTTTCGATTCCTCTCTTCATTGTATCATCGCTTATACAAACTCGAAGGCAAGTGTGATTTCAGTCCCAACGATCGAACAATCGGTATGATTTTTGGCTCAGACTCTCCATAAATGTTTAATTAAATAGTAATACATCGTAAATAGAAAGACAAAGTTGCGGAAGGTCAACTAAATAAAATTGCAATCTTTCGTCCCTGAACAAATTTAGATGATGCGCAATAATAAAAAAACCGGTTCACGGCTGATCCATATACGCTACAAGGGCTTCCAACTTCCGTTTCCTATGGCTTGCCTTGGCATTCCGGTGCATCGTATAGCACAAGCGGTTAAGTATAATCGTATCAACGATTCTGATCTCTTCGCTGCAGCGTATAAATATAATATCGTGATTTGCCGTGTGATATACACCGGCAAATGTGAAATCAGGGAAGCGTGACTTTTCGAGGCATCGCTGCGGTAATATTACAAGTGGATATACATTCATACGTACAGTGAGGCAGTTGAATTGTCGAAGTCACGTATATGGTACCAGAGAATTACGAGACATTATGTACATGCTCTGTGTCGAATCCACCTCTGCGTAAATCAGGTTGGTTCAGCTTCTCCGATTCTAGCCAGTGACTTCACATCTTACCCAATCACTAATTTGTAATCAATGTGGCAAAAATTGTCAAGCGATTTAGGGAACAATTTCAATCACTAGCTATTGTCAATTCGTAAGAAAATTTCTTATTGTTAATCTATAACTTTTATATGAAGCGCGTATGTTTAAAGGTTACCGCCAAACGGGGCTACTTTGAACAGATTTTGGTAGTTATTTGTACGTATCTTTTTTTTAACAGCCTAAATTCCAACTTTTTGTGCTCCAATAGAAGAATGTGTTCTTTGGCTATGAAATGTATAAAAAAGTCAAGCCACCCACTGTTTTTTTATATATTTAAAAAAAAGTATTAAAGTAAGACCGGTATAGGGCTTCTTTGACAAGGCATTAACATGTAATTGATATCGAAATTCCAAAGCGTAATGGTTACTTTTGACATCATTTTGATGACAAATTTAATATTGTATGCATTCTACATAAAATTAAATAAAAAACAATTTTTTACTATCAAATTGTCATCTTTAGGAAACATTTTACATACAAATATCAAGTACCTACGGTGCTATTATAGGCGCTTAATCAGTCTCATATATTATCGTTAAGATCGAAAAACAGAATATTTACGTAAATTGCAATATATCGAGATTATAATGGCGATTTTCGTGTTGTGCGGGAAATTTCCTACAAAAGACTGTCTAGGGGGGTTACGAACCCCCTAGAAAGTCTTTTTGATCGAAAACAAAAATCCCACCCGCGAACCCCCGAAGTCCGGAAAATAAATAACGAATTTCGACTGTCGGCCGAGGGTCAAAATTTGGTTCCTCCAAAAAGGCTTTAATTGGAGTTTACGGAATCGGAAATTTTTCGCGCGACACAAATCTCGCCATTATAATCTCGATATATTGCAATTTACGTAAATAGTCGACCTTTTCACTGCTGCGAGCACATTTAACCCGTATTTTCGCGCTCTGTCAAAGTAGCCCCAAACACTGTCAAAGTAGCCCTCTTTGACGGTCACCGATTAGAGGTCAGAATCATTTAGTTAATTTAAGACCAACTTCCGATCCGGTATCCTGCCCACTTTACGATTCGACCACCGATCCATGTATTTTCAATCTACTTCTTCAACAATTTTTACGTTACGTTAAGTCCATTTCAGTGAAGTTAAAAAAAATGCCATTACAAAATGGCCGCCTTCGATTGCTTCAGGCTAGACAATCAATAGATGGCGCTAGCTGTCTATACCCCGAGGTCTTCTTGAGATTATAGTTTAACCTACAAATTTATGCACGGTTCGTTGACAAATGCGAGTTTTCCGGTCACGTTTCGTGACGCGAACTGACGCACGCGATATAATATAAAAATTCGTAATTCCTTTCCGTATGCGCTTTCACTCGTCCTTCACGGATGACCTCTTATCTCCAGCATGAAATCCAACCAGCGGATATCACTCATTCGTACTGTTACGTCCATGTATGTGGGTCTTCTCGCAAGAATCGGCAGATTTTCGTGATTCAACCATAATTTCCACGAAAATTTTATGGCGTGAGTTACTATCGTTTCACATAAAAATAAATATCTCGCGTAGACCTCATCTAAGTATCGATGAAACGACGCGACTAACGGTTGGTAATACCGATCGATCGATTGGCAGTTCTGGTCAACCGTCGATTCGTTCGAAATAACGAAAAGGTTTTTATTAGTAAAAATTATCGCTACTCCCGACTGTCTCACCGTAAACTGAAACATTTCGAAATCCGTTTAATTAACTGGTTTACTAGCTAGGAACGAATAGGAATAGGAACCGGGCGCCGATTTAAATATCAACCGGTCAATCTTACGACCGGAAAATAAATTTCGACCAAACCCCTGATGAACCTTTATCGAAGAAATCTTTCAGGAAAATGGCGCCGATTTAAATATCAACCGGTCAATCTTACGACCGGAAAATAAGTTTCCACCAATCCCTTGATGAACCTTTATCGAAGAAATCTTTCAGGAAAATGGCGTTAACGCTACAGCCAATAAGAAAATTGTGGTAAATTGTGATTCCCCTGTTGCGCGGTCTCGAGAAACTCATGCTTAATGTGACGCATCGTGAACAATGTTAATGACGAGATGTCTCTTTGCATATCGGCAGTTCTTGCGATTCTATCGAAACGATTATAGTCCGACGAAAGCCCCAACGAGCACGTCCTCGGGCTTCTCTTGCGCAACTCACCGACTTTATAATTATCTTCATTAGCGGTGACCCGTTCAGAGGCTCGAAAGACGTCCTCCTCTAACTTTATATCACTTTCGGCACCAACGGGTTGCGAAAACATTATTAAACGCCATTTTTCTGCTGGCGTTTCAGCTTCTTTCGATCGTCACCGATTATTGATTTATACAAATTCCGGATATGTTTTTTAATCAATTTTTTTCCGACGCTTGCTTTTTTACATTAAATTTCATTCGCGCAATATTATCGCACGAGGTATTTCGCTACCTTTATTTCCTGGTTCTCATCGGCGGAATATTCACGAATTCTGGAATTTGTTCATTGTTCTCAATCTTTTGTGTATTCTCTTGCTCAGTCGTTCTCGATCGGTTGACATTTTACTTTTTTTTCTCGCTCTTCTATTTCTTTTAACTGTATTTTTTTTAACTTTCGCACAATTATTCGCGCGACAATGTTGATTCACGAAATTTATTCACCGTCGTTTTCACGCTTGGTCGCATCTATTTAAGAGTAATTTCCTGTCGTGCCCGGGACTTCACGTCCGTTTTCGCCGATTTTATGTACGAGCGAGGAATCGAACGACATAGGGATTTGCACGGGCCAATGAGTACGGCGTCAAAAGTCCGTATGATCGAGAGCAAATGGCATTTTCCTTTTTTGTTTTGTTTTGTTTTTTTGCGGAGAAATCGACAGTGCCTCGTTTTGCGACGATTCACCGTGGGACAGCTGTAGCCTATTTTACAATTATGCCTATGGGAAAGGCTCGAACGTCCGGTACGCGATGAAATTATTTCTATTAATCAAAATTGTTTGAAATTATTCGGAATTATTTGTATTAATTCAAATTATTCGGAATTGTTTGAATTAATTGAAATGATTTAAATTTATTGGATTCTTTAAACTCATTGAAATTACTTGAATTATGTGAAATTATTCGAATCATTTGAAAATGAATATTGATTCGACAATTCCGATCTGTTGAAAATCATCTAATGAAATGAACTAAAAATTCTTTATGATTCGTTTTGCTCCCCAATCGACCTATTATCCCTACTCCTGTCTCCTCCTCTGAAGCCCATCGATACAAAAACCTCTTCGAGGTTTTTGTACCACGCCAGGTTCGCGAAGAAAAATAAAATCAAGGAGAATCAAAACTATGTATAAAGTGAGTAAAAAAATGCAAACTCGGCTGACGCTTTTTTTGTTCGTTTTTCTTTCTTCCTCTTCGTAATTTTTTTTTTCCTTTTTTTTGCCATAAATGTACTTATCATTCTTTCATTAAATCTAAGAGTAGCAATAGTAGGTTTATAGCAGCAGCAATCATGATCTTGATAATAATATTAATTATTAATAATATTTATAATATCTGTCTCGTTAACGTGTATCATTAAAATTATATTAATCATTATAATCGTAAACGTCATGATTATCATTATTTTTTATGTACATGTGGTACTCGCATAATCGTAACAAACGTAGACGGAACGTTATACAGTTCTGTCGCGATAAATTTCGATGGCTCGTAATCACGCCGATATGACGAAAACAATTTCGTCGCTCGTTCGTACCACGTTTGTACGGAACATACGCTATACTTCACGTCCTAAACATTTTTTTTGCTTGTTTTTTTTTTCGTTTGTTCTTTTTATTTCCTTTTTCGTTTCTTCGTTTACCACTAATTTATCCGTTTTCTTTTTTCTTTGTCGTCGTCGTCGTCGTCGTCGTCGTCGTCGTCGTCATCGTCGTCGTCTATAGTTTTTTTTCTCTCTCTCTTTCTCTCGGTACGAAATAACGTTACGTTTATATCGATTTTCGATGACCCGATCGATCGAAAACCGTGAAACTTAATTTCGTTCGAATGGAGCGAACTCGCTTTTAATCGATTGACACGTCGTTAAACGAACACGACGAGTCCCCTGTGTCTGGTTGGTGAAGTTCTTTCTTGAGATTGCGCATCCCGGCTCTCGATTTTCACGACTCGCAAACTTCTTCTCGTCTTTTAATTATCGCGCGATTTTTGTTTTGTTTGCCCCTTTTGCGTTTATTTTTTTTTTCACTTTTCTCTCGCGGTAACAAAAATATCTTTCGATCTTATGAATTTTCAGTTCGACGAACCTTTTACTCCTCGGTTGTTGTTGTTTTCTTTTCTTCTTTTGTGTGTGTGTATTTTTTTTTTAAATGGTCGGTCTTTCGATATTACAGCGATATTTTAGCGCGGTGGTTCGAATTTCGCGCGTTTAAGAAATTGTATTTTTCATCGTTTATATTTCCACTCGTGGGCTAAGCCAACACAATTTTCAGTCCCCGAAAAATCAGTTCAGTGAGGCAAAATCGTCATTCGTTTCGTGTTTTAATATATATCTACATATATATTAGAAATCTTTTCCTTTCTTTCGTTCCGGCTGAGAGTTCGATTTTTTTTTACTTCATTTTGTTATTAAGATCATCGTTTTGTTTCCGGATTTCTAATGTTCCTTGCATTCCCTCTTCTTCCAAGCTCCGGAGATCAGTCGGATCGGTACAAAAATTAATCGATAAACGTCGAATTTTGCACATCACGGTTAATTAATGCGAAAATTATCGATATGTGAAATAGGTCAATAGAATTTTTCTTTTTGTTTTTTTTCCTTCGATTCTTTTCGGCTAATCGGCAATTCCACGAATCACCGTTACTACGAGAGAGATAACGAGCTGGCAAGATCAGCGACATCGACGAGACTCGTGCGCGAATTTGGTGCTTCTTACGACGAATAAAGTTTTTTTTTCTTTCGTTCTCTACTTGTTTTTTTTTCTATTCTTTTCGATAGAATCGAGATTTTTTTTCACTTTTTTTCGCCCGATAAATAATTGTCAACAGGCTCCGCACAAGAGCACACGAGTCTCGATTTACTTCGTCGATAGTCCTCCGCGAACAGGATTACTTGTGTGTTTTTTTCTTTGTTTTCTATTCAAACGCGATTCGAATTTGTCACTCGATACGTAGGATGTTATTAACACTAACTACGCGAAGTTCCTAGATTTACACTCGTACGACTAATTTTTTCATTTGCAATTGTCTCACCGGTTGGCTAATTTCAACGTTGATAACGTTTTTTTGGCAAGTATACAAAGCTGATCTCTTTTTATCCAACGGATTAATTTTACAACGACGATTAGCGATCGTCCCGAAACATTTGATTTACGAATTAAAATTCGACGAACGTAAACAAAAAGTGAAAACAACGTATCGGTTTTATTAATTTATTTATTCTAATGTTATAATTAAAAGCCCTATTATCGAATAATACGTCGATTATAATTGGTCGTTCGTAATAAGCCAAGTTTTGATAAAAAAAAAAAAGAATTCTGATCGTTCTATCGCGAAGAGCGAGATCGATAAACCGAGATCAACTTTGTATCGCCATTTTCCGCTCGCGTTGTCGCAAAAATCCTTTCGACCTCGGTAACACGTTTCGTATCTTGAACGAAAGTGAAGCGTCGAGCTATTCGATCGGATTAAGGATCACGCGCGTTCCGAAAAACGTTTGAGCGCCCGAAATGCGTAACAAGGTGCTTTGTTGTTTCGCTTTCGTTTCTTTCTTTTACTCTAGTTCGATATTCCCAACGCTACACACTTGTCTAACTGAATTTGTAAATTGTGTACGATTTCTCAAGTTTTTATTTTTCTTTCGGCATTCTCGTCGCCGCGCACCGACACACGTAAAAACGAAAACACCGTGTTTTCTCGGGATAAAGGATCGTCGCATTGGATTGAATTTGGTTCGTTTTAAAAAAATAATTCGATTACGTATATTTGAGACATAATTTACGACAAAACGAGTGGCAAAGAGATGGGTGGATCGAAATTAAAAGAAAAATTGATATTTGCCGAGAGTCGAATCTCGCGAGAAACTCTCGTCTTTCTCGCCCCGCGATTTTCTTTAGCCAAGGACTACGCAATGGTATTTTTCGCGCTCTCTCTCTCTCTCTCTCTCTCTCTCTCTCTCTCTCTCTCTCTCTCTCACGGAGTGTACAATCTGCCCTGCGCTTCTTATGTTTGCGTGTGTATGTGTGTATCTTGTGTTCTTTATTTCCCGTGATTTCATCCTTTAATTATACTCGCCCAAGATTTTCTACGTTTGCCGTTCTAGCATGCGCACGAATCGTTCGATTTGCCGTTGCCCCTCTGATCGTTGGTCAGCTTGATCTGATCCGGGAATTCGTTGTAGAGTTCGACCTAAGATTGAGAAAAATAACGCATGAAAAACAATTCTCTATCAAAATGCACATAAATCCCACATACTTCATCGATATTCGTATTTATTCCAAGATAGAGAAATACTAACTTCGCCCTCTTGGGCCAAAGCGTTCTTCGCTATCGTCTGAAAAGCTTGCTCGACGTTTATTGCCTCCTTCGCGCTTGTCTCGAAATATGGAATATTGTTCTTCGATTGGCACCATTGTTGCGCTCTTTTACTGGAAACCTGAGAATTCGAGGAAATATGTATTATTAACAGTTACGAGGCTTCTCGGTGTATTGTGCATCTAGGATTTAATGAGATTAATTATCTGGTTACTCTCGGATAGCGCGAGAACCGGAAATACGCACTGAGTGCCAAATATATAGCATATTGCAATATTCTATGGGATAAACAGAGATATTCGTCGTTACAGTGCGGTGTTGGCAGACCCCATCGAGAAGATGTACCGTTACGAATAACTTTGCTCGCGATAACGTTAAGCGGTCTCGTACGAAGCCGATTATATTTATGTAATTCTCTAGTCAAACTGATTATCTCGCATGGAATGTCACACCGTGACTCGCTATGTAATATATGTATCGATGTCAGAATTATTTCGAACTGGTTTCTTTTACAAACTCTCGTGTCCAATGGAAGACGTTCCAAGGGCAATTTACACGGAGAATAGGGTGCAAAAATTGGTCAATTTTTCTAACGGCGATTGGTCGATTTTTCTAACCACGATTCCCTGGTGATTCAAATTTTATTTTAGAGTACTTCTCGCTTTAAATTAAAGTGAATTTACTTTCAGAATTCTTTCGTCATATCAGAATTTAGTTACTCGTTGGACATTCTAATTTGTGAAGACATATGTTTTGTCCGATTTATGGTCTTTTATGTTTTCTTTGGCACGAGTTGAGAAACTGTTAATAGGACTAACATGACAAAAGCTCAGGAGGCTATATATATATATATATATATATATATATATATATATATACCTAGATGTATAAAAAGCTTTCTTATTCGATGCTACGCTCTCTTAATCGTATTAATCGAAGTTTTTCTTTAAAATTTTTCTGAAATTCTTGAAACGGTTATCGTTAATTCGTCTGTGCGATTATTAGTCATATTTCCAAGCTGAAAATATCTGCGTATAGAACCTACCGCTCTGTTTTCAAGATCGACTTTGTTGCCGAGTACAACGAATGGGAAATTATCCGGGTCTCGAGGCGATGCCTGAATTAAAAATTCGTCTCTCCACGAATCGAGAGATTTGAAGGTGCTCGGTGCTGCAACGTCGAATACCAAGACGCAGCAATCAGCGCCCCTGTAGAAAGCGACGCCGAGCGACTGGAATCTTTCCTGACCCGCGGTATCCCAGATCTGTGATAAAAATTGAAGATTTATTTCCGTTATGGTCGTTTACAGAGGAAAAAAGAAAGATTTAGAGTTTTCGTGATGAATCCAGCGACGTACCTGCATAGTGACTATCCTGTCGTCGACCATCACTTCTTTTGTAAGGAAATCCGCGCCGATCGTTGCTTTGTATTGGTTGCTGAACTTTTTGTTGACGTACTGATTCATTAAAGATGTTTTGCCGACACCGGAATCCCCGAGGATGATAACTTTCAACAGTACTTTCTTTCTGGATGCCATGTTTGGATCTTAACTGGAATAAAAGCATGCATACTCGGGTCATTGCGTGTAAGACCTACGGCGCTACAAAACAAAGGAAACAAACTCAACGGCTTGAAAAACCATCGCTCGATTACAAATGTAAATTTATTTCCGTGAAACATAAATGTCTAATCGTCTTCTCTCTTTCTTTCTGTTTCTTAACGAAATTATCTATCAATGTTCTATGAAAATAATTAAAATAAGTCGAAATGTATGACTCATCGTGGACGATAAGATTTGTCTCCGAGCTTCTTACAGGATGTATTACAGCTGCGAATCATTGATTGCCTCCGGTCGGTGTAAATAAAGTATATAAGGGACGATACGCATATAATTTATCAATTGTGAAGCCTTTGAGTTGACGTCGCGATGTACCAATGTCCGAATTTGCTCAATTTGATTTAATGATACGTGTCATATATACATATATATATATATACGTACGCAGTACAACAAAAATAATACAAGACGTGATGTCCTTAACGGACTTCGTATGTACGGAGGTTGTAACATATTCGTGAAAACAAAAAGTACAGCAGAGTCAATTTTGTTACCTTTCGAATGACACTAGTGGCAAACACGCTCGGTCGAGAAGTATATAAAGCATGTTACCATGGTTTCAATTATAGAATCGGAGACATGATTTACTGTGAGCGAGACTTGAATTATCGGAACACGGAATTGAGTCATGGGAGGGTGAGAAATTTTCAAATAAATATCTTGCCAACATATATATATACATATATATATACAAAATAATATTTATATTTCGTTGTTATAAAACAACAAGATTCGTGGACCCGAGAACAACAGGAATATAACGAAAATGTGATACGCTCTACTAATGAGGTCTAAATGATGATAAACGATATACGTGTAAAGGAAAAAGAAGAAAAAAAAACCGTTAAGATATTTTCTCTTGTCTCGCGCTGAATGCGTCTTTCGCACACAGGGGGAGTCACAGCTGCGGCGCCGATTAGAAACGCAGTAGGTGCATGTGTGTGTGTGTATATGTGTATAGGTATACAGAACAGTGGCGATTTGATCTTTGGAACTCGCGTTTCATGAAGTGCGAAAGACTAAAACACCGATGACTGTACGGATTTCTATGAAAATTTAGCGATGATCAAGACAGATCGTGACAGGGAAGCTGGAACGCCAAGCGCTTTCGTGTATCGCGCTTCCCTGCACCCTCCGCTTCCGCCCCATTCTCCTCCCCACCAATGAATCATCAGCGAACAAAACGTAATCGTACTCCCCCCGACGTGACGTACACACGGACTACCGACTTGATAGAACCGTGAATAACAAGAAAGAGGAAAAGAGAAACAAAAACACACACATACACGCACACTACTTCCGGTCTCCCAAAGTGCGTATTCACGAGTGCGTTGTACTCGATGATTTTCGCGGATGACAACAGAGCGTTGCAACAAAATAATCCAGAAGTGAATCTTACAAGTGTCCCACTGTGTCACAGAAAGGTAAACGATACGTACACGGGTTTGGTTTAGCGAGATTAAGCTCGAATCCGTTTAACTGCAGTGGTCGAATGAAAGGAAGAAAAAAAATCTGTCAACACAATGTAAAGTGGTTGTTGGACGAGTTTCTGGGAATATTCGAACTCTGCCATTGGCTCGAAGGACACTGTCTCTCGTAGCTTCCTACGCCCGTGTAAAAAATTTTCGGATCGTTGGTCGCGCGTGAAAAGTCCGCGAAAAAAAAACGAATGTCTACGTTACCTCGTTTTATATATTGAAATATAACGATGTGAAATCCTTCTGCTTGTACCCAGTGCACACAAAGAAAATGGCGTATTATGAAATCACGAGAATGTAGTGTGACAACGGTGTCGTCACCTGTTCACCTCTCGCTACGGACTAGTTCTATCGAACCTCGAACATAAACTCGAGACACCCGTAAGAGAGCGAGGTTTTCCAACACACTAAACGCAGGCATGCGCGCTTTGATCCGTGAGTGAAAAATTACCAGTCATGTTACCAGAGTTATTTACCAGGAGACACTAGTGGTAATGTCTGTAACTATCTCAAATGTTACGTGAACATGATGATTTGGGATATTTGATTTGCATAGTGATATTAATCATTTTAGTTTTCTACTGAAAGCATTATAAAGAGTATCAGGTCGATAATGTTATGGAAAACGGAAGAATGCGAACGTCTGACAAGCGCGTAGTGGTTTAGTGGTGGGGGTGAGTTCTTGCAGTGGCGCATAAATTCGTAGTTTATAAATTGCTCATTCGCGGCGCTGTATTCGAGTTACTGTTAATTAGCATCGGCAGTCGGCAATATATCATCTGAAACCACTTTTGCCGAGTGAGTTTTTTTAGAAAAAAATGCGAATTATGAGCGGACTTGGGAATAAAAGAGAAGCGCTTGTTACTAGTTTGAGATTTTTGTGTCCGAGAAAGACGTTTTTCGAAACTGCAACTTCAAATAACTGATTACTTCGTGTTTTGTGTAGAAAAAGTTCATTTTAACACATGTAATAGTTCATTCAATCCTATCGATTCTAATTATTGTACAGAGAAGTAGGGATATCCGAATGTTTGTAGAGATAATTTGAGCGAAAGGGGAAAACCGGGTTCACATCCGGGTATTGCTCATGCGCATCACGGCAATGACGTACGGTTCTCTTTATCACGCACTGCCTTGTCGACGATGGCATGCACAAACCCCGCTCCACGCCGGCTCATCTTCATGCAGACACGATTCTCTGCTTTAAAAATAGTTGCCATTTGACGTCACTTGTTCCGGAAGAAATTTTCTAGCAAACAGAGCTGTCCAACGGTCAATCTTCTGCGCAACTCTTTCGCGTCGATTCTCGACTGCTACGAATAGAACGTACGAGCCAAAGATGTTCCTTCTGGTTCCCCCATGTGTTCAGTTGTCAAGTTCATTCGTTGGCTTCGGACCGATCATACGTCGCCAGTAGTACCAGTAAGTACTGGTACGACATTCGGTACGCCAAACTATTGAGCGCGAGTACGATATTTGAAAAGGAAGAGAGTGTGGTTTAGACGTTTCGATTATTGATTACGCCAGGTAAGAATATACCATTAAATCTTAGTTATATTGCTATTGACACGGTGTATGAAAATGTAATACCGTTAGACGTGGTCAATTGCATATGAATCGGTCGTTAAATACAAAAACGAAAAATGAATAAATTATTTTTAATGAATTCGAATATTATTATTCGATCGGGCTTTTATCGATTTGTAGTTGCTAAAGCTTCTATATCTCACCGCGAGTGTATCGAAGTATAGTTGGGCGATGGGAGATCACGTTTAGGATCGCGTCAGGGGCGCGCGAAGCGAGGGGCAAGCAGTATGCGTACGGCGGTAGCGCAGAGCGCAGGCTCGACTGCGTACGCATAAGAAAGAGACACAACGTTCGAGTTTACCATCGGAAATTGATATCTAAAAAACCACGAAGCAAACTGTTTTCAAATTTAACCTCGTATCGTAGAAAATTATTCTCTTATCATTCGCATGAAATATTTCGAGGTCAGGTCTGATAAAGGTTAAAAATTGATTTATCCTTTATCGAAACAATTAATAGAATACTTTACACCGATGCTAAATAATATATGCTCATTTTATGAAGACACTTTCATCAGTCCACTCCGTTTTAAACGATATTTTATTTTCTTCTTTATGCTAATACGAAATACGTAATACTGTTTCGTCAGTCTTTAAGTAGGTTAGCGCGACGATAAGTCGATTCGAATACATTATAGAATGGGAATTATTTGGCTTCTACGATACAGACGTATAGCCTCACCTGCCGTGAAACGTAATGTTTCGACGAAGGTCGAAGTACCCGGAAAATCACGAAATCAATTTACGAAGCACGAAATAATATCGTTAAAAATAATAAGCCTTATTTCATTATTTAAAAGCGATTAATTAACTTCTTGGATAATTCCCCCCACCCCTTCTCTCTTTCTGAGTATTGCTAAGTCGCAGTTTATCGCAAATTTAGCACGTGCCGCAAACTTTTTTAACGTTTGACGAATTTTAAATTATTCACGATCTTGCGTTACGATTGCAATTAAAGTCTTAAAGTCGCTCTTTAGACTTTCTTATCTCATGTATATCGCATGTGAGGCAAGCTATTTAAATTTTCTATACAACGTTTACAAATAAACAATTACTAGCGATAAATAAATTACTTTAGACAGTTATTGTGATTTTTTATTTATTTTTTTTTTAATTAAAAAAATGTCTAGAAAAATGAAGGACGGTTGTCGATTGCTGGAAGTATTGCTGAAGGTTTCCGAGAAAGCTGCGAATATAGCCAGAGCTTGTAGGCAGAAGGATGCGTTATTCAAATTACTCGTCCAAGAGAAACTCGGCGACGAGAAAAATCCTCGCTTCTTCCAAGATTTTAAAACTCTCGCGGATGTCCTTATACAGGAAACCATAAGACACGATATCGGAGTCGAGGTAAGCTAGCTTTAAGCCTCCATAAATGATCATTCGTTTTAAGTACGAAAATAGAAAAAAAAGAACGCTCAAGTTATTTCACCCGAGACGAGTAAGATGGCGTTTGATGAAAAAAAATCATTAATCCATAAAGCGTGGGATGATTTTTTTTCAAATACAATACACAGCGCTCAAATAAAATTAATTCTGCTAAGATTTGCATTTCATGAAAAAGCCTCCATAAATAATCATCCGTTTTAAGAGTCAGTGATACAGGCGACGTGCACGTCGAAAATTTGATCGGCAATCATACGAGCACTAAACAACCGATCGGGTTAAAAATTGGCAGAGAATGATGGCAAAAAGTGGCTCTTGGTATTTTTTTTCCAGTTTTGAAAATAGTGTTGCAGGCCATGAGCGATTCGAAAACGCAGTCCGTTCTTTCTCTAGCACTGAGCGTTATAGTTTTGAGGATATCTAGAGAACTATGGCAACAATTTTGTAAAACCAATACTAAGAGCCACTTTTTGCCATAATTCTCTGTGTACCCGCCAATTTTAAACCTGATCGGTTCTTTAATGCTCGTATGATTGCCGCTAAAGTAATTTCACCCGAGACGAGGTACACGGGGTTTAATGAAAAAAAATCATTAATCCATAAAGCATGGGATGATTTTTTTCACATATGCAGAACGCTCGATTAAAATTCCTTTGCGAAGATTTCGTAGCTATCCTTCATATTTCCCTCTAGAAATAATAAATGTAACATTATCGAGGATATTATTCAGAGAAAGACAGTTTCCAGAGTTAGCGAAAATGGTAAAGGGCGAGGAGACGAATGTGTTTAGCAACACTTTGGGAAAGACCGTTGTCGTCGAAGTGTGCACGACGTCGGCAGAAACGACACAATTGTTAGCGGAAGTTCTCGACGACGATGCCGAAATAGGTGAACTTTTGGCTTCGGAAATTCACAAAGAGATAACGCTGGACGAAGTACCGGTCGAAGTGGAAATGGCGAATTGTGATTTGGACATCGATATAAACGATTTGGGCATTTGGATCGATCCTATCGGTAAGATTTCGAACTAACCCCTTATTTCATGAATTATGAAGATGAAATAAATGTTTTTTTTACCGAAAACCTCCCCTATCGCATACAAACTTTAGCAGCCTTATTATGGTTATTAAAGTTTCTAATTTTATTGTCAGTATGTTAAAAGACGTTTTTTTCAAAACCAACTTTGAATCCTAATTGTAACGAAACGTATTTTTTGTTGTCGCAAAGCAAAGCAATTGACAACAAAATCTTTTCAACATACTGAAAAAAAGAGAAGAAATTTTAGCAGCGATATATGAGCCTTGTATGCGATAAAGGGTTAATATTTAAAAGTCGATCGATATCGTTAGAATATCGATTAGTCGGTAAATCGACATTTTTTTTTGTACAGACTCTACCGCGGATTACATCAGCGGCGAGGAAATTGTTGACGGGGGAACGGGTTTGCATTTAGGAGGTTTGCAATGCGTTACGGTACTTATCGGAGCGTACGTTAAGAGCACCGGTTTGCCAATTTTAGGGGTGGTCAATCAACCCTTCCACACTTATCGAGACTCGCAGTAAGTAATTATCTCTTGTCTAACACACACCATCTGTACGAATTTCTAATCTCAGGCTTAAATTCGTCGCAAAGTTGTCTCGATCGAAAATCTGTTCTCATCAGCGACGCTGTGTTCTGAAACAGATGGAAAGGATATTGTTATTGGGGATACATCGGTCCGAAAGACACGAGTAGATGTTCCTTCTCAGTTCCCGAGGAGCCAAGCAGAGTTCTGTTGCTTGGACGAAACGAGGATCCCGCGGTGAAGTCGAAACTCCTAGAAAATGGTTTCGAGGCGATGGAAATTCCAGGCGCCGGTTATAAAATCTTGAGCGTTGCGGTCGGTCGTGCCAAAGCTTACGTACTTTCGAAGAGTACAACTTTTCGTTGGGACACTTGCGCGCCACAGGCGCTTCTCGGTGCGTTGGGAGGCGGTATCGTAGATTATGCGAAATTCACGAATTCAACGAATCTGGAAGAATCGCAACTTCGTTATTCGGGGGATGATAAGACTTTCGCGAATCGCGGCGGTCTCATAGCTTATCGCGACAGGGAAACTTTGGAATCGTTGCGGCGTGCTTTACTTAAATAAATACGACGGCCACGATCGGTTACGTTCAACTCGTTTTCTCGATCGTACACTCGTGCGAAAGCACACAATTTTTTGATCTCGATAATTAATTTTAACGATACGATTTTATTCCAATTAGCAAGTATTGAAATTGTGAGTACGAGAAAGGGAGGTGCAAGGTGTGCGTGATTGACTCAGGGCGCGGGTCGCTCGAATGTGCGTGTATGATATGCGTTACGGAGCTTGATCGTAATATTGAACTAAAGTTGTATCTCGAGTCCGTGCATTTTGTTTTCGAGTACTTAAGAGTCGGTGTTACGGGCGACGAACGATTCGAAAACACGATCCTTACCCTCTCTGGCACTGGGCAATCGATCGTGTTGAAACTTTCAGGGTATCTAGAGAATTATGGCAAAAAGTGGCTAAATGTTTTTTGGGGTCGAAAATTTTGAAAACAGCGTTACGGGCGACGAGCGACTCGGAAACGTGATCCGTACTTTCTCTGGCACTGAGCAACCGATCATGTTAAAACTTTGATGGAATTATGGCAAAAATTTTGGGAAAAAATAATATTTACCCACTTTTTGCTATAATTCTCTAGATAACCTTAAAACTTGAACGCGATTGGTTGCTCGGTGACGAAGAAAGTACGGATCGCGTTTTCGAATCGCTCGTTGCTTGTAACACTGACTGTTAAAGCTGTTTTATCGTAAGACGTGGCGTAGCTGGTTAACGATACGCGTTATCGAAGTTGTCGTTGCTCGTAACAGCGCGTGTCGAGTATTTTTGGGTCCAGCAAGTAATTTCTATCAAATGGCCGGCTTTGGCAATCTTGTTAGAACTTTGTACTTGAATTAATTTAAGTACTTGGTACTTAGGGCAATCGATCGAGTAGTTAATACGTAATTAGGTTAACGCCGATGCGTAACATAACCTCATTTTTGGGAAGTCAGGGTTCGTCGCGAAGATTTGATGAAAAATTTATGGATGTTCAATAATTTTATAGGATACTTACATCGTGCCGATAATAGCGAGGCAAAAGTCTCGAAATGTTCGTAGGGCATCGACATTTAATCCGAGATTGAATAAACTTTTTGCGGATCTAAACGATCTAAACGCTTGTTTTCGACATATTTGACTTTTGGAGTTTAGACGCCAACTTCCGACAGTAACGTCACGTGACATCGGCCACAATGAGAATCTCGTTGAGCGATGCGATATACTTTTTTTTATTGTTCGAAGATTGAGCTGATTAATATTTTATCGTGGCTTGGTGCATATCGACGGAGTTTATTGTATAATTGATGTACCGAATTTTATTAATCGTGTAATAAACATTGCCCGATCAATCACACTGAAAGTATGAGCGACTCGAACGTTTGACCAACGCTCGGCATTCGTTGGTTCGACAGAAAGCCGCGACAGCAAAGTGCAGCGATCCCGATGCGACCAAATATGCGTTTGATCACCGACCGAGGCGCCGCGAGCGCTCCTGGCGGCCATGTCGGTACTAACAGAAAACGACGAGGACTATCTCACGATTCACTACCGACAGATGTACATGTTTTAACCCCAAAGATCTCTACAATTTATCTCTTGTCGTAATTCGGAAATGACCGAGTTTATTTATACCGCAAAATGTCCATCATCTGAGAAATTCGATCGAGGGTCTGCTTGAAAACTTCGAGGCAGTCATGAGGAGCCGAAACAAAAATACTCGTTCGTCAACGCGGCTGAACTTTGACGCATCTGCACTCTCTTTCCAGATACGTCGGTCGGTGAGAAAAGCAGTATTTGCTTATTGTAAAACATTTTATTTATTATGTTCTCGCTGCAAATCGCAGTCTCGAACGATTTCACGTGTGCATATATAACACGCTCGTCAACATTTTCGCGCCAAAGACACACAAACAAACTGCAAAGTTGGTACAACGTACACACATACATATAGATATATACATATACGTATATATATATATAAATATTCAGTTTGGTCTACAGGTCGTTTTACAGTCTTAGGGTTACGTGATTTATTTTCCTATGTACAAATTATATAATCACGCGGAAACATAGAGTGTGATAAAATCTGTCGAAAAAGCACAATGAACGACGTGTGGGAGGAAACTTTCTAGGGCCGGACAGGGCGGAAATAACCCCGTCTCGTAAATGTTCTCTTTACTCTTTAACACATTTTATACAATCGTCGAGTCGCGTACGTGACTATTTTCGTCTTGATACTTTTATTGACGCGATTTTAACGTTTCGATAAGAATTTAAAAACTGAAACAGAAACATGTTTTTTTTTTCAAAATTACTTAATTTTATTGTTTGTTTGTCAGACGATTAACGGTACTCACAATCAGAATGTGAAAGTCGAATAAAAATCTCGACCGAATTTGCCGCGCGATTTTTCGGCGCGCCAAAATTCAAACCGTTCGAATATTCGCGGTATTGTAAATCACTTTTTTTTTCTTTTTTTCTTTTACGTTCGACGATCATATACACCGATTTTACAGAAATTTCATTGAAACCTTGATGCGATCGATTACTTATTGGTTGAAATGTTTGTTTTCTTATCGCGCTCGCGTCCAATACTTAACAAAATTATTTATAATTTATACATTTTTTTATCTCTCTTTCTTAAATTGCTTCTGAATTTTTCTTGCAATTCTTACAAAACTTACAACTTTCATTATTTAGAACATTGCGAGTCGGCGCTGACTGTTAAAAAAAAACAAAAAAACTAAAAAAAATCTAATAATAAAAATAAATAACATCGATCGTACACGTATGAATATTTTTTCATTTTGGCAACGGTAAATGTCTGTGCCAGACGCCGTTAAGACTTTGGAAGATAGCACTTTAATCCGTCCGTCCGTTCGATTTATGCGTCGCAAAATCGCTTTTATATCTGTTCCTCGCTGTGGCAGTCGAGACGAATGAAAGGACGCTGCGGATGATGAATCGTTCTCATAGTCTCGCTGTTTCGGAAGCTCGCGCTTCTCACCGGTACCCCGTGACTTCCGTTCGTTTTTCGTCGTACACTGACATACGTCGTGCACGTGTTGATTCGCCGCAGGACCGAGTGATTCGTACCATCGAAACCTAACAAAAAATTCATTTTCGTTTAAATTTTGAAAAAAGCTAATTAACTCCATAAAAAAAATATATATAAATTTAGAAAAAAAATCAGACAATTTTGAAAATCGCCAATCTTGGTCTTTTGTAAAAAAAATTATTTTTTCGAAAAAAACGGCGAACTCACTAGTTTTCAAACAACGCAAATTTAAAAAAAATTACGTCACTGTCTCAAAAATTCAAAATTTGAAAAGATATTACGATTTTCGGTGGGTTTTACCACGATAGGGTTCAACAAATTTAACGAAACAAAATTCAATTCTATTATCGTTAACGAAAGTTTCTTATGAGACAAAACAATGAAACAAGTTTTTTTGAAATTAGAAACAAAATAAAATTAAAATTAAATAAAAAGGTAATGATAATTTTACCCGTGAGAGCGATTCCGGCCATGCTGGTGTTGTAAGTGCCTTGTCTTCGATCCGGGAGGAGCTTTCGAAGACCCGGTAGTCGTCCAAGGGCCGTTATAAAACCCGAGCGGAAGCGCGCGTTCATCCAACAATAAATTACCGGATTGTAGCACGAATGAGACATGGAGAGCGAATGCAAAGCCGCCCAAACGAATGGTAAACCCTTCCAATTATTCAATCTCTCATTGTTGTCCAACACCAGCTGAAATCGAATAGTCGATACAAAGAGAAAGCTTCGACGATAGACTCGTACGAATTAACGAGGTACGATGATGACCATGCTAGTAAATTTAGAGTCTATTTTGCGCCGCAATCCCGACACGTTATATATATACAATATTTCCTATTTTTCGAGAAATATTTTTCAGGTATTGAATTTCGAGTTTCCTATTATTTTTATAATATGGGAAAAACGTAATAATCTACTACTCGACTTTGGTAATGCGCCATATCGTGGACGTTTGACATCGATGGCTTTCATCGGTCTCACGCGCCAGGCTTTTTATTTGGTTAAGATGGCTACTGCTACGTCACGTGACGTGTCGCTCTTCGAATACCTCGATCTTTCTCGATTTTATTCCTGAATCGATTGCTTATTATTCCGGTGAGCTTTCCAATTCAAGCTGACTTATTGATCATAAAAATTCAACGAATGCAACCATCATTTTTTTTTACGTGTGTCTTGCCTTCAAGTGACATAAAAAAATCGATATATGAGAGAACAAGCACATTTTGTCGTCTACATGTGTTAAATGTACTGACTTTAATAATTAATATCTCGGAAACTTTGCTTATGCGTGGACGAAGGGCTAGACAACGCTATTAAAAAAAATGGACTTTTATCATGGTGTCGCTCCAGTCACCGAACGTCCTTAATTCGGGACAAATATTTAATACGATCGAATCAACGGTCATCTCTTTTTTGCGCATTGTAGACTTTTCGTGAATTTGGGAAAAATTCCTTTTTTAAAATTAAATGTTATTTATCTTTTTATTCAGATTCAAATTTTGATTATTTTCTTGCAATGTTCGAACATCAGGACTGCAGCTGTAAATTTGAGGGGTTCAAAGAGAAAATGAGTCGAAGAAAAAACGATTTTTCCAAAAAAATTTGCTACTTTCGACGCTTGGATTATGAAAATTTATGTTTTTCCAGCTTGATCCGATTTTAAATTTCGTAAGTTTCCATTACTATATTCGCGAAAGTTTAACATTTCTAAAAGAATAATATTTCAATTGCTAACGAACCGAATTTGAAAAAAAAACTTCACTAATTCACTGTTGTAATTTTATCTCACAATCAGAGCTTTTTTGTACGACTTACACTTCTTTTTATTCACACGAAAATATTGGAATTCGAACGGAATTGAATATTGAAACTGACGAGAAAATATATCTACTTCACCGTTTGGTCGTCTGCAAAACGACGAAATTATTATTAAAGATCGATAGACATCACCCAATAAATCCCACGCGTTTCGATCGAGCTTCCAAAAGAATAAACTGCTAGCTATTACCCATTTATCATGATGCTTTCATCGATATCGCAGCCAAGCATTCAACGATGGAACAAACGAAAGCTAGCCACATGAATTTCAAAATGACCGCAGGCACGATCGACCGATCGAAGCTCGCGATATTTAATCACGTGGATTGGACCGCGATAAAGCCTCGTGATTTTTCATCGGTTCGCCATATATGGCGTTAATTCGCATACACAGGGTGTTCGCAATCCACCTGGTCATATAAAATATTTAAGTAATTAGCGTTGGTATGAGCAAAACGATATTTTCGAAATTGTCCCTAGATCAAAATTGCCCGAGACATTAATTCGCAAATTTTTAAAGTTTCAGCCACGAGCGAACAACGTCATCGAACCACGTATCGATAAACGTTTTTTTAAATTTATATATGTTATTAATAAAAGAATGGCGAAAGAGTCGCTACGGCAAAAAGCGAATTATTTTTTTTTTATCATTGTTTACACTTACAATTAATGAGATTTTTCATCGCAGAGCAGTTTAAAAGAAACGTTTACTTTGTATCGGCTCCAACTATTGTAGGTATTTTCTGTGTCTTGATCGTTTGGGAACACCCTGTATATATACCATCGAAAAATCGTATCAATATCATCTTAATATTCCATGCGGTAAAATTTGTTCAGCGGGTTGAAACCTGCTATCAATAATGCCGAATAATGGATGCTTCGAAGCAGCTTTTTACTGTTATATATACATATATGAATATATATGTATGTATATAGAGTGTTGAGGTTAAATACATATGAATGAATAAAACGTCTATATGAAAATAAAAAATAATAATAAAATAAATAAATAAATATGAATATGTTAACAAAACAATATAATGAAATGTGTCTGTTTCACAAACAATGTTTTTTATCATTTGAGAAGCTCGGTGAATCGTAATTTCGAAAAGAGACAAATATGTGTATTCAGGCTAGTAAGAAAATAACGTTGACTCATAGAATCAATTTAAATGAAAATAAGAGATGTTGAAATACGATAAATAACAATGTATAATGTTTAAAACTTATGGTCTCGTCTAGTTCTCGTGATAACTTCACGTCAATATACCCATCGATTGCACGTGAATCTGATAAATGATATTAGTACCAAGTGGAGTTCGTATCGACGATGAGATCAAATCTCTACTTCGAACAATACTTCGTGAAACCTTCTCGACGCGAATCTCCGACCGACGATTTATCGTTATTTTCATTAATTTCAATTTTCGTGTTTATTCACACGGAACAAAATTAATTTCACTAATAACTATTTACTACTACTATTTCTTTATTTATTCCTTTATTTATTATATTCCACCTGACCTTCGTAAACGTCGAAGGTCAAACGGTTACACACGAAGGTCGTCTCAAACTCCGGATATCATTTGGAACTTTGATTATGAGACAAAGCTCTCGACGACGGAGAGTGCGGCATTGAAAAATAATCGATAACATCCTCAAGAAGGCAGAACGGTGTCGGTCTCTCTCCCTTGGCCGTCGATTTCCTATTACCGCAGTTTCTCCTCGACCAATTCTAGCGAATCGTTACCACACGTAATTCGAATCTCATGCGGTTACGTGACGCCACCCCATGTACGTAATTTTAAGGCTAGGTGCTGGAACCCCTAGCGATACCGCGTTTGTGGCCACCTAGCGGTGATATTCGTAACTACCACCGATAAGTAGGGTTATATAACGTTCCAAGCGCACAAAACAATCGCGTATTTCGAGTATCGTACGGACCCGAGGCTACATAAATGTGTTCGAACTTAATGTTCGATAGGATATTAATCGTCAACAACGTCGTTGCCACATTCGCTGCTGGACATCGTCGAACGTGTTCTATGTGAGACCTGGAAATAAGGGCTTTACTTCGCAGCCACTTTGGTCTCTCACCGCCTCGAGCTACTGTCGAGCTCGGTTTTCTTCGTTATTGGTCTTATCTTCACGTCCCCACCCTCCACGACCCCTTTCGATCGAAACGCATACAACCCTTGGGGCTTACCCCAACCGTTCCTCAACGATCGACCAGCTAGGCTTTTGGCTAATGCGGCAAACCGAAACAACCCTCGATCATACTCGTCCCTTGACGATAGTAAAAGTCGAATGAGATCGAATACCAGAAATCTACTGTGATAAATGACTCATTTCCTTTCCACCTCTCTAATTAACGTCTATCGTGTTTTATTTCTCTTCGTGAATATTACGTCAGCGCGAAAATACACCCGAGCAAGGGATAAACTGGGGAAAGCATGCTTTGTATGAAATTTTGCAATTATCCGAGTTGCTCGTGTGAAAATCAAGCGTAATTCTTGACTCGCGCGGCGCGCGGAGGGTAAATAACTTTAGTTAATTTGGAACAATAAAGTTTTCTCGCGTACGAGAGTTAATGGGATTAGAATCGCTGCTATGTATTGTTCACGCCTGTCATCAGTTTTTATCGCAATTACGAGAAACATGGTGATATTAATAATAATAATAATAATAATAAATAATAAATTTTAACGATATGTTTTTATTTTTTTTATCTCATTTTCTGTAAACAGATTCAAGCAATGTCACCAGCAGTTTGGTCTCCCACACTCAACGAATTTTAAACCAGAATTCGAATTAATAATTTAATCGGTGAATTTGGAATCGCGTTTCGTTACGAGGGTGGTAAACTGCACTTAAATGCATCGAACGTGCATTTAAGTGAAATGCTGCCGGCGTTTTAAAAAGCGTATTTCAAAGAGCTTTCGTCATTGGCTGGACCCACGCGTGGAAAACCCGCTAATAACGAATCATCGGTAACGATTTTCACGAAGGATGGCCGCGAGCTATCTTTCGTTTCATCGAAATGGTATTTCTCGACGGGTGATTCGACCTCGCGTGCTATATCGATGCGATACCCGATTATAGTCATAAAGCTTCGAGCGAGCACGCGCGACGAATAAATTTTCAAATGTAAGATAATATTCCGGGTACTAACCATGAGGATGTTAAAGGGCAGCCAGCATACGGTGAACGCTATAACCACCGTCATCATCATCTTCACCATCTGCAACGTATCAAATAAAATAGTCGAATTAATTGTGGCGATTGTTTTTTTTTGTTTTTTTTTTAATAATGAAAATTTTGTCGTTTTTTGATAATTATCAAAATATGTTATAAAAAAATCGATAATTTCGAGATAACGATCGAATCGTTTCGACGATCATAAAATTCATCGCCTTTTCCTCGTATAATCTCTTTTTAATGAACTTTGCGTTACAAATATTTGATAAAAATTTGAAAATTCGCGTAACGTGAACGAAAAGATAAACGACAAAACGAAAAGACAAACAATTATTTTCACAGTTTTTTTTATAATTTCAATTTTGTCGTTTTTGGTGATAATAAAATCGTTAATTTTTCCGTTATAATTACTTTTTTAATTAAATTTTCATTATAATTTTTGTAACGAGGTTGATTTTTTTTTTTTTGGATTTGAAATGTAAACGATACTCGAAGAGAAGCAGGTGATTTCGTATACAGAACGTTTCGTGTATCAAGGATGAAAGAATCTTTGGTCGAGCAACTTTTTGGAAGCCTTGTAGTTTCCGAACGGTGAGCTTAATTGAAAGGGGTCAGTAGCGAGAGTGGCCAGTCCCTTATTCGACATCGAAATTAGAATGTCCAACGTGGGCACTCTCGTTTGCCTTAACGTTATAGGCGACAGCATAATTACTGGCTTCTATGCACACCTTTCTATTTCATTGTCGAGACTAGCTACCCTTAGCTTACCAACCCCCTACCCCTCAACCCTGCCAATTTTACGACGAATCCTCGTTCCTTCCGATAATACACCACCCGCAATACTATAGCTTGCTTCTCTCTTCCACCTCGCGATTGTACCTCTACCCCTTTCAATTTATCACATTCACCCCTTATCAAAGGGAAGAAAAAGAAATCATCCCACATTTTCAAAATTTCATTTATTCGCATTATCGATACATTCTTCGAATCAATTAGTCCCGATATGTTTATCGCTAAGCTAAATTTAACTAAATTAAATCATTATTAAACACACATTTTTATTATTAAAAGATTTTTGTTTATAGATATAAAATGTAGTTATCCGTAAATGTAGAATTTACGAATGGCTTTTGCTGAATTTTCGGATTTCGTGGTTGCCGTCTGGAGATGAAATGCGCCAGACCGGTCGACTCGAGGGTCGTAGGAGAACAACACGAGTGGTCCATTTTGGCGATTGGTCTCATAACCTTTAGCCCCTATTTCTCGGCCCTCGTTTATTTTCCACCCTTTGTTTTGCCCACAAGTGCAGACAAAACTCACAAATTCATCGTCATCAGCGTTGGAGGCATTTTTTTTTCGTTAACCAATTCCATACTGTCGTCAGGGATGCGCTCCCTCGGGAGACACAGCCGAGAAGGAAAAGTGAACGGAGGAAAATTGGAGGAGGTTTGATATATATCTAAGCATCCTATTTTCTTGCTCATTTTGGTAATCAGAAATGCGCGTCTCGTATAGCCGATGCGGAAGTCCCTATCGATCACCCGGCAAATTTTCCTTGCCCTCTCGCGCGCTGACCAAGCCGAAACATTTTTTTTTCTCCACGAACAAGACGAAGGATGTAACAAGAGAGACGCGGAGAATAAGCGCGTGTCCTGGCAAAAAAAGGGTCGAAAAAGGACACGGCCATTTCTCTCGCCCTTTTTCCCTCTCGGGACTAAAAATTTATCTCTATCGTGGTAACTCGACGTGGACTTCCTGCTGGAATCTCGAGCGTCGACAGGCGAATTCGCCGGGATTCGGACCACTTTTTTTTGTGCAACCCTTCTTTCATTTCTGCGGACATCGCACGGAATCCACTCAACGTAACGGTCGGAATAGCGGTCGAAAGTTTAAGCCACTTTTTCACGTTCTTCTTCAGAGACAGCCTTAGGGTCTCGCGGACCCAGCGACGACGAGAAAAATCTCGATTCGCGAAATCACAATGTTTTTGACATAAATCAATTTTCATAAATATTTTCGTTTAAAATATAAGTTCTTTTTTAAAACGTTTCTGAAACGCGAAGGATATGAACAAACAAATTGTCGATAGTTGAATAAATGATGATAATAATTTTAAGTAATTATTTATCATTGTTTTGTTATAAAATAATTTTGGAGGGTTTTTTTTTTATTTGGAAATAGCCTTGTTCTAGGAGTATTGAGAAAATTTAATATTCGACTTGTTTTTTGTTGTGAAAATCATGCGATAAGAGTGTGAGATGAAGAGAAGGGTGGGAAAGTCGAGATGTTAAGTGCATCGAGGGAATACGTGACAAAGGTCGAGATTGAAAAGTTCAGGTTAAAGAGGGAATCGTTGCTTTCGCCTAGCTAACAGGAAACCCGAGTGCGAATATATTGGTAAAGTGACGAAAGTTTCGCTTCGTCAGTCGACTTTCTCTTGTACTCCAACGTCTTCAATTCCGTGTTCCCGACGTTTCAATCCGTACAACCCGAATGTCACATTTATAATCCCGGTTAATCGCGATTTGTCCGTCAAAAATTGAAAAAACGTGAAAATTCAAATTTTCGATCTTTCAACTGACAAATTGCAACAAAACAAGATTAAAATTGTGATATTCGTGTTGTACGGGGAATTTACGATATCGTAACTCCACGATTACATTTTTAGGACCCAAAAAAAAGCAGAAATTTTATCGCCTCGTCATCCCCAGTCCCGGAAGTAGATTGCCACCTAGGATCATCAATCCCTTAAGGGGGTCGACATTTTTGTTCCCGGATGTGACTAATTTTCTTCTCTATCAATAAAAATATATGTTACCCTAAAATCAACCACGAGTAAGCTCTTTCAAGCTTTTTAATTAATTTTTGTGTAACATTGTGTGACGTCCCCAACAGAGTCCTCGGGGAAATGCACTATCTGGCGGTGCCCCTTTCACATTATGAACCTATCAATTCTCAGCGTGTCCTATCCATCGAATATGCAAATATTTCCATTGTTCATGGGATGCATATATCTATTTCAAAATGACATTGACGTCCTATCGTACATCTCTTTTTGTAAAACTGTGTAAAAACCACTTGGGCTACGAACGTGTACCGTCGATCACGACCTTTTTTATCGAGTGCTTTTTGCCCTTTCCACCACCTTCGACGTGCCGGAAACTGGCGTGGTGCCTCGATTTGATTCTTCTTTTTTTTTTCACATTTTTTTTTTCGTTCGATTCACGCGTTTGTCCGCCCTTTTTCTCGTTTCACTTCGGATAAAATGTTCGATACAGATTGACGAATAAAATGTCGAAGAGCAAACAGACGGTCGAATCGAAATGCTTGTCGACACATTGGTCTGTCCTCGTGTATATTTTTCTCGCAGAGAGCACCAGAGCTCGTATAATGTCGATAAATACTTGCGCCGAATTCCGAGAGAGCCCGTTTCGACGTATTTCGTCGATTCTCGTATTGCCATTTACATATACATTATACATACGACCTTTATCGTTTAAAAAAAGATTTTCGGATCGAATTTCTTTCCCCATTTATCGACGACATTACAACATTATTTCCGATAAAATTGTTCATTGGTCGAAGTACCTGGTGATTGGACGAAAAACAATGTTTGGTATTTACACATTTTTATCTTTTCGATAATTTGTAATGTTTATATATATTTTTTTTATTTTATATTAGAAATGCAAATTCGGCGAGTTTGTCGCAAAAAATATTCTATATTTATTTTTTTATGTGCCATTTTTCATATTCGTACTTTGTCGAGTCTTTTTAAACAATCCTTCTCTATTATTTTCATTGTTCAGAACGAATTATTTTTTTCACTGGTAAGTAAATAGAAATGCATCTGGAACCATCGACGATGCGAAGAAAATGGGAAAAATGAATAATAACGAGCGAGAGAACGAGAGAGAGAGAGAGAGAGAGAGAAACAGAGAGAGAGAGAGAGAGAGAGAGAAGAATGAGTCCGTCAACAGTAACGTATCGAATATCGAGAAAATTGAATGAATATGAAAATAACGAGCGTTTTCCAATTTTACTGTCGTCCATTCGATTCTTTCTTTCACAGCTACCACGCTTTCCATTTCATCTCTATTGTTTGTCTTGAAATATAAATCTTCGTCACAACAATAAATCTGACGAAGCTTGCATCAATTTTATTATAATAACATCGTTCGATCAACGTAAAATGATATTTTATAGAAATTTCGACGCAATTTACAATTTTTCGATTAAATCAAATTACGCAATTAATTATTTCACCGATAATTAACGATATAATCATGGTAAATAATTGATGAATTTCTCAATAATTCAATGGAATTAAAAGTGTGATACCATCGACGGTGATAAAACAAGGAAAAGCATTCAAAACTGATTGGACAATTAAAAAAGAATAATGTATGAAAAACCCTCATCGTCCTATTGTTATCGAACACTCTAATTTATTTCCTTTTCCCTATGTACAAAATTACGACGCTCTTCGAGCCGACTCGTTAATAACTAATCAGTTTTCGATCAAATGGTTAAAGTTTGTTTTGTACCTCTCGCTCGCACTTTTTCTGGCATTAATGCCTGATGGGTAACAAGCTGTTGCTATCTTATCACGCCGCGAATAAGATCCAAGAGGGTGTAACGATAACTCTTGGCTGGAAAGAAAATTTATTTTTTCTCGTTATTCGTGTTTTTTTTCCATTTCTTTCAACCTTTATATTGAAAACGTGACTGCGATTTCGTATTTCTTCGAAATTTATCTAACGCGGAACGTGTGGCAAGAGAGGGAGAGAGGGAGAAAAAAGATGGATGAAAAAGAGGTCAAGGAGCAAAGAAGGTTCATTCATCAGCTGGAAAGATTTTTTTTCGAACTGGTCCAGAGAGAGTGCGTACGGGCCATTCGGTTGTTGTCTCGAGGTATGGGGGTTGTTTTTTCTTTTCAACGTCTACGAGCTCGAAAATTTATCGCGAACCCGACAGTCCAACGTGTGATTCTACTCTGATATGTAATTCACTACGTTCCAGCCCGTGTGGGTGTAATAATATTGTACAAAGGTGGTTCGTTGATACCCTCCCTTAAAATAAGTCATAAAGTCACATAATGAAAGAAAAATAATGGTCGCCGGGCTATGATTTATAAAATTTTCGACGACAAATTTTCATTGTTTTTTTTCCCCATAACTTATGTAACAATTTTGAAAAAATTCCCTCCCTCATATAAAATAGAAGATCCTAGAGTTTCTCCAGTGTAGCTTGAATTTTCGATTTTCTCATAATTTTATATTTTATTTTTATCGAGCGTGAAAAGTGTGATGCGTTTCTTTTAGTCGGTCGAGTCTCGAATAGGTACGAAAGAAGAACAATAACGGGTGAAGGAGCGAGGCGAGGATCCAAATGGCGTAAGGGAAACGAGAAGATGGTGGTTAGGCTCGCGTGTGAAATAAATAACGTCCCATTACCTCATAATTCGTGGTAGTCCTTAGGGTGGTCATATGAAAAGATACGAGGTTGGTGAGCCGCTCCTTTGTCCATTCGGTATATGTACACATATCCTCCGACACCGAACCTACCTCGAACGATCCAACGAGCTATACTCATTTCTCCACGAGCTGGTCCGAACCTCGTCGTAAGAATCCAATAGTCTCATTTACTACCACTTCACCTTTTTCAAATATAGGGGAACAATTCTATGACTACGTCGAGGGATGTGATATATATATATATACACTTAAGGTCCGGACAAAGAGGAACAATCTTTAGGTTACTTTTACTACGGGTCTACATTACTCTGGGCTGACATCGATAATGATATATGCTTTGTCGCCTTTTACTTCCGTTACACCCTTGTTAAGAGGCAGTGGTACATGCGACGTCCACTTCGAAAATTTGATCATCATTCATACGATCACTAAACAACCGATCAGGCTAAAAATTGGCAGGTGCACAGAGAATTATGGCAAAAAGTGGATGCTGGTATTTTTTTCCCCAAAATTTGGAACATTCGAAAACGTCATCCGTATTTTCTACGGCACGTTTTGAGGATATTTAGAGAATTATGGCAAACATTTTGGAAACAAAATACCAAGTGCCACTTTTTGCCATCATTCTCTGTATACCTGTCAATTTTTAAGCTAATCGGTTGTAACACTGCCTCTTAACACCCTCGCATAAATTCTTCTCATATCTGTTCAATACTGTCCGATATTTTAGTGAAATAATGATATACGGCAAGCGTCCTTTAACTGGCTCGACACTACACGTTGCGCATGCGCGTCGCGATACGTTTTGCCAGTAGGTTGTGCCATTCATAACCATGGCAACGAATTTAAATATGGCGAGTGATCGAAAAATGGGTAGTTAACATAAGTCGTGGATACTCTGGCTATACAATATCGACGTAACGATCATATTCCAACTGGTATAATTGCTTCGATTGGTACGCTTTTGTTCGGGGTTATTTGCTTTCTGATTGAGAGCACACGCTAGTCGAGACAGCTTTACACTCGTGGCAAAGGAACGCTCGAGGGTTTCATAATGCCATATGCGAAAGCACGAAATTTGCGATGTCTGGAAACGCTATCGGAATTCTGCTATTTATGACGTTCATTATAATTCCCATTAATTTAGGAATAAAGGGAAAGGATGTTGGGATTCAGAGGTCCTACAAGCACATGATTATTACTCTCGTAAACTCCGACATCAGCCGTTTGCACTAGCGATAGGGTGAAAATGTAATTTGTTGTACATAATAGCATTCCTGAGATTTCGGCGATTTAGGCTTGGCATCCTTGCTGCTGTGTTTGATGCCGGCGAAAGCAATTTTCCGTCTCATTTAGAAGCAATTTGCGCGATACGATGTGTTCAAAAAGTAACTAATATCTTACTCGTTATTACGGCGCACGTAAAAAAGTCGAATGTACAGCCGTTTGTTGCTTTGGATTTCGACCTCTGCCATATATATCTGGTGCCCTCTTTCTCTGTCTCTCTCTCTCCCTTCTTTTTCCGTTTCTCCCCTTTACCTGCTTCCATCTTTTCCGGAAAAAGTTCGCTAATGCCAGAACACAGAGTAAACTTTTCTGACCGTCGATGAAATTTTATCGACTCTCTCGTCTCCCGGAATCCGATTATTCGCGGCTGTTTCAGAAGATCCATCGCTGTTTTTGCTGTCGAGCTTTTAAAACGGTCACCTTCACCTTGCGCTAACTGTCAGCGCTATTTTCCCTTTATTATCCAGCGATATCGAATCACCGTAGTCATAACAAAGTTGATGCATATGTATAGAAATTTTCACTGAGACGGAAGATTGTTGGTCTTAGGGGCTGAGACTTCTTTCGTTCACCATTATTATATTAGCATATTTTGCAGACGAAAGACGACTTGCAGTTTTCTTTTTCATCGATGACAAGACGAAACGAAAAGTAATGTGGCTATAGACAAAAAAGTTTCTAAGCCGCAAAGTCAGCACGTCTGAACGGGTCGGATGAAAGGAACGGCGGGAAGGGTATATGCGAGAGAGAGGCTTTGATGAAAAAGCTGACGGAGTGTTGAAAAAGATGAGTTCAGTGAATGAAGAACGGATTTATTTTCCATCCTAGGTCTCGAAACTGATGTCCAAGTGTTAGCGAATCGGTGTCACTGTTTTTATAGATGCCATAGTTTTTTTATGATATTATTCATCCGTCCGATTGCGTTACGGATACGTCGCGCGAGAAGACAGACTGCGTGTCGGGCATCCGCCGACCTGTCGGAGGATCCATCGGGGAACCCATAAAATATTCTTCAGAAGACATCAAACACACTGAATCCACGATGTTTGTTTCCAAATTGAACGCGCTGCGAAGGGTACAGGACGATATAGAAGATGGCGTATAAAATTCGAATGAATTATGCACGAAGTTGATTGGTAACCGGTCCACGTTCGTCGACTAAATTGTCATGCGCAGAGTGTTAATTATTATTCAAATCACGAATTCAAGAATGGTATCATGGAAGGACGTTTCACTTGATAAAGTGCTTTCATGACCATAAATTTAAAGTTTTCCTTCGGGTCTTTAAACAGCCGGCGAAAACAGAGAGGCTTGCGAATTTCGCGATGGTTATTAAGCGAAGAGGCTTCCTCGAGCTTCGCGATCCTTTTTAAATTTAACGAGCTTACGGTTATCGATAAATTTGCCATTGGACAATATTTTTTGAGGTTGAAAAGCTTCTAACCAACGGTCCAAGGTACAATATTGGTTCTACGGCTCTAACAACACCATCCATCAAATTCAATATTTGTTTACTCGATAGCGAAATAATTCGAAAAATATATCGGCATTCTTCTTAAGCGTTGAAAAACATTTTCACCCTCGCCGCGCCATAAATTTTTCATCACGAAAGGTCTTCCCGCGATAATTCTCCTTTATCAGTATGCTACACATGATTTTTGGAAAGCAGGAGACAAGAAATATTCTTTAATCGATGTGTCATGTTTATTTTATGACGTGAAAATCCCTGAGAGGCGTAAAAGAAGTTTCAAGGGGGAGGGGGGGGGGGAGTAAAGCTTTCTTGAATCATAATTCGAGGCACGCTTTCGACGAAGCGTGGACCCAAGAATTTGTGGGAAAACGCGAGTTACGATAGAGAGGAGAAGTCCCTCCGCCACCCTTTTGAGCACGGTTAAGTCGGCCGTATAATCGCGAAACGATAATTTGTGAACTCGCGGGGGTAGGGACCGTGTCGGTCTACCTCTGATTCATTCCACCGCTTAGATACACATAATTACTATAAAAGATAGGGCGACATGCCCATAAATCTTCGGAAGTGCATAAAATTAGACAAGCCGATTAAGCCCTCGCCCCAGAACCGTATACAAATTTAAAGTGGTCTAAAGATCGATATTTCATCAATATCGATTTAATGAACCACATTAGACCGAGTCAAATAATTATTTCATTACTTTTATTGAACAATTAGTATCGCTTATTTTTTATCATTCATGAAATTAAACCTTTTCAGGTTAATTAATTAATTAATTGATTAATTAATTAAAAGCGTCAGACGAATAAAATATATAGCATCATCTTCAGAATTTTTGTCTTAGCAAAACAATGACTTTTGTTAACGAATCCTAAAGGCACGGCGAATTGGACGCTCGAGAATTTTAGCGAGCGGAAGAAATTAATCTTACTGGCGATTGTTCCGTAAACCTGTCGTCACCGTACTCTATTTTACCGACCGAGCGGCTCGAAATTTTCTGGCTAAACGCGACGATATCTCTCTACATTAATTATTTATTTATGGCCCATTAACCCTAACGATTAAGCACACGGATAAACGTAAATTTCACGGATGATACGAAATTGCCTCGTAAATTAGCGTCTGCATAATTTTAAATAAGCAAAAAAAACCGCGATAAAAAGTAGCTCGATGCTATATTCGTCTCCATGGAATAGTCAAAGGCATTAGTTCACGAATTTTCGTTTGACGATGGGCGTCACCATGCAGTGGTTAGGAAATTTTCTGGTCGGACTCGTTCTTCTTACGCGTTGCGACTGTCAAGGTGAGAATGAAAGTTCGTAATAGTCCAAAATCAAGGCGAAACGATACAATTGCATCGTCGCAACTGTAATTTCAAACCATTTCAATTGTTCGCGTAAAATTTTTCATCATCTGTTCAGAATATATATTTTTTCTTCTTTTACCATTTTTATCAAACGAAGGAAAATTATTTTCGATAATAATTCAAGATCGCTCGATCGAAATAATACACTTTTATGATTATTAGGGTCAAATTTGGATTGTAATGACGTCGATGTAACGAAAAAATAATAATTCTACGGTATATTTCGCAGCATTCTTCTAATATTCCTTCGGAACAATTAATTGTTCCAATTAATTTTAATGATATTCAATCGCATCGAGGGTAGAATAATACGACGTCCGAACCTTTCATAAAACTCGGACGGTTTTAATTGTCGTCGGGGGTAAAAGTAAAAACAACGAAGCCCTTTACCGCTGTGTGTAACGTTCATTACTCACAACTGAGCCACGAAGCTTCGTTATTTCCTGTGTCGAATAATCAATCACGATCTTATTTTTCAATTAACTTTCGCCAACAGTCAAGACCGCCACGAGGGAACAGCTCGGCGAAATTTTTCTTCGCCATTACACAGGGTGATTATAAAATCAGAAATAATAATATTTTACGAATATAAATTCGCGGATCGGTGACTCTCGTCGTCTCAGATTTCGTCGCTAAATTTTAATACGAAGAAACAAAATGCATGAGAAGATTTCAAGCTTAGCTGTTTTTATTTTATTTTACGAAATTCCACAACGTGATTCATTTTTAGAAATGATATTGAAGAGTACGACGATGTAACTTGCGAAGAGGCTGAAACATTGGTCCCTCGTATGAACTCGACCAAACCAACGATGGTTTATATTCACGGTTGGAGCGAAAACGTCAACAAAACCAGCGTTTATACCGTTATAAACGGTAATTAACTAAACGAATGATTAAACAATAAATTAAACAATAAATCATTTTTCGTTCGAGTAAAATAATATTTTCCAAACGTAATAATTGCTCGCAGCTTATCTCCAGCGAAACGATCATAACGTATTGGCGATCGATTGGGGTACGATCGCCATTCGAAATTATGTAACTGTAACGTTGGACATTGAATCGGTCGGGAAGGAGATCGCTTTGGCATTGAACGACATGGTCCAGGCAGGTCTCCCCTCGGAAAAAATTCACGTGGTAGGCCACTCGATGGGCTGTCATGTCTCTGCCTACGTCGGTAGAAACGTTGACTTTTCTCTTCAACGTATCACGGGTATGTAAACCATAAATAAATGAATGAAAATGACATTAACGTGGTTAATGACATTTTTTTCCTTCATTGAAATAAATAAAAAAGGAAAAAAGCGAATATTTTCCATCTTTTCTTCATCGATATATTTTTATCGCTATAAAAATAAATAATACAAATTTTTGGAAAAGGTCTCGACCCCGCGGGTCCGTATTTCAATAATTTTGGACAACAACTGTCCCAGGCGGACGCTCGATTCGTCGACATAATTCATACGGATTGGAATTTTTATGGAATCGCGAGAGCGGCGGGTACTGCGGATTTTTTTCCGAATGGCGGACGACGAGTTCAGCCGGGTTGTCCAATTTTACCCTTTCTCTTCAGTAAAGAGGGTACGAATGATTTTAACGCGTATCCGCGATATTTTTTAATTGAAACAATAAAGACAGAAAATTTTTAATGCAATTTTTTTGATGAAAATTTTGACGTTTACCCAAATTGGTGGATAGGCAAAATATAAATCAAGTAAATTGTCTTTGCAAACGTTTTTCATAGCAATTAAATTAACTGTGTTGGTTGAAGACTTTTGCAGTCATCATCGATCCTGGATTTTCTATGCCGAGTCAGTGATAAACGAGAAAGCTTTCGTGGCAATCCCGTGTCCAAACTTCGGTCGATTTCCTGTCAAAAAACGACGTGACAGCACGACCGTCCTCATGGGTTACGCAACACCGACGGACGCGTTAGTACACATGTTTATATTAATTATAACTGGATTGAATTTCATTTCATTTTTTTAATAAATTTTCATTTAAAACTTGTTGATTTTTAAAAAATTCACGAGTCAACGAAAATTTCATAAATTCTTCATTTATTTATTAATCGTTATATCCGACGGTGTTAAGTAATTGTAATTTTGATTAAAATCACAACTAATGATAAAAACACAATAAAATTGGTGAAAAAAACAAAAAAAAATTGCAAGATACACCGCTCGTTGTTTTCGTATTTCAGAAAAGGATCGTACTGCTTAGTCACCGGCTCATCGTCACCCTATGGTCTAGGGCTCGAGGGTGCGCGCGAGGCTTAACGTCGAAAATTAAACTTGGGAGATCTTTCATGGAGTTCTAGCGAGAATCCTTTGCGAACTCGACTTAACACCCCTTGGGTGTTGTTCAGCACGAATTTTTCTTCCTCCCTTGAACGTCGATCGTTCAAATCTACCGGCAAAACTTTTCCATCGACAAGATTTTCTTAGACGCTGTTGAATATTATTTTTAAGAAAAACAAGAGGAGTAAACAAAAGAATGCAAAATTTACTTAAGCAAATGGAAAGGATTTTGTTTCATAATATAAAAAAAAAACGTATTACCGAACGTGGATTGAAATAAAAATATCGTAATATAAAATTTGCATCCCCCAAATAATCTTATGTTTTATTTCCAAAACATATTTCTATTTTTTCGTTACTATTAATTTCGCATTTTCCATATTTCTTTCCCTGAGCTCGTACAATCAATTTGTTCGTTGCAATTTTTTTTCTATAATTGCAAAACGCGCCTTTTAATTTTATTTCCACAAAATAGAAAAAAAAATGAAATATTCGAGACGGGGAATAAAAAAGGCCTCAATGCTTGCAATTATTCCCGTCTCGCGACACAAAACAAAGAATAACGCTCGCCTGCGTTTGAAAATAAAAATACCACAATAAAAATGTCAACCCCATGGTTTTATTATAACTTCAATTTCGCAATCATAATTTTTCTTTCTATTTTCAAACGTGTATTTTTCACATTACCTTTTTCAAGAGCTTTGTGCCATCAATTTTATTATTCGTAACGTCGTTCAGAAATAACAAACAAATTGTTTTTGCATCGTTAACCAAGCGAATTAAAAAATTAATCGAAAAAGTTAATTGACTCGATTTCACTGAGCCAATTCAGATTACATATCGTTCGAGGCTAATGTAACGTCCGATTTAATGAAGTGGGCTCTCGTGAGGTTGCTTATCCGCTTAGCCCAGCCATAATGGAGAAAGACGGAAAACCTGCGAGTAACGATGAGAGAGAAAGAGAGAGAGAGAGAGAGAGAGAGAGAGAGGGAGAGAGAGAGAGAGAGAGAGAGAGAGAGAGAGAGAGAGAGAGAGAGAGAGAGAGAGAGAGAGAGAGAGAGAGAGAGAGAGAGAGAGAGAGAGAGAGAGAGAGAGAGAGAGAGAGAGAGAGAGAGAGAGAGAGAGAGAGTCAGAGAGAGAAATAGACAGACAGACAGAGATATATAGCAAGAGGAGGGAGATTAGAGAACGGGGCAAAGAGAGACAAGGAGAGAAAGAAAAGGGAAACGCGATACTCAACAAAAATATCCTCTACTATAATAATCTGCTAATCGGCTTCCGGCTAATGATTCATTGAGTATGTGGATAATTCTTTATCCGGCTCGGAAATGAACATTTTTCCCTGGAAATTCGATTCAAACGTACACTGCAAGCGACGAACGATTGTTTAATTCCCCATATTATATGAGTGGTTTAGTCACGAAGCGAAAATAAAGAGAACGAGCGAGAGAGAGGGAGAGAGAGAGAGAGCAAAAATAGGAACGGTATACCATTAGGGGTTGAATGAGGGTTAAGAATGTGAGGAGGGTATGTTCTATATCCGATGGAATCCGCACATTATGCGAGCTTACGGAACGCCGTCCGCAGAATACGAATATCGTGGAAAGACTTTTTTCCCGCTCGCATACCGATAAAACGTAGAAGAAAAAAAAGCCACCCATGAACTTGATTTTTGTTTTTCGACCCTCGTTGTTCGCAACGACACCTGGTGACGAATTTGCTCCCTGATGACGTTTTGATCTCTCGGCCACGCTGCTTTGTATTTTTATTTAAACGTCAGCTTACTTTTATCCCCGTCATTTTGTTGTCGTCTCGTGGGAAATCGACAAAATGGCGGAGGAACGTATCACGAGCGTTATCAGCCCGACGATAGAATTGTACACATTACGACGATAGTGGATTGGTTGTTATTGATTTAAGCACACAGATTTAAAAAGAACATGGTTGGAGCGATTGAAAACGTACTTTTCTTTTCGAACGTGCCATTCTCTGATCTCTGGTATTTTCCGCCTCGCCCGGTGGATGTTTGCCCCATACTCTGATGGCGATACTGCTGTACGTGAACATCAGGACGACCAGCGGGACGAGATATTGAACCACGAGAAGCGCTATCGAGTAGTAGTACCTGAGAAAAAAACAAAATACAACGAAAAACATTCGAGAATTATTTTATTCTCGAGTAATAACGATTTTTCTTTTTAGAATATTAAAACGATCGAAACGATGGATAGGATAATTGTTTACTCACGTACCGGAAATCATCATCGCGAACTTAAGTCCAAATTGAATTTTTGTTATCAAATTTTTATCTAATTTTTCAAAAACGTCAATTTTTTCAAGAATTTAAATCGAACGAATCCAAAGCTCGTAGTTTTTCTTCTTCGAAATTAAATTTATCGAGCCCGAATTGAAACACGACCAGGAACCTAAGACATCAATTTTAAACTAAAGTTCGCGCTAACGACTTCTTCGCTCGAGTAGCAACATGAAAGCGAATGGGAATAAATTAATCCAGAAGTTAAACAATTAATCAAAAACGACGCGAGACCACGGTAAAAAGAGAGGGGAAGGCAGAGTGCGAGAGAGCAAACGGGTAACTCGATGCAAAATTGTTTTCTTCGGGTGTATACGAGCAAAATAATATCGTCACCGTAATGCGATCCGACTTATCGGGACAGTTTCGAATTTGTCTCGAACGGGAATCCGAGCGGCTTCGAGCAACTTCAATGCAAAATGAATTGAAATACTCGCGAAAGCACTTGGATAACGCGAAAGGGTGAAAAGCTCGAGATCGAGCGTCTTACTAAGTTTCTCGAGCTTTCGAGTCGATTATCGGGCTTTGTCGTGAATTTTTTTCTCGTGCCAAATCTCATCGTCGTAGGAAATTGGATCGTTGGATGAAAATCGTTAAGGGCGAGGAGGGACGAGGTCGTTTTTTCGAACCTCTGTTCCAACGATGGCCAATCCTCCTGGCAGATGTACTGATCGCATTTCCTATAACGATCGTTCGGTTGATCAAGACGCGAGACAACCGGGATCGGCGACGAGACTATCAGGGCGACCGACCATACGGCCAAGATCAACAGTTTTGCTTGTCTCTTGCTCATCCGTGGCTTGAATGGCCACATGATCGCCACATAACGATCTATGCTGATTGCCACCAAGGTGTAGGCGCTCACGAGTACCGATACTGCCTGTACATATATTATCGTTGGGCTTAGAACTAAATAAACAACGCGACGTTCATCCCCCTAGATCAAATTCTGTTCGACGATTCGATTGAAATCGGTCGATTTGATTTTTTTTTCAGTCGATATTTATTCTACTCGTACGATTCGATAATTATGCGCGAGATTAAAGATTATAGAGAATCGTTATCGATCGTGATAATTTCTTCGACGAAAATTCACTTCTTATGGTTTTGTTAAAATATTTTTTCAAGTATTTTTACGAACAGAGTTTGATCTACGTTCTCATTTACAATTAGACAATTTAACATTTTTTTCACCGCGAGAGTGTATCTTCGGACGGTTTAAAAAAAAGACAGATTTTTTGTTTGTTGATCGATTTTTTGTATTATTAATATCGAAAATTAACGTTTTTGATATTTTTGATACGATTTATTAATTTCGTTAATTCTTATCATTATTTTTCATCCACATTGCGCGACACTCTCGAGTTGCGAAAATAATGATAATTGTTATTGTTATGATGTTTATTGTAAATTCGTAATAAAAGGGGGGTATAAATATTGTATCTGCTTTTTGTTTTGTTTTTCTTTTTACCTGCGAATAATTGACGATAGGACAGAGTTCGTGGCCGAAGGGCCAGTATTGAAGAATGAGGGTGCTGACGAAGCTCGTCGGTACGCAAAATACAGCCATGAGTATGTCGCCAACCGCGAGATTGACGATGAAAAAATTCGTCACGGTCTTCATGCGAGGGCTGCTGTATACGACGTAACAGACTAATCCGTTGCCGAGAAGTGCGACCACGAAGATGGTCGAGTATAGGCAATAGACCGTAGTTTGAAACCAGGTTGTAGCCAGGGCGCTCCCGGCTGACAAAAATTCATCGCAGGCGAGCGAGGTCTCGTATGTGCTCAAATTTCGCCAAATATTGTCCGAATCCGTCACCCCTAATGTTGCTTCCACCCCATACTCCTTCAGTGTTATGGTGACGTTCATTGTTTCAGCTCTGGAGCACTACCTACCATGTTGCCCTGAAGCAATGAAATCGATCGATTTTCGTATAATATACATTGGATTGGGAATAATCGATGATTATTGGTTTTAATTAACAGGAGTCTGGGAAATGACTTCTTGATTTTGAAAATCGGACAAAAATTTTCTAAATACGAGAAAAGTACAAAAATTCCACGTATGTTCGGAAAAATAAAAAATCTATCTCGCCAGGAAAAGGATATTAGTAATGATAAATTGTTGTATATCGCTTAATTGGTATTTTTTGTATTCGATTATTTAAGGTAAAGTAAAATAATCGATAAATGATATTATTTAATAGAAAATAAGTATTTTATATAATAAAAATGAAATTATTTGGTTGATGGTGGAAATAATTTTTTCATTTTTAATGAAAATTGCAATTTGTATTAGTCGGCGATATTTATTGATGATTAATCGTCTCGTTGATGAATCAATCTGAAATATTAATTAAATTTTATTAATTAACGAATTATCAACATGCGTCATTCTCCACGTAATAATGGATTAATCGTGTCACTCACTTTTCCCAGTATGATTCGCGGATATAAAAATTCTCGAGTTCGTGATTGGGTATTATCGAGCTCGAAAACTTTAATCATCCTTGAAGAGTCTCGATATGGATTATTGATTCGTCAGAGGGGAATGAACATTTTTCCGCGTTTTCTTCCTTATTGTTTGGCGATGGGAACGAGGTCAAACGAGAAGAAGATCGAGAGGTAGAGAAAGACCGGGAGACAGAAAAATCTAAGAACCGGAGACGACTAAAGACATAATCGAGACGAGTGGGAGTAAATGAAGAATCAAATAAAAACTTCGAGCTCTTTCCCGCCGTCCGCGAGTTTCGCGAACTTGAAAAAAGTTTTCTCAAAGGTATAAAGTTTGATAACTTATATTCCTGTAAGAGATCCTCTTCAGGATATCTTGCGGTTCCTGAAGCTTTCTAACCAGTATTTACTCCTTTTTTCTGTACAATATTCCACAGAAATATCGCCGAGTATTTTTTAGTTACAATTATAAGTTAGAATTGGTTTGAAATTTTTGATTTTTCAAAAACTGACCACCTAATTACCACCACGACGAAAAAAAAGCTCAAAGCAAGGTCGTTTCCATTTCAAGTTCAATTTACCGATGGGCTGTGACTTTTGATCTCCATTAATGGCTCCAGTCCCGGTTCAACTCATCAATGAAGCTTTCAATCGTGATATACTCGAACCTACGAAAAGCCCAAAATGTAGTTGTGGAAGGGTGACTTCGTCGTATCCATCGTCGGATTGCCAATGTACGTTCCGGCTGAAAGGCGATACGCTTCTGTGTAGATTCGTGCTTTAAGCCATTCCATCAATCTCGAAACGTATCGCTCTTAGATTCTCAAGAGCGTTTGAAAATATCAATAACGATGAAGCTTCGAACCATAAAGTGTGATAAATAAGAACGCATGATGGATGGTTTAAAGATGGTTCGAGCCGATGATTTGAATCCTCGAAGAAGAAGATTTTTTTCTTTCGATAAAAGTCGTTTAAAAAAAGCTCCCCCTCGAGAAAGGGTGATTTTTATCTCGCGGTTCATTCTGCTGTTTGGCAACGAAGAATTTGGTTTCTATTCGATCTTTTTTTCGTCAAGGTCACTGATAAGTGACATTATGGAATAAGGGAGTTGGATCTTAAAGGAGACTCTCCTAAATGTTCTCCTATTTGCCGCTGCTTTTTTCTGTCTCTCTATGTTCAAACGGCGGCAAAAACCGATCGACTCACAGTCGCATCGTTTAAAAGACATTTCGTAACGGTTACTCGCTAAAAAAACAGAGGTTAATCGAGAGAACGAGTCGTTGGTTGGGTCAGCCAATGAGACGGCTGAACACGCCCACTGTCAACCGTTGATTGGTCGACCCGAGCGGAGTCGGCCAATCAACGAGATTGATTCCCCTACCGAGCATCCCTCGCTCTTTCGTCGGCAAGTCAGGGCTCTGCGGGTAATCGACTACTTTACCAATTTTTATCCGCTGGATTAAACCATTTCGTCTATCAGTTAAGATATATAACCTTAGGACTCGTATATTTCAAGGTCATTTTGATATATTCGGAATATTTCTTCTTTTTTTTCTTTTTTACCCTAATCTTACAGAATAATATTTTTATATCCATTATAAGAAAGAGTTTTTCAATTCATTGATATGTTAGGGTCGCCCCGGAAATCGAGTGTACCGTTGGTAAGTGATCTCGCGAGTATACCGCGGTACACCGCAGTAACGTTAGACGGGATGCACGAGTGTGCGTATATTTTTCTTGTGCCGAATCCGGATGAGCGGAAGTGATGTCTAACGGACCATAGCTAAACACATTCCGTGGGGAATGTAACTAAACAAGCGCGCCCGAGGGTTTCACGAGGTGGAGATGGAAACCGTCTCGAGCAAAAAGCTCACCGGTTGCTCTTGGAAATCCTTCACTTCCAATATAGAATCGAATCGCTCTTTATTTTTTGTATGCGTTACCGTAATACATCGAGTGTACAACGAAAAACACTCTCCTTTCCATACAACAAACTTAATTTCCTTAAGGCGACGCTACGAGAGTTCAATCTCGTCGAAGAAAAATTCAATTATCGGAAAAATATACTGTTAATTTTTTATTAATTTTTTTTTTTTCACGTAAATGTTTTTCGTCAGTTTCGATCAAATCTTCATTTTGTATCTCTTTCGTCGTCACCAAATGGAGCTAATAATCTTTCGGTAATATTAAATTGATCCAATTACAGTGCTCGATGTTACGTAGAATGTGCTGGATTATTGGAAATAATTAAACAGCCGCGCGGATACTTGGACAATATTTTCACGGAGTGCAGGATCGAATAATCGTCAATGAATCAATTAGTAATTAACGATATTAATACTCGATAATTGGTGGCTTCGCAGAAGGGGAAATATTTTAAATTTTAATGATTAATGAAGCTCGATATTTTTGGCAATTAGTAGAATGATATCCTCGTAGATTAATTCGATTAGCATCATCGCGTGGTTCGAATGAGAATTTGAAAGCAAATACGTTCGAACGTTGTGTGTACGGAGATTCGAGTTACAAGCTCGACTCACTGTTCCACCGTGTCCATATATAGAAGCCGCCCATTGGTGTGTAATACAAATCAAATAAACTCGAGTTCAAGCCTCAATGGGTCGGTCGTTTTGCACGGGGTATAAGCGTCGGAAGCGGAATTTCGATATTAAGAGACGACGAGAGCCTATGGTAAAAGTGCTAAGGATATTGGATCCGGGAAACCACAATAGAGGGAAGGGGTGAGGTCGATCGATTTTAAAATTGAGTGAATTTGTTTTCCATTTTTTTTTGAAATTTGCTTTCTTTCTTTCTTTCATTTTGCACAATGTATTCAGACTACGATAAAAAACGGAAAAATTGCAATTTACCTAAAAGTCCTTTTGGTAAATGTAAAATCGAAGTCTTTGAGGAGAAAAATTAAGCTTTTGTATAATACTTTTAGCTTCGTATGCGAGTTTTATGCTGTTTTTTTTCTAACCGGAAATTAGGTTTGGAATTGAAGAAAGTTGGCAGTACACTTTGAAGCTACGGGATTGTATTATTGGCATAGAAAGTTTTATCGTGAGATTTATTAAATCTTTTGTATCCACGTGTTTCTCACAAAGGAAAATGAAGAGGCGTGTGAAGGTGGGCGAAAATGGAATTTTCCGAGGAATGCGGTGGAAGGAACGGGAGAACACGTCGTACGTATTACGTCCCGGATAGATATATCGATCTGAAAATATCTCGAGGATTCGCCCGATGTAAAATCCCAACCAAACCGAAAACTTATTTCATCGGAATTTGGAGTTTTCGTGATAAGATGAAAATTTGCAAAAAATCAGACGCTTTTGAGAAATAATGTAAATTGATTAGCAATAATTATATGACAAAATTATTAACAAACCCGTTGAATAAAAATTAAACGAGATTTTTCAACGAATTTAGTTCTAACTACTTGACATTTTAAATTAAGGAAATACAAATTGATAATTAATGTTAAAGAGTAAAAATTTAATCGTATTTCCGTATACAAATATCAAATATCGAATATTTACTTTTAAAAAAATTAATCAACTAAATAGATGAATAAATCGATGAATCGAAAATATTTCGAACAATTTCTCTTTTTTCAGATTTTTATCACTCGCGAAATTTCGAACTTTCGGTTCAATCGGCACGATTTCCTTTTTTTATTAGCGACTATACCACCCGTTCTCTTTTAAAAGCGTGGTGAATCGAGCCAGAGGCAGATTGCACCGTAGTTCATTGGTTGCAACCCGAATCACAGAAAAATTTTGTTCGCTCGTGCAAAAAATCCAAACTCGATTCTTTATCGAATTTTCGAGAGAATTCGACGAATTCCTATCACCATCGACGATATAAATTAAAATCCTCGTTTTCTTACACTGAAAATCCTCGAAATATCGAGCGCATCGTGTAAAAATTCATATCCGATCGCGTTTGTCCCGAAAACGAATAATACAAATTATTGACTTTTTATTCACTCCCTCGCCTATTTTTATAGGTCGATAATTCAGTTTACAAGTACCTATATTTCTCTCACCATATTGCGTTGTTTTAAACGAACCAGGATCGTTAAGGTAGCAGGTTTATCGCGAAAGTTTGAAAAAGTTTCGAGACAAATTCGAAGTAAGTTTCCTCGACAAGCTGGATCAACCGATTTATCACCGTGGAGGTAAATTTAACGTCACTATGGTTGACGCGGTCGAACCCGGAAATAGCCGACGGTGCGTCGATATTCACGAACTCGGGATCCCCGAGTTCGTGAATATCATTTCTCGACTCGATGAATACTTCGCCCTGTTCATCGAATCAATCTGTTTCCCATCCTCGATACACAGACGCGTCGGAGCGATCGGTCCTTGAACTACTTTTCACGTCCATGTAACATCGCGTATCTCGACACCCTCGGGCCCTCGACGTCTCAACATCGCGCTCGACCTTAGATGGAAATTTTTCCATCTACTTGCAAATCATTTTCTCGAAAGATGGTTACATCGACACATACCTTCGAAAATTGCATATATACGCACGTCTTCGTTCGACGGTAATTTTTGACATATTTATAAAAAAAAAAAAACTAACGTCGAACGACGAGAACGGAGAGCGAATGAAAAATTTTAAATGCTGAAAAATTCATCGAAAATATCGAGATTAATACGTTTTAATTGAAATATCAACGGAAAGTGTGAATATTGAAATGTAAAATGGAAATGACGATTGGGAATTTGATTAGGAAAATTGGGATGATTTCGTTTACGTTGAAATTTAATTGAAAATGCCAATGGAAAAATAAAAGATCGAATGTTATACGGTTGATCGAAAAATGAAAAATAAACGGATTTTCGTTGAAATTTGAAAGGAAAATTATACGTACAAAATAACACGATAATATTTGTTTTAATTTTTCTTTTGATTTTATTAGTTTGGTGTTCTTTGTATGTCAACGTGTATCGCGTGTTTATTATTGCGGACTGTTTGTTGAGGTGCTATTTTCATAGCCTACCGTGCGATAATAACGATACAGAAAAAATTAACATTACAATCGTTTAGGAATTTTATGATATTTCAGCTGATTACCATTGAACCCAACGGAAATGGATGGTAATTAGTTGTTTCACGCACGGTGCGATAACAACCGGGCGCCTCGTGGCGAAATTTGAATGAGGATATCTCACTCCTAATAGCCATGTTAAATGCATAATGCTTTGTTCGGTAATTTCAACACGTCGTTAAGCCTTCGACCGCACACACATTTAAGTATGACATCTCGTAATTCACTTCGATTCTTTTTATTGAAAGCGATATTAGTAAACAGCATTAATAATATCGAGAGTAAATGCAATTAATATGACAGAAAATTTAATGGAACTAAATTGATTATAATCGATCGATATGATATGAGATTAATTAAAATTAATGAGAAATTAATTAAGACGTAATATCGATAAATGAAATATACACAGATTTTAAATAAATAAAATTAGTGTGATAATAAATAGAAATGAACTAAAGATAACCCACATTATCGCTAGAATCAAGAAGCGATATTAATAAAATATGAATAAATAATGTGATAAAAAATTGATTAAAAACGAATTTATTATGAATTTATCGAAAAATATAGAACTAATTTATAACAAATCAGCATTTACTCAAATTAATAAGTAAATATAATCAAAGCTGCTAAGATGTATAAACGTGAATATTACTCGTTAAATAAAGTCGTGGAAAAATTTCACGCGCTATTTTCGTAAAACGAACGACGATGTAACGATACGGTGCGACGCTTGGAAAAATAAAATATTTTCTTTCACAACCTTTTCTCCTTTCGAGATTTCACGAAAAATTAGTTTTCATCGATTCAATTATTTCTCACGTTCGCTAATCGTTACGGTAATGGGAGTGATGGAGTTACGTCGTAAACAAAATTCCAAATTTTGCCAAAAGCGTGAAATTTCGTCGATGGTTATGCGAAAGCAACCGTTATGAAGCTCGAGAATAAAAATGAGCTTTTAATGCAAAAAAGAAAGACGTCAAAGCGTATTTTCCTTTTTATCCTGATTGCCAATTTAAAAAGCTGTCTTTTTAATCGACATTTCAAGCGACAAATATATACGTCCACGTACCATTTGAAATATTCTTTGTCTTCTCGATCGTATCCGCGGATATAACGCCACGAACGAAAATAGAACGAGTATTTTTCAAGAATAGAATACCGTTTAAATCTCCGGCATATTCATTCTTACGCAACGGCACGAAAGAGTCAAACAAAATAAATCAAACGAATTTTTTTTTCATACAGCGGATACGATCGTTTAATCTCACGAAAAAGAGAAAAAGCTTTTTTTCTTCTTTTCATCGAACCATTTTCAAATCACAATGTCTCGAGTCTATTTTCGACTGTCGACACTCGAAGTCGATGGGGGAGATAAGGCGACAAATATATTTTTCACCGTCGAACATATCGTTTACAATATTATTGAGAACCGTCCGGCATGATCAACCCTTCATCAATCGACCCCCTTATTTTCTTACTTGTCTCCTCCTACGTTTCAACTCGCGAGATATTCGGAAAAGTTCGACGACACGAAACGCCACAGGCTGCATATTCGCTCGTTCCTCAAACTTTTTTTTGCGGCGAAGAAACTTCTTTTTCTGCTCGCTTCGAGGATGTTTTTTTTGTTTTTTCTTTTTCTTCTTTTTTTTTGTTCGTTGGAGAGACTCGAGGGAAAAATGGAAAAGGAGCAAGTGGCACGAAAAGGTAGAAAATAAAGTATTGGCGTTTTGGAATTGAGCGATAGCCAATTAGAGAATAAAATTGAAAAAAATGAAAAAAATATAAAACGCGATGGTTAATCGAATGTATCGTAATTGGGTAAAATGCGGTTGGACGAATAATTTTCACGGTCCGTTTGTATAGTTTGCCTTTTTTGTCTTGTGTTTATCTAAAAACTGTGGTTCGAAGCTCGGTGGCAAACTAAACAGCTCGTTTATTTGGTCTCTCGCGCTCCACTATAATCATTCGAGAAATCCATTAAATTTATAGGACGGAAGTTTAATCGATAGACTCGAAAAGTTTTATTGAAACCACATCGCCCAATGTCCGTCCCGTAGGGCGTGGCGGTTCGTACCTACCTCGATAAGACTAACAATGAGTCAGGCGAAAGTTTTAAGCCGAATATCCCGGCTGACGTATGGGGCGTTCTATAACCCGAGAAAATCCTTTTTCCGTTAGATCTCGTAAAATATTCGAAATTGTCACGGCCTCAAAGACTTTCGTTGAAAAATTCAACATTTTATTGAAAAACAAAAACGATAAAAAAAAATGATCGTTTCTACCTAACCCTCATATACGTTTCAAAATATGAATAATTTTCGAAACCGTGCCAGCTGAAAAATACTTTCATCGGAAAAACTGTAAATTTCATGGAAAAGATGATAATAAAAATGACAACTTATTCCTAGAGTCTGATATTTTTTAAGATATTTTGACACGAAAAGAAAAATACGGAGATTTCAAAAGGATACGATAAAAAAAAGTTTATAATAATTCATGGAAAGTTATTTTTGGTGGTCTCGCATAGCGTTTGAAAAAAATTCTGACGAGCTACGAAAATAAATGGGTCGATCGACGTAGAACGCATCGTACGTGCCACGTTCCAGACGAGATTATTTCATCTCACGACAAACTGTTCCTATACCTCTATATCTATGTATTTGTGTATAGAGCGCGACCAAAATTGGCTCACGGCATGTACTTCATCTTGTTCGTACGTATTCAAATGCTTTATATGCGCATATGCGTAGACGAGGACTAGAAACCCTTGAGCGTAATATTCGCACGACGATATATTTGATTTTCAACTTAGCACAGTCGAGATGCTGAATATTCTCTTGCACGATGGCGCAACACACCTGCAATTCTGCAAGTTGTTCTTACGAGCGGTAATCGTCGACGAACGAGCGACTGCTCTCGAGGGACAACATTATACGAGGTTATTCCATCCGTCATCCAACTTTCGACGTACATCAAACAACGACGAGTCGTATCACGTTACGAATCAATCTTGATTCGTAAAGTGTCCCTTTCATTATCAAAATATTAAGGGCAGGGTAGGGGTTTACAATTTTTTTTTTTCGATTTTTTTTTAAATTTTAACTGAATGCATAATATCTCAAGAATATTGTGTCTAAATTTCAAGTCGATCGGAGCAACATTGACGACGTTATGAGTATTTTTATACCTGCCTGAATTTGCGAATGGGAAAAAGCTCCAGCTGATAATGCATTGGATTCGTTCAAACACACGTACTGTGCTCTTCCCAAGGATGTTTTGGATGCCATCAAGCCCATCTATGAAGATCTGAGAAAAGATGCCCTTCTAGAGCGATGTATCGGAGGGTTTACGCAGAACAACAATGAGAGTTTGAACCAACTTATTTGGAAAATCTCACTAAAGCACGTGGGTGGAACCTCTGTCATCGTTCAGATTGCAGCTTATGTGGCAGCCTGTGTCTTCAATGAAGGTTCTTTTGCTTTACTAACCTTCATGCAAGAAATGGGAATCATTAGTGGACCAAACGCTCATGAGTGGGCGCGATCATCTGACTCTATGCGTATAGGCCGAGCAGATCAGGAAGCCGAAAAACAGACGAAAGAAGGCAGGATTCGTCGTAGACAAGAGCAAAAAGATGCTTTAGACATCCTGGATGACAGCAACATCCTTTATGGACCTGGCATCAATGATTCAGTGTGAGGTAAGCCGATAAAACTCACCTACGAACGTTTCATCTCAAATTTTTTAGTGTTTAAATCTTTAAAGCGTTTTTCCCACAACTCACATTTTTAAAGTCGGTGCCCATCATAACTTCAAAACTACTGCACCGATCCTTTTGAAATTTTGCACACTATTTCTGTACATAATTTACGAGGTAACGCTGGAGAGTTTTTTTCAAATTTGTTTATATTTTTCATTTTATAACAACAAATTAACCGACTGTTTCGCTCAAAATCGCGTTTTTCCCTTTAAATTGTTCCTAAAAATTTTAAAATTTAAATTTCGAAAAAAGCCCCAAGCGTTACCTGTGGAAAGTCCTTATCTAACGATATACCGATGATTTTTTTGTTACCCACAATTTTTTGTCGCCATAGAATATTTGTCTTCGTCAACGTTATGAACAATTTTTACAATTTTAATTATTTATATTTAATTATTATTCGTTAATTGTGGAAATTCATGGAAAAATTGCACCTATAAATCGAGTGATAAAAAAAATTCGTTTTCTCGACGAGGTAATCAATATTATACGTGAAATCGATAGTGCTTTCCGTGACGTCCGTCGTGCTTTGAGAGACAGACATTTGCTCGTTCAACGAGCCACCGGAGAGGCTTGAAACTCTTGGTGAAATTTCACAAAAGCGCGCGACGTCACCAAACGCGCACCGAGTTCGACCAGACGACACTCGTTTCGAGCTTTTATCATTCGGCTCAATCTTCGTACAGAAGTTGAAGGATTGTACCGGCAGGATGAGAACGATGGATTGGAAAATCGAGATCGAGTTTTCATGCGAAGCGAGGCATTCGTGTCGGTTCTACTTGCAAAGACCATCGCGAATGTGAACGTTAACGATCGATGGCGGAAGGAGATTGTTGTCTTCGACGAGAATCTTGCTTCGTCGAGCGGATGAACTGTGATGAGAGACGTAACGAGTCCTTCGAGACCAAAGCCACGTTCGTCGACTGGCGACCAGTCAATATTTATCGGTCGGTGGTTTTTTCTTTGAGAAATTTGCTGTTCGTCCCAGTTGCGTTGCGATGCAGAAACGTTCTGATTGCTCAATTATCGATCGATGTATATCGACTTATTGCGATTATCGAGAGATCGATCGATTTTTCTTCGTCTCTTTTTTATCTTGTTTACCGATATAATTTTGCATCACGGGATGAAAGCGGTGAAACAATTGAGACGATTTGTCAATTTTCGATTGAATTATATCGACTTATGTGGATTATCGATAGATGGATCGATTTTTCTTCGTCTCATTTTTATCTTGTTTACCGATATAATTTTGCATCACGGGATGAAAGCGGTGAAACAATTGAGACGATTTGTCAATTTTCGATCGATCGTTTGATTTTTCTTCGTATATTCTTTATTTTGTTCTCGATGTAGTTTTGCATCGCCGGTTAAATACGATGTTAAGATTGATTCTCGATCGAGCAACGCATGCGACACCGGTGGTTAATTATCGTCTGATTGGAAAGGTCTATAAATATGTTAATTAGTGTTCTATTACGTTATACGCGAATATCGACGTAGCCGGGTGGTTGTCCGCCGTACAGGTCATCCCTTATCGGTATTATTAACACGAGAATTGTGCACAATGGAATAAGACCTGATGGTTAGCTTCTTGAACTGAACACGTCTATCACGCAATTTCGGGCTAGTGTTCGGTCATGTAGGGATACGGGGGATGATCGGTATCAACAACGACGCGATGTCCATCGTCCCTCTCTCGTCTACCTCCGTCCTCGCTCATTAGTCTCAATTGTCAACAGGATTAGGGTTAATAGGCTCTTGTCTCAATTCCCCTTCCTAATATTACATCGTCGCTCGGACCGAATTTTCGTTAACGATTGAAATATCGTATATTGGATAGAAAAAAACAACGTCGTAATAATTTATAAGATAATTATATAAATAATTATAAAAATAAGTTAATTAATAAATTAAATAAATTATTGAGACTTGAACTTCATCTAAATTCGAACTAAAGGTTCGAATTTTCTCGTTCTCCGACCTGTGATCGAGTTCAAAATTATGTAAGTTCGAACTTACGTTTTAGCTTCGTTTTATTTATCATTTTATGCCGACTTACGCAATTAAATTCGACCTAGATTCTTAAATTGATTTTTGTTTATTAACTTTGTACGTAAGTTTGCACTTGAGTTTGACCTTGAGGTTGAACTTAAGGTTCAACTTGAATTCGAGCTTGAGTCTGACCTTGAGTTTGGGTTTGCCCTTGGGATGAACTTGAGTACGAGTTATTAACGTCGAAGTAAAGTTTTCGAACGTAAGTACATTCGCCCATGTTCTTTCGTTGCACGTGACTCACTCGGCGGTTTCTATTTCGAGATTGTATTCATCTTGACATCTCCGGATTTCAATTGGCCAAAAACTTTCTTTCCGTCTTACGCGATAGCTTCCACACGAAACAACGCTGCGACGAAACTTTCTAGGTCACGACTGCACTCTGCTTCCATGCAGTCACTTCGACCACCCAAGCAGTGAAAATCTTCTTCGACAATCTTTTGTGCTCGGTCTCTCCGATCAAATTATCCTCGCCCATGAGAGAGACTCCCAACGAAATCTCGCGTATACATTTATATCACGTGTCCGGAATATGAATTTTTTCCATCGCAGACATTCGAACGACCGACGAAATAATTTTACGTTTTTTTTATATTTTTTGAAAATTGACCCAAAGGCTTTTGTCTTTGATCACTAAAACGCTGACTTATCGAAATTTCGCGTTAATAATCACTGATGCAAAAAATGGAAATCAGTGACAAAAATATTTTCGGGAATATTTGGGATCGTTTCACTCTTTCCAGAGATGGGTAATCTTTTTTTCGCTAATTATAATTAGCGAAAGAAAAAATTCATTCCCCGCATATCGGATATTTCGATAAAATATCGATGAACTATCGATCGTCGAGGGTAAAACAAGAACTTGCCTGCGAAGTGAAATCGTGAGAACCAGACGGAATAATTCCTTCGACGTTGAGACGACGAGCTTCCAATTTCTCTTCGTCGAGAGAACGTGCTTTCCGGTCTCGGGTGTGAACGACTTCATCGTTACGTTCCTCGTTCACTTCCTCGGTTGAACCTCAAATCCTCGAGTTCATTGTTCATCGGCCTTCTTTGACGCACCTCTTTCTCGGTTCCTGGCTTTACAACAACAAACAAACAAAAAACGAAAGAGTAAATAAAATATAATGAACCACATTGCAAAATCGTATGGAAGCAGAACGCGTTGTTCAAAGGATAATATAAAATTCTCTCGGTTTTTAATGTATTCGAAAATTCGTGCTAAATGGAAAAGTAGAACGTGTTCATTGTAAAAGCTCGAATGAATGAGTGAGTGAGTAAGAGAGAGAAAGAAAGAGAGAGAGAGAAAAAGCTTTTTAGTCAAGTCCATCAAAGAATCGTGGGTAAAGTGTCGGAAATGAAAAAAAGATTGTCAGAGCGTCGTTTTCCCGACAGGATTCGTGTTTCTCTCCTGTAACCTACGTTTACTCTCGCATTCCTAGCCTTCCTCATTTAACGTTCTACGTTTTAGGGAGAGACTCCTGTTTAAAGAGAGAGGCAGCTTCGAGCTCAGCTTTGTCGCACTTTCACTTTGTAACCACTCCATTTTCCTCCGGGTATATGAAGTTGAAGGGTGTATACAAATATGACAGAAGGTAGAACGAACTATTAAATTTTCTCTGTACGTTATTCCTCTCCTGTATTACCGAAAATCAGCCTTTGAACAATTTCCGTAGCATCAAAATTTCCCGAGATATTAATTTTAAAAATTAAAAAAAAGCAAATGAAAAACAAAATAGAAATAGACTAATAAACATATATTTATAAACGTAATTGAAAAATATTAAACGTATATATTTCGTATGTTGTTTATTTGCAGGTTTTTTATTTGGGTTATTTTCTTTGATTTTTTTTTTGTAATTTATTTCAAACGTTTGATCAATTTGATTTATTCAATTTCTTTATAATTATTGATGTGAAATATGAATATTTATAGGGAGAAAACTGTCGTATACTAACTCGTCGACTTGTCTCGAGAACTAGAGACACCTTATTTTATCCATCGCATTTCCGCCGTCGACAGTCACGCTCGAGAAATTCTCCAGGGTCTACCTAACTTCCTACCTGTGCGACGCGTCAACGGACGCTAAACTGTTTCCGGTGAGCCGGAAGCTATCGATTCTGTAACGAAATTGCTCCGTGGAGGTTCGAGGAACGTTGACCGAGCGCAAATGTTGATCGATCGTTTCGTGCATTTCGACGGTCAAAAATTAGCGAGTCGAACAATTTGCATATATAGTTTTTTTCGATTCATTTATTGTTTCTATATTCAATGCTTTCCTAGAGAAAAGTTTCGTCGAGCGCAATTTCAACGAGCTTTTTGTCGACGGAGAAATTTATATTCCTGGTCGATGAACGAAGAAAGATTCCCTCGATGAAGAACATTAATGAGCCATGTAGTTTGTACAACGTCGAGATTATTTTGGAAATATAAAATGTATTTCTCCTAGCTCGTTAAAACTTCGTCGACTCGCGGCTGTTGTTTTTCGCGAAAAGGAAAATTATTAAAACGAGTACGATCTCGACACCGAGAACCACATTCAAGACGAAGACTTAATATCGCGGCGTCGAGACGAAATATAATACTGCGATACAATTCGAAACATTAAGCATTTAAAAACCATTTCTAGGGACTTTTAATTAAATTTCATCACGTTAACCGAAAGTATAGGTACATCGACGAATTTTCTCAAGTTTTCGTTTCATCTTATTCTCATCGTCTATCGTAACGAAAGACGTAACGTCGAGATGAAAATAGAAAATTTAATTCGTCGAAATGTGAAAAATCGATAAAAAAGGAAATTTTTATTATTTGAATTCGTGATGTTATTTTTCTCGACGAGAGATCGAGAGCGTAGGGAGGATACTTTTTTAAGAGAGTGTCAACAGGGAATTTAGCCAAGCTGGTAAAATATTCGAGCTTGAAACTTTCGCATTTCTTCCTACCCGTTGGGTACGACGCGCACCCCATACGCTCGTGGTCCATAAGGGATGAAAGCGTCCTTCGTCGACATGGCCTGTATCGAATATCAGGCTGAAATCTTGTCGTGCTTTCCCACGGGTTTCGAACGTGCTTCGCGCCTAAATTCCCGTTATTTACGATAAAATATGTTCTCGTTCACTACGAAACGAGATACCAAGATTATTCAGTTTCAACGAAATTATGATAAGAATGATGAGAAAATTCCCTTACAAATTTCAAAATAAATCTAGCTAATTCAATATTTTAATAATTATAATTTCCTTCCGAATAAACCATACCTATCGAACTTTCTTAATCGACATTTTTTTGTAAATAAATTCATCTCGTTTAGTTTCACGTTAAGGGTTGAAATATTGTAATTTCTTTGTGAAAAATCTGAAACAATATTCCTTCTTTAATTATTAAGTTCTTTAAAATTGATCGATCAATCACCATCAGGGGTGACTAGTCTGATAAACAATACGTTTGAACAAATCATATAAAAATCAGATATTTCTCGGAAAGAGAAAACAAAAATTGTAAGACCGATGCTTAAAATAATTACATCCATATTTTCGATTTTTTGACTTACTTAATTAAGTATTGTCTAACTACGAAAGCTCTCTACGTTCACCTTACACTTGAGATATGCGAACCCTAAAATACGTCGAAGGTCAGATAAAGCTAGTTAATCCGATTCGTACAGCTCTATTATCCTGAACGTAGGTCCTTGAAGTTACTACACAAATTTCTCAGCTCATCCATCGTGGATGCCGATTAAACGGCGGTTGAAACTTGAAATCATTACGGGCTACTCGACGAATCAACTTTCGTTGCAGGATCGTCTCTATTATCTTTCGAATATTTTAACAACGTATATCATGAAAAGAAAAGCCCATCTCGGAAAACCGTGATAATATAAGGTCAACGTAATTATCCGCATCGTTACAACGAAGTTATTCATAACCGTAACGTAGTGTCGCGTGAAATTACAAACAGCTGGTATAATGAAAATTTCTCGTACGAGAAAGGCAACAACAGGAAGATAATAGGAAAATGAGGAAGTATAAGGGTAGTTTGTACTCAACTAGCGGTATATCAGCTTATCCGGACAAACCGAAGAACGAAGGGAGTAAAAAGGATGCGAGAAAAGATTTGTATGCAGGGATTTATCGTATGGTCAACGTTGCACGATATAAAAGTCGCAGAGATAATGAAAATGAGACTGCGTATTAAGCCCAGCATGATGACGAGTCGGATATGACAAAGTTGGTGACATTTTCCAGGAATTTCAACGGAGAATGTCATAGGGGTACGACGTAGATTGTTATTTTCGGATTGTTGCTCGCCTCGGTTCAGTCCAAATTCGCATTCGAAATAATTTCGGACAGAAATTACAAAAATATCGATCTTACAAATTCTGATCAGGGTTGTATCGAACTCGACGATAATTTTTCATTCCTGAACCAAATTTCGTCGAATTACAATTTAAAACAAAATTAAAATAGCTACTTAAAAATCGAGAAATCGTGTGACAAGTCCCATTTTCATCTCGATTAGTCTTCTTTTTTGGACGATTTTATCAGGGGTGCTATTGTATGATTTTAGTCACACTTAAAAATTTGCGCAGTCGAGGAATGTTTTTAATCATTAGTGAGATATCTAAATAGCTTTTTTAATACGTTTTAGTAGCGAGAGAATATTGGAAAAGTTACGTTTCTGGGTAAAGGAGGAAGGGGCTCGTTCTAGGTAGCGGCAACAAAATAATCCTCGCAACGCACTATTACGTACGCTCAGTTAGCTTTCCGGAAAATGTTTCGTATTCGGCGTCTCTACAGGCAGTATTATATTCTGGAAATTAATCCGTGAAGGGCGTAATGTATCTCGTCTATTTAATCACCGGCCGACAGACTTCATTGAATAATCGTGCGATAAGCTAAGGACGATCGAATTAAATTGAACCGTTTATTCGACTTTCGCTTGGCTTTAACAACATTAAAAATTTGACATTAGTAGATAATCGATAGATAATTAATAAGATTAATAGATAATCAACACATAATTAATCACATTAATAGACAGTCTATAGATAAATATAATTAACAAAACTTCATCAAAACGGCGACTGATGTATTTCATGACCTAAATTATTAATTACGAAAAACAAAAACAAAAACAGAATTTTTTATTACGATACAACAATCAATTTTTTTCTTTTTGATTATTCGATAATTAATCGATAATACACCGATGCACCGCGAATAAGTAACGTCAGTTATAAATATCGAGCGATATATGAATTGGCCCGAAGAGACTCGAGAGATAGAAAAATGGAGAAAGAAAGTATCGTAAGAAAATGAGAAAACCGGATTCCCAGTCGTCCGCGTAACTTTGATTTCTCGTGGGACTTGAATTTCTCTTCAGGGTATAACAAAAGTAGTGCCATTGCGGGCCAACGATTTGTCGTCACCCAGCCGGAAAGGGCGTGCGCCGGGGGTTAAAAGTGGCGTGACCCACCTTTCGCTGATGACAATGGGACTCGAGCCAACGGTGTATTATTACATAAGTGAGCGAACCGTACTGTAACAGCTGGGCGTTCGTTCGAACGAAATGATATTGATTAGTCCGCAAGGAAAATTTTACATAATTAGGGAAATGTGTCTAGCACTGACACCGTCCGTAACGCATTGGTGTCCTGCCAGTAGAACAGACCGGTGTCCGATCGGACAATCGCAACAGCCATAAATTATCGTTTCAGTAGAGTCGTCGAAGGAGCACAATAGCTTGTACAGTTTCCATGCTAGAGAGACGAGGCAAGTGGTCAGATCGAGAAAGGATAAATTGCTCGATGGGCCTGTAAATTTAGTGATAAACGTCAGCGTCGGCTCAGACACCGATCGCCCTTACCCCTGTATAGGCGCAGGAACACCTGTGGCTCGGGTGCTCCATTTTTTTTACAAGAAAAATGGTTTTACTGGATAGCGACATTCACTCGATCGATCTTTTATTTTATTTGTCCAAATAGCGATGAATATTTCGATAAAAATCGTAATTTCACGTAAAATATGGATTTATCGATGTTATTTTGTCAATAACTAATTATAGAGTGTGGAAAATAGTATTTTTGTCAAATTTATACTCGAAGAGATTACACGCGGGTCGAACGACAGAAAACAATTAATGAAAAACGGTTGAACCAACTTCGGTCGAGATTTGATTCGTGAAAAAAAATGAATGAAAAAAAAATTACGCGTGCGACAATTTTTGGGGCAGAAATATATTTTCGAATTGTTTTACTCATATTTTGTACGAGAAATATACGAGATAAATGAGTTTTAATTGTTTTCATAATTTTCATTGCAACCCTAATTAAATATCGAATAGATCTCGTTCTCGGTATTTTTTGTTGAAATAATTTCCTATTAGAAAGCAATACGTCACGTAGAATTTTTTGTGTGCGTAGCACCGGGTGGATTATCGGTGTCAGTAGTTCAGTGCAGTAACTGGTCAGACGAGCCAAGAATCGATCGAAAGGTATGTCGAACTTTAAGTGGAAAATATCCTTAACCGGTCAGACTATTATCCTCGAATCGTTGCAACATTTTCTTGAAAAATTTAATTAAAAAATCCGAGACTAAATATAATCAGCTTAAATATGTATTATATTTAAATGAAAAATAAACTTAACAAATTTATTTTATTACTTTCAAGTACTTTGCTCTCATTGCCCTGCTCTTAATATTTCTATACTTACGCCTTATCGTCGACGGTACACAAATTATAATTCATTGTGCTTTATTATTATCGTTTCCAATATAAAACAAAATTATGATCATCTTTCATTCTACGTTAATTTTAGTGAAAATATGTTCGATGGCTTTTCGACTAATATTTCGTCAAGATAATTATTATTATTTGTAACAATAAAATTTATCTATTTATTTATTCATTTATTTCTATATTTGTTTATTTCAAAGATTAATAACGATTTTTTTATATGTAATGTATTAATTGATTAATTCTTTATTATTTCATTATTTTGTACTAATTTTTCAGACCACGAAAGGAAATAAGAAATCCTTTGCTCATCGTGACAGTCTTTTCCACCCAACCACCGGCAAAATAAAAACAATAACCGTTGCTTTTCTTTTAACAAAATACAAAAACTGGAAACTTCGAGCTATTTCTTTCTTTTACACGAGAGAGTGAAACGGAAGTATCCGTACGTATCCGATACGAAAAACTAAGCGAAGAAAAAGAAAGAAAACAAAAAAAAAACGAAAGGTACACAAGAGGATACAAAAAATAATGGGACAAAAACTGGAACAACAGTAATTAAAAAAGAGTAATAACGAGAAGGTCGTTGCGTCGAGACTCTTCGAAGCGATAAATACAATTATTTCTCCCCGAGATGCGTCTCGCACCGTCACTGAGAGAGTTGAAAAAGAATAAACAATTTCCCGGGAAGCGCGTTATCCCCGTAGACTTCTCAAGTCCACGGCACAAACACAAATGTAAACAATCCACTTTAGAATTACTTTTTCCCTCTCGCTCATTGCTTACGCCTTCTCTCGTCCTCCATTTTCTTCGAATCTCACGAAACTTTACAGAATTAAAAAATAAATAGATATTTACCTCGGACGAGTCTTCGCGTCGTTATCCATTTCGTAATTTCGTGTCGCGACTAACCCGTCTCTTCACTATTTTCTCTACGCTTCATCATCCTCTTCTTTCTCGAGACTCGAGAGAAACGAGACGTTGAAGCATTTCGAAAAAAAAACCAAGAGGAAAAAACAACCCCTAGCGACCTTCGAATCAGTTCGTCCACTTTTCACCCCTTTGTTCGTACTTCTCGCCCCCTGTATCCTCGCATTGTCGTTCGCAAAAAAATTGGTCCTCGTACTCGCGTACCTCACTACTTGCGGGAATTGAAAATCGATCTCGTCGTTGTCACGAGGCACGACGAAGGGATTGTAAACGACGAGATAAAGAGAAGATAAAAAAAAGGATAAGAAAAAGAAAAGTTTTCGTCACGGCAAGAACACCCACGCGCGAATAGACACCTTCGCACCTGTCCAAATTCTAACAAGTTCGAGGGGGTTTAACGCAATGAGTTATCTAATTATTACGGAACAGTATTTCGTTCCAACTCGTCGCTAATTGTCCTTATCGACGGCGAGACTCTCGACAGTCACGGTGGAATAAAAATTACCGTCGACGAAACAAACGGCGAAACTTGATCAACCCCGTAATTTTCACGAAAATAAAAAAAATAAAAAAACTAACGGTTAAACTCGATTAGCTCGTCGTTATCGGGGATAAACAAATTATCACGTCAGTCGTTAATTCAATATCAAATAAAACAAGCAACGTCCGTCCTTACGAAAATAAAAGAAATTTATTTATTTAATTTAAAAATAAAAAACAAAAAATAATAATTCACAATGAAATTTTGTGATATTTCGCGTTGACGAGATGAGATAGCGTCGCACGTTTCGAACAATTCCACTGTGATATCACTGAGAGAGGAACGAAGGATCGAAGGACTCCCGCGTAACCGCGCACGGACAGAATCTCGCGTCTCTCGGCTCGCCGCTTTCGCCGGATGCAGCGCGGAGCGAACTGGACCGTGCGCCACGCGCTTCGGCTTTGAAACGACTGTGCGGTTTTGCCGTCGAGGGCGCGAGGCACGATGGGACGTCGGGTGTTTTGATAGACGCGTATATATTTATATATACATATATATATATCTATATATCTATAGCTATATATATATATATATATATATATATATATATATATATATATATATATATATATATATATATATATAGCTACGAAGGGATGGCTCTCGGTTTGCTCCGTTTGGTTAGCTTTGCTGTTTTTGACTTGCGCACTTTCTCAACGGTGATTACGACGATGACAATAGTATAGAACGCAAGACGAGTATTTTACCAAAGGAACTTGAACCGAGAAAGATTTTTCTTTATCTCTCGGGAAGTTGCTTTATCGTCAGCTTAAAAATTTTGACATCATTCATTGCGAACCTAATTTCATATTTGTAAACATTGTATTGGATGTAATTCGAAACGATTGATTGGAAATTAAATTTATTATGTCTTTGGAAAAATTTCAAGTAAAAAAATATAGGTGGGAAAAAATTTGATTGGAAATTTAAAAATGTAATTATCGTGATTTACTCGTAAATTGAAAGAGTTTGGGAATATTTAACTTGTTGGATCGTACTAAAAAATTCATCGAAATGAAAATTTGTCGAACCGGGTGAGTTTTTTTTCTCGTTTGATTGATTCTATTTCGTTACAGAGGAAACTGCGTTTTATCGTTTTTTTTTCTCGGGAATTTAGGCGATATAACGAATAAAAAATCTAGCGTTCGAAAAATTACTCCGAGCTTGCACTGGTGTAAATCACAGTTTTATACAACGAGACTAAAAAAAACGTGTTCGTGTCGTTTTGTTTGTTTCTTTCGTTTCTATACTATGAACTCCCGGTGATGGATCAAGTAATTACACAGTAATTGAAACGGTAAAACAGAAGTAAAAATAGTAGCAGTCGAAAATTCGTCGGCAATACCGTCACGCGTGAACTAAATTAATTGCACGCAAAACTGGAAAAAAACGTACGTCACTGTAGCGCGATGCATCGTCGTTTTATCCATCTCGATGAAACACTACGTATGATTTGTTTTGTTCGTCGCGAGAGGGAAGCTTTGTTCGCACGAATGAAAAATCTGAGATTTCTTTTTTCCTTTTTCGGATTTTATAATTAAATCGAAAGATTGATATAATACCGGTTTTTATGAATTAATTAATTAATATTTTTTCTTAATAATTTTGAATATTTTTCGTTAATTGGCCGATATTCGTCTCTCTCGTAAAATTCCAAATACTCGTCTCCCTCGCGTATTGTATTATATATAAGAGAGATTGGCCGTTCCAGACATCGTCGAACTTCGCACGATCTCTGCTCGTCGTTGTGTAAATTCGCGATCGAATTTGTGCCACCAGCAGCCTATACTGACCCTGGCATTCCAACGTGATTCGTCTTACCCACGACAACGCAATTAATAAACGTCAAAAGCCGTTTATTTGATATCTGTAATAGTCGAGGTCTGAAAAATCGTTCTAGATTTTCTTTTTCTCTCGCGCGAGAAAGAAATAAAAAAGGATATCGAGGGAAGAATAAAAAAATGTTTGACCTTCGCTAATTTCTTTTTCGTCCGTCTGATCGGCAGGAATCTTACGATTACTTATAAGAGTTTCGTGCATACTTTTTTAACGATACGAATTTAATGAAAAAAAGAAGAAAAAAAAACACGAAAGAAAATTCAGCGAATGTCAATTACGAACCCGAGACGCCGCGATCTCTTCTTCGTTTCAGTTCGTATTTAAATTGTAATTACGTTTGTATTTGTGAAAAAATCTCAAAGTTTTTCACTTTATCGGAATATTCTTTCCCACTAATAGATTCATGGAGAATATTATGGCGTAGGAACGGAATAAATTGGATCGAAGATGAGAACGTCGAGATAATGTTACGTATTTGATCCGGGATAAAGTGATAAGGAACAGTGGCTAGGGCGCTATTTCCGACGCAATTTATCGTGCATCGTTGTACTTTATTTGCTGATAACGAAATCATTGTTTGTACGTGTCGAAGGAGGGGTTGGTGGGGTAAAAGGAGGGATGATCGATGAACGAAAAGATTTGACAACGAGGTGAAATTTTTTTTGAAAGATAAAACTAACGAAGACGCGTCGCTTCTCCGATTTCAAAGGAACGTCGGCACGGTGCGTTGATCTCGACACCGGTACGTCGCGAATATCAAATTATCGTTTTCATGCAAAAGATCTGCGAGCGCGCATCCAACTAACTTCAAAGAAAATTTCGCTCTATTGGCTCTAATAACGTCTATCGTGCACATGCTGTACGGCGGGAGGCGAAGGTTTACATTCGAATGTTGCACAAAGGGAGTACTTTCGTTCCTCAGAAACCCTCATTATTTCCTTTATAATTTCTTATTGGAAACATTCTTAATGTGAATGAAAACAATATTTTTCGTAAATATCGGTTACGAAACAATAATTTATCATTCCAAGAATTAATAAATATGAAAGAAGAATTCTTGAAAAATATGATTTTTGAAGCAATTATTTGTTATAAAACAAAAGAATAATATGTGAACTAAGAAACATATTCTTAAAAATATAATTTTCTGTGTGATATTCTCTTATTTGAAAAATTAATAATATGAAAAAATTGTATAAAAATATAATTTGTATGATCGTCCGAATGACGTGTAGAAAATATGAATTCATAATGTGAAACAAAAACCAATTCTTCATAAATATCGTTTACAAAACAATAATTTATCAGCAAGATAATTAATAAATATGAAGAAAGAATTTTTCAAAAATATGTTTATTGAAGTAATTATTTTTTATTTATAACACAAAATTAATGACGCGACAACATAAATATAATTTTCTGAATAATTATAAAAAAAAGTATGAAAATATACTTTTTATTATTTGTCTCAATTATGCATAGGAAATAAGCGACGACAGGATGAAAATGCGACATTCTGTGACGTATCGTAATCCGCTATTAGAGCGAATATTTTAAACACGAATAATTTATCGACGCGAAATCAGCTTAACGAAAATTACGTGATAATGGTTATTTGGAAATATCAGGTTTGTCAGCCATATTCGTCACTACATCCACATTTATATACGTCATGAAAGCGAGTTTCGAGAGGATTATGCACTTGAAAACAATGGAGCGCCGAGCTATCGAAATGGAGGCAAATTAGTCGAACAGTTTGTGCGGGAAAATCGATGTACCGAGCGACTCATATTTTTTCATACGTTATTTCGGATCGCGTAGTTTTCCATCTAGTAAATATAAATATTGAAACTATGATGTCGAGAATTAATAAATATGAAATAAACGTATACGCGCACGTATTGATAATTTTCATTAATAATTGATAAGAACATTATCGATCGATTAACCGAGAAAAATCGTGATGATAAAAATTGTGTAAAAATTAGGTGGATCGTAAATTCAACAATTTTTATAAAACAATATGAAATTTAATGAAAGGTGTCGCTCCGTCACGTTTTAAATTGAACGGTCGGATGAAAAGTGGTTTCGTGGAATTCGAGAAATTCCAATTGTTAAAAAATGTGAATATCGTAATTTGAAAGAAAAAGTCACGTCAATGTCAAGACTCGAGGGGATGAAAACCTTCGTGGTATCGCATTAACGCGAGAATAAAGTGAAAGCGCCGGCTCTCGAATTCGTTTGTCCCGAGGATGCTCGATCTTAATCCTCGCCCATTTCTGTTGTCCCTACGTATCGTTGATCTTGGGCAAAATGATCTTTTACAACCACTGGTATACGTTCCAAGAATGATAAATGAGATTCTCGTTGCCTTGGACTAACCCTTATTCTAATAGAGAGAAACTGTGGTCCTTCTATCCACACAATATAGAGAAATATATGTATATAATACGAGTATTCAAGAATTCTCGACTGCGAGCTTTCACGAGATAAACATTATACCCTTGACATTTTCAATTCGCACACGAGGGGTCGTAATGATGGATGGAATTCACCATTATCTCTTATGTGTGTCCAGCCAACGTAACTCGACACTCGAGAAACCGAATTAATTAGTTTTCATTATATAGAAATTAGCCCTGGGGTAGGTTGAGTAATTAAGGAATTGAAGGGGTGGTTTTTGAAAATTTTCAAATTTTCATATTATCTAGTGCTCGATCAATTCGAACGAACTGTACGATTGCTGACAGCCGACTTAACGAGAAAACAAGCTTTAAAGTCATGGGAAAAAATACCAAGCCCTTGCAGTTGCAGAGTTGTACAACAAATTATTTAAATTGCTCGTTATCGTGACTTCTACCGTGTCTTTAATTCGATTTTCTTTTGATATTTTTCGTGAAAAATATAGAAAAATGCTTCCGTTAGGAAAAGCGAGTGTTCACTGGGAAAAACAGTCCACTGATTGAGAAATAGGCCAGAAACGTTCTATGGCTTGGTTAGTCGAAGAGATAAGGGGCACGGTTTCCAATATAATTGCCTGTTTCAACTCGCTCTTGGCTTCTGTGCCAACCAGCCGCCTCTTGGTTGAAAACCGAATAAATTTGTTTCAAATTGTATGGAAAAAAACATAAACCAAATAGGAAATAATAACCGCCTCGTCTTGTCAGTCTTCGCGACGAAAGTTCGACGAGGGTGGTCGTGTAGCTCGAAGATTATTCTCCGGTAGTTCCCAGTCATTTTTCGTATCAACCACCACGATTAATTGGAAACAAACATGAGAATATCGACATGGCGACTCTTTGTTTCGTCTCATTAGGATCGAATATTCTCGAGAAGTGAACCAGCGTTTTCTCTAATTGGATGAATTTTAAAAAGTGAGCAAACGAGTATGAAAAATCATCTCTGTGAAATGCGATGAATAGAAATAATATAAGAACCGTAGCTGTTAATTTCTCATTAAGCTTCGGGCGTTTCGGCGACCACCGCATGGTCGGTAAGCTTTCAACGTTGGAAGATCCGGGAATTGTCAGATTCTATTTGAGAATCGAGAAAAAAAAACTCATTGCGAATGTAAAATATATCGAGGATCGTCAGATAGATTCTCGGTTCGTTATAATAGCGGTTAATTAATTGTTGGAATTTTGAACGAAGAATTTTCGTCCGAAGGTGAATTCGTAGTTGGGAGATATTATTCCGAACTCGAGACTCTATATAGCTCGAGGAATTGAGAATATGCGCACATGCCAATGCTCCTGAATGTTTTGGCTTTCTGCAACGTTAATTGAAAGCTCACGTTTTCAATTAATAAACCTACCTTATAAGGTAAAATGTGAAAATTTACTTTTTCCATTTATTCACCAAGAAATTGCTAAAAACTAAAAATACGAATATGATTATTGTTGAATACGTAATGTAAAAAATACCTGTCCTTCAAGTTGGAACATGAGTTAATATTCATGATTTATTTTTTTAGTGGATAATCGTTATCCTCGCGTAGACGGTCCGATCACGCTTTCGAGCCTACACAAATAAAGGATTTAATTTTCCAATACGATCTGAAAAATAAGCAAATGGAATTTTTATCCTCTCTTCAACCCTTTTTTGTGCGTACTTTTCCCAAAAAGTAATCCATAGTATGTGTCTGTCACACGGTGCGAATAACTTATAGCCTCACCCTTTCCTTCCAAGGTAGGTACGAGGAACACTCTGGCCCGCTCCTTCGCTCCGTCCATCTCTCTCTCTCTCTCTCATGATACACTTCATAAAAATGCTTCAACACTGCCCTTAGATTTCGAAATTTCTCGTCAATTTTTTTAATTTCCTCCGGCAAATTTCAGCTGCATAGATAAATGCAAAATTTATTCGATTAACAACTATTCTAAATAATTAAATTTAATAATTAAATTGATTAGTAATTTAATAATAAAATATTTAATAATTTAATAATAAAATAATCAAATTGATTAGTAATTTAATAATAAAATATTTAATAATTTAATAATAAAATAATTGAATTTGATCGAAAGATATGCCAAGTCCGAAAACTTTCAACTCGGTTGACTTTGCTACTCGATCCTGCTTACTTACGTCAGAAGTGTTATCGCCGAAAGAGTTTCTCCATTCAGTCGTTGCAATCGAGCTATGATCGTTGCGCACGTTCCCAATCCATCAAAAGCGTCTATCAACTTCTCAGATCGTAGGCGTGCCACGCATTGTTGAATATTGGCAGGATCGATCAGATTCAATCCGAGACCAAAGTCCGACAGTGTTCTCGACGCTGACTGGACCAAAAGCGATAACGATGATCCTATTCTGACAGGCCAATACGATCGGGCTCCTTGTAACAATGAAATTTCATCCCTTACCACAACGCCATTAGCATAATTTATTTCAATTCAAATTCTCGCCATAAATTTCCTATCCTCGTACGAGCGAAAATAATATATAAACGAACGCGAATGGGTGTGCAAAATTGCAAGCATTTTCAGGAGGGCCACAAAATGTGAAAAAGATAACGGGGTATGAAACCGAGGGATGATTACCCGGCGAGAGCGAGCCGTTAAATGAAATTATAACTTCGAACGAAAGAGTGGATTGCGAATTTGTCGCACGAGCGTATTTTTATCGTGATGTATATCGCGAATTTCCACATTCATGACGCCTCTCGATACAAGGGTGAATTTTTTAACGATTTTTTGAAAGCCGTCGCCCGACTACATATCGTGTGTATTTGTTTGAGAACGAGATGGGATTTGAGGTTTTTCCACCTATATAGCTGTAGGATGAACGAACATTCCGCGATTTGCAATTCAGATCCCAGTTTTTCATTTCGAATGAAATCGCTAGGGGTTGGTATATTTCCATCCTCGGCTCGCCTACCCCAGGACTATCTTTCGTCCTTTGGCGGCTTTTTTACCATCGATGCAAATAATTCTAAAGCGCACGTATGATAGTAAAGCCGTTTCGATTAATAATGATTAACTTTGGTGATCCGTAGCCCCTTCGGGTAAGACCTTTCCAATTAAGGCGATGCGAAAGGCGCGAACGAACTATTTTTTCGCCAAATGCCATTCATTAAATATTGCACGTGGACCAATGTGCGGGTACTCGTCGTGTCACATTTTTTATCCTCTAGGAGATAATGGTCAAGGTTTAACACACCGAGGGATTAAAACGCCAGCAAAATGTAAATTTGTTACCAAAATTGCACATTGTAGAATTTCAAACGCATCGCATACTAAAATTTCAATCAATTCAATTCATTAATTTAGGAATGGTATTTCGCCGAAAAATGCATAGGGTTGCTTTGACGGTAAAGAAAGTCTGTCAAATTGTCGTAAGACCGATAAGCCGGTTCCTCCTTCGAGAGGTTTTTTCGATGCCCGAGTCATATTTTATTTAGCGCGTTGCCATCGATCGAATAACCATCGGCCCGTCGAATATAAATTCGATCGGATGTAAATAAAACCTTGCGATAGGAGATCGATTAATATCAGAAATCGGTAATAAATCGAAGAAAGAACAAAAATATAAATAAAAAACAATTCCTGGAATTAGCGATGTACGCCGTGAGATTAATTAACGAAGAGACAGAAGTACGAGAAGTTAATTCGACGTTTGATCTCGACGATTTTTTACAGCCGATCGGTTCGCTTCTGTCCTCAATTCGGTCAAAGGTGGGTCAATTAATAATAACCCGCGAATGTCTTAATGAGGGAGACAAAGGAACTTTGAAGACTTTTTTCTTCTTTTTTTTTTCTAAGAACGATCTCTCGCCCCTTAACCCACCTGTCTCTCGGCCGTTATGGATTTTTCTCACTCCGTACGCAACTTTCTTCTTTTGTTCGTTATCGAGATTTTTTCATTTTATTTTATCATGTCTAGACGTCGTAATTTCGACGAAATCAGCCGTGAATGAATGGACATGTATTTAACTCGCGAATTTTCTACGATTGTTGCAACTTAGATATCGGCTAGCAATGCCGATTTTTCACTTCGCGCGATAACTTTCGTTCCGAGATGTTTCGTGGCGAGGGATGAAAAGTGAAATAAAAGTTTTGGGGGAAATAATTGTACGAGAAGTACGAAAGTGTTTTATGTATGGTTTCGGTATAAGTCGAAAGGGGTGAAGGGTGCGTTTTGTCCAGAGGAGTACAGGCGTGGTTTCGAGAGAAAACGTGATCCAGGATGGTCCGTGAGTAGCGTACGTTTCGACAGAATATCGAGGAGCAGATATCTCGCTCGGTTTCACGAAATCGCCGTGACCTATAAACCAGAAGAGGGATAGAGAGGCAGAGACAGGGAGAGAGAGAGAGAGAGAGACGCTTCCAAATCCTCTTTTTCCCCAGTTTTTTCTACTCGGTGCTTTTTCGTTCTTGTTATCATAATAGTATTTTGTATGCTAACTTTGACATGTAAGGGAGGGTATAAGAGGGATACGAAAAACGGATCAGGGTTGACAATGGTGGGAGAAAAAAGAGAAAGTACCCCGTCATAAAAGGGTTAACGAAAATGCGGGAGCTTCTTTCGACCCTTCGTGTTTTCACCTCGTCAATGTGTTTGTTCCTACGCGTAGGACACCCTTCGCTCGGGACCTTCAGAGACTGCACAAGGGACGAAAGACGGTAGAAACATCTCCTTGAAGACCCTGCGCGTAGGGTCTCTAAAAAAATGTTCGGTCAGAAAAATAAATATGTGGTAAAAACAATCGATTGGCATGAAAAAATAGCGTTCACGCACTTGCACCCTTACGTGATCGAAACCAACCCCATCGTTTCACCAAAAATCGATATCGTTCCGCGTATTTTTTTTAGTTTTCGTGTTTTGATGATTTCTTTTTGATTTTGGTTTTTTCCCCCTGGATTCCACGATTCCTAAAGTTTACAACTTTTATTGAAATTAACATATTTTTGAAAGAATTGAAAAATCGTTGCAACGATGCAGAAAACTCACGGAAAAATAAAACCGCTTAAAACGAATGAAAAAAAGTTTCGAATATGTAGCAGGTTTCCTGGTAGCTTTTTCCATTTAATGAAAAAGTAAAAAGTTATTCTTTCTGGATCGGTGGCTCGTCCGAAGCTTTCAAAGCCCCATCCGTAAGCACTTTTTGTTCTCCTTTAAGCCGAGCCTCGATATATTTACAAGAAATTTTTCAGTGAGACGATGAAGTTGGAATTTGTAAAAAAAAACATTTCAAACGTTGCGACATTTTAGAACATGCAGCATTCAGAAAAATCTCGTCGACGTTATATAGATTTGAATCTTCCATGCTGTCGAGCGTAAACTCCCGGGTCAGCGAGCTGTAAGGAAGTAAATATGTGGGTTTTTATATAGATACTTATAATTTTTTAAATATTATTCCTGCAACGAAGAATAATCTATTTTCCTATATAATATTTTCTGTCGAATATATCACTGTTGGCATTTGAACCTCGTTCTATTCCTCCATTCATATTCCCCCCCCCCCCCCCCCCCCCCCCCCACATTAATTCTTTCCATAGGCTGCATTACACGCGAGCCAATTACGTATTCTTACGAATTCCGTCATATAGAAAATACGAATGTAGATATTTTCTGTGACTTCGTGCAGATACCGGATCGATAAGTTTCACGAACCAAAGCATGAAGCACCCTGAAGGACGAGCGAGCCAAAGAGGATTAGCATTTCGGAAACTGGAGTAAGGTAGCGATATCCGGTGAATCGGAAAGATGCAGCTTATGCAATACAGTTCGTACGAATCGATCGACAGCGATGGGAACTTCGTGGTCCGCGAGACGTTCGAGTCGTTTAACGAAACAGTATGGGACAGCTGCAGGAAACGGGACATACGTTGTTGAATTCAACCAAATGCACATCGACAATTCGATTCCAGCCAATCTTAGGATAGATGGTTATTCATATTTCATGTTGATCGTAAAACGACCATAGGCAGCTACACGATGTAATAAACATCATCGTCAACCGAAGCGAAGCTCCATTGTAACATGAACGTAAGACGATACGATATTGCACCGGACTGTCAAAGGTTCGGCTGAGTGCATTCGCAAATACCGGAAATAACAAAGCAATCGTGACATTAACGTTAGTCGTGATTGCTTCAGAAGCAGCATTTCTGAGAGATGACACGTTACCTGGACATCTTTGATGACAAATACTGATATGTCTATGACTTGCCACGCTCCATCAATTCGAATTGTTGATCCGTATTATATTATGATCGTGCGGTTGACCCGATTTACAGTAGGGTCGCGATTTTTGTGACGAGCCGGGCCACGCGTACGTGAAGTTAAGTCGGTTAGGTAGGCTCCGCCCACTTGAACGCGTCCGACCACTCACGCGCTTGAGACTGTCCCCACCACGACGCACCCGGCCACCCACGAGCTTACTGCCCCCCACTATGCACGGAGGCGGCTAAGTGGGGGTCATCCGAAAGTAGGAGATCCTCTTTCATTGAAAAATACCCACAAAACTATGTTTTGTTCGTATGGTGGACGTGAAATTTACTCATAGCCGCGGCTGTAGGAATATATTCCTCCCAGGGATTATTTACCTACGTGCACGCAACAGAAGCGGGTCGTCGAGGCTATTTCCATGCTTAAAATGGCTTCTGTGTAAAATTATGTTTTCGGTCCCATCCTTCTTTTCTCAAGTGACCAAATTGATAACGACGGAGTTCGGGTTAATTCGATCAAATGGTGAATCAAAGCCGTTTGAATTTTGTAAACCTCTGCTTAATCGTATAATTTAATGTGGTAATAGAGTAGACCGTGATTAGCCGATCGTTACTAATTCCTCAAGCTACTCGCGCGGGTGCAAGCCTGAATAGGATCAGCAGCTGCGGTCCGTTGGTCATCGAGACGCGCATTATCTACCAGACAGGATTTGGCAAAACCCTTAGATTCGAGCGCAGTGTCTTGGACTGTATTTGATCCTTGAGACCCACACAAGTGGTTGCATGTACGTGACAGTGTAATTTCGTTGAAGCAACTTCGGCATACCCCATCGAGGCTCCTCAGCGACCCTCACCCTCGCATCTCCACGGAGAAACCCCTACCCCCGCACCGTTGAGCTGTCGAGCTACTAGCCTATGCGCTTTCCACGATTACATTTTGGCCAGTAATCGAATCAATTAACATGGATGACTGCGTTAAGTCACCGATTTAAAGGTTGATCGATCACGGCGACCAACTGATTGTCGCACGTGGGATCGTATTGAAATTTTCTTCTAAGTTCTTTATCCGATGGATAAAAATTCGAGACGGTCAGCACTGTCTAGCTTGTCTCGATCATTTTTATTCTTACGATATATTCTGGAAAACAATTCTCTTATCAATGTTTTATTTTTTTGTTGTTTCTTTTTTTTCTAGTAACGTGGGCGATTTTACGGTGGTATTAGAGGAAGGGAAAACGTCCTAGACGTTACTTGTGATATAGCGTGGTATTTCACGACGCGCGACGTCAGTTTATCTTTATCATACACACAATTTCGTTGATAACATCAGACATTCTTACACTCTCTCCTTTGCCCTCTTTCACCATAGTACATATATTATATATAACGTATATCCGCACTGGCAAAGGTCGCGCCGCCAAGGTGGAAAACCACTATGTATACAGTCGTAAATCCTTTTTATCCACGAGCAGCGAAAACGTTTCATCCCTGCTGGATTTGAGCTTGATGAAAAGATCTCTAAAGAGATACTAGGAATCATTCAACGACTGCATCACTTTCGTAAATATAAGACAGGTCATGGATTCTTGGTTTATTTACTCGTCGTATTCGTGAAAACCATTGATCGCTTGTTATTTTTTGTTCGTTTTTTAAAAGTTTGTTTATTTTTGCATCCCTATCTTATATGATCGGGTAATTTAACGAAATTGTTTTATATACGGGTAATTCAACTCTCGTTAAATACATTACAGCTGGTTTAATAATCTAATCAAGGCAGCGTAACTATGCACAAATTGTTGCGAAAGTTAAACCATTGGCAATTCCGTCGATATATGGAAGATGCTGTAGGGTTGATTGAGGACGAAGGATTTTACGTAATTGCTGTCGCCTGTAATTTTTGCTGGTCGATATAAAAAAGAGTCGATCCAATAAAAAATTTATAATAATGTGATTGTATAAAAAATTCCATTTTTATTATTTTATTTACAGCGCGTTTCATAATTAATTAATTCGATATCGTCGATTATATTTAATTATTGTATAATGATTTTTAAATTATTATTGACACTTTTTTTTTACGGGAAGAGGGTTTCGAAAACGTTGATAACGAACCGTGATAAAATTAGTCACCTCTGTGCCTGTTCTAACGTTGATCCAAGGAGACTGTCGTTGAATAAATTTTGACGGATCTCACACTTGATAGACATGTAAATTCGTGAAAATCATTCAGGAAGATAATCTTCTTAATGAATCTCGAAAATTCCTGGATCAACCTAGTAAATATTATATTTGTATTCGGGCGGAAGAAGAGCGAACTCGCGTGGGACGAGGATACATCGACGAGAATTCGAAGAATTCAGACTATGCTAACTTACGTTGGGGGAACAAAGCTCGCTGAAGTAAACAGTCGAACCAATCAACGCCGAAATTCATCCCCCAATCTCGTCGAACTAATAAGGCCTCCGCTAATGACGTTTTGAAATTTGTACATCAACGTATCGAGACTATCGATAACGCAACGTATCGTGCTATGACAATTCGGTTGCGCAAAAAAAAAACAATTTCACTTGTCATACTAAAAACAGATAAATTAATAACAAAAGAATGTAAAAATAGTTTAAATAATAAATTATAACGAAATATTTAATCAAATTTAAATAACACAATAGAAAAATAGTATTTTTCTCGATTAATTTTATTACCATCGTTTACCATCAATACATCGTGTTTTATCTTCTTCGATTATTCTTAATTTCACAGAATTTTTTTTCCCCATTATTGTCGTCATCGTTTCGATAGCGAGAGTATAAATTAATAATGTATGATCGGTCTTTAAAACGACCACCGCACGACTCGAGCGGGATAAGTTCGTATGCATTATTTGCATAAACGGGCTAGGCAATGCACACGAGAACGATCGTGAAAGCTGATGGAACACTGCACGCGATATTCTCGTGTAGAATGTTGTTTCACTTCATTTTACGGGGTTCACCATTGCGGTATCGTAATATATTTTCCGCTACGTATATTCGTCTCTCTCTCTTTCTCTTTCTTTCTCTCTCTCTAAGTCAACACGGACCTGCATACTACACGAGATAAACCATACTTTACGAAAGAAACCGAGTGGTTGACGTCGCCACGTCGTTTCTCCATGCCGTACTTTATACATCATACACGTTGTAGAGGCTCATCGTTCACCCGCGAAGCTCAGAAAAGCTCGCTGACAAAATGATACTAAACACGCAATTTTTGTTCCGTGCTCTGTCCTGTGTGGGTGTGTGTATGGTTCTCATCGAGATGGTTTTTTTTTATTCGTATCGCAGGCTACAGTATGAAATAAACGAGAGAAAAAGATAAAAGTTGGTGAGACAGATGTTCGCATAAGATTCATCGGGTGGAAGATCCCGTCATAGAAATCGTATGAAGATTGTCTGCTTTAAGCGGACGCTCATGCGCGCATGCGCGAACGCACCTGCGCGTGCGCGGTGGAACGTACGCATGCGCGGGGGCACGTACGCATGCGCGGGGGCACGTATGAATGCTCGCGCATGCAGGCACGCCAGGCACTGGATAGTAAAGTTTCGTCAGCCGAATGTCCATCAGAAATTGGAGATATACGAATTCTCGAGAAGAGAAATACTGTGAACAATAAGACGAGAACTAGATGTAGAGCGCTTAACTTTTTTTTTTTGTTTAAACTGTCCCTTAATATCGTAAAAATCACGTGGCAAAGTTTCATGCACGGGAAGAATCTACAAGAGCTTGAATTTTGAACGCAGCGCGGTCCCTTTCACTGCTCTTTGCGATCGTTTAAAACTTAAAATGCGTTTTTCTTAAAACAACAAATTTCAAGTTGGCCGTATCGATATCTCGAACAACTCTTGTTCGATCGACTTGAAATTTTTATCGTATATTGAAAACTACTTTCTCCTTGACCCTACGTAGGATTTTTGTATTTATATTGCATAGTTCAAATGTTATTAACAATTTTCATGCGATTTTTGTGCGTTTCTTCGAATTTTTTTTTTCAACAACGCGCCATTGTTAAGAAAAACAAGTGAAAAAAGTTCTACGTAGTGTCGAAGCTGTTATCATACTCTATCGAATGCTTGTCGGTTCATTATTGTATTTTTGAAATTGTAGCAATTATAAGTACGGCCACGCAGCTATGAAAAAAGACGCAGCTGGGAAAATGCTGGGAAGCCGCCTTTTTCTTTAGTACTGCTCTGAAAAAATTTATAAACAGTGTTTAATACTTGTATAAGAAAGACCTTTTTACCGAATTTCGATATGTTATTTAGTTTATTTGAAAAAAAATCCCAAAGTTTGCTATATTTTTCGGCCTCTAGAGTGGTTTTCTCCCTTGAGATTGCACGACACGTACATTCTGATTGAAAAGTTACATCGACGAAAAATTTATGGGCAATCCGCGAATTCTGGACACGTTTGTACGTCCAACTCGTACACCGAAGCTCGAGAAGTTTCACGGTCGTTGAACGAACGTGCTTATATCTACGAACTTCTGTGGTCGCTGAATAACTAGAAATAACAAACAAAAAAATAGATTCAAATATAAATTTACAGAAGTCTGCATTCTTTTCGCATACAACATTTTCAATCGACTTGTACAAAAAAAATAACAGATTACACTTTAAAAATGAAAAAAAATGTTCGTTGATAACTTGAGAAAGAATTTGTATTTTTCATTAATTCGAGTAGTGAGTTTTTTGCATTATTAGTTTTTGAATAACAATCTTGAATATTCATGCCGTTCGATCGGTTTGAAATTCTTGTCGTGGCACGAAACTGAAATTCGGTTGAAATCCTGTTGAAAGGAAACTTTTGGTCGGGACCGAAACGCTAATAGAGTTTTCAAAATTGTCCCGGTGTTATGTCAGTTTTGATAGGTGACTATCCGTGATGCATGCATAATGACAGAGAGGCGGAAACACGGTAACGGTTAAGTACGCGATATTGGAGATAGCTTACTTTAACCGGCGGGGGAGGGCTTAGGGTCGGTAGGTCTGGATTATACCCTCCCGTTCATGAATTCATATCATCGCAGACGCGAAACTTTTGACAACCCGCTTTCTTCTCCATCCTGTTATTTAAAGGGCGATGATACGTTCGAAGAAATTGGATGCTGCGCGTCCATGAAGATTGTGGAATCGATGCTAATATAATTCGCGTTCTATTTCAATGAACGTTCCTCTAATCTCATTCGTTGGACGAATAATCATAATAAATTCTTTTTTTTATCGGAGAAAAAAATATTCGATCCTTCGATTACGAAGACGAACCTTGAATAATATTGAAACATGGTGATCAATAAATTTCGATATGTGGAACGTCGCGATATGTGGCAAACTCATGAATTTATATATATATATATAGTTTAATGTATATGGGTCATTCTAGATTTAATTTCCTAAAAGTTCAATACCGACATTTCATGTTACGTCATAAAAATTTGTGATTCGGAAAGCGCAATGATAAAAACATTTTGTATCGGATAATTTTGACCTTGTAATATCAGTTAGCGTAAATTCTAATTGTTGTTTTCAAGTTGCTGTTAAAACTTATAAATCTGAAGTTTCTAAAGTCTTTAAAAGGGTTCGAATTTTTTGAATGATTTATTTCCGTTGCATTTAAATAATATGTAAAAATGGCGAAGATATTGAAAATTTATTTATTTAGTGGTAATTAATAACGGAATCGTCCATACATGTGGAGATATTTCTTTCGGCAATAGGTTACTCCTCATCTTAAAGGATCATCGGATACGAGTCCTTCGCGCCGTGAAGAGGTACAGCGGTGTAGGTAGAGTTAAAACGTGTATATATAGCTTATAAGTAACATGTAATATGCAAAAGCTTTTTCCAAATAAAAGAGGAAAAAAACGTCTCGCGTGAGACGCATTTGAATTGGTAAAACGTCTACACACACACTGTGGAAAAATTAACATTTCATCGATAGCGTCTATCGGCGGCTGGCTGTCAATAATTCGCTTCGTTTCAACATCGATACCACGTATTCGATTCCTCTAGCACTCTCGGCGAATCGACTACTTTTTCGACTCGATAAAATACTCCTTTATTATGGATTTTTCCATCAATCATAGGTAATATAGAAAATTAGAACGAAAAAAAAAACAAATATCACTCACATATTTTTCATCAGCAAATTGTATTATTCGATGATAAAATCGGAATATAAACAGTAATAATTGTAATATCACAATGCAGTTTCGCGATAATGTTTAATCTACAAGGATGCGAGTATTACGATTTTGAGGGCAACGGGGTGCGAGATTGTCCACGAGACGAGAGAATTTTTCTATCTCTCGTCTGTTAATACAATTATTGAAAGGTTTCGTGGAAATTATGGTACGAAAATTATCAAAGAGATTGGTTTTTGCGATATAAATATAACAATGGTGTATACGTATTGTACTAGTGTAATTAATTTAATGTCAGTTATCGTTCCACAGCCTTGGGCTTATTAACATTTACAAGCCTCTTGTATCCTCATCAACGTGATTATTCTGTCCTGATCATCGTGAATATTGAAAAACGGGGGATGAGAGTTTGTTCGAGCTTCGTCGTAGTTCATTACAATTTACGATGTGATTATATTAACGCTGTTATCATTTTCTTATAATTATAAAAAATTAAAAATCTAAGCCAATGATGGGTAACCGTTTGCGTTTCGCGAAATATATATTTATGAAAAATTATAACTAACGTTGATATCCCTTTTTAAGGAAAACGACTTGTTATTATATAATTTTCGTTTTTTCTCCCTCGCGTTGTATATTTTATATTATATTTTCTGCATTTTTAATAATCCAACCGTGGATTTATCATACAGCAATTTCTCGAAAATATTTATACAACATATTCACCCGACGTCATTCTCGTCGTTTGAATTTGTGCAACGTTGAATGGAGCTTTAAACACGGTTTTTGGCACAGGTGCGATTTTCTCCCCATTGCACACGGTAAATGTTTTTTTTTAACGCGAATTGAAAATATAACGGGTTAGTTTCGTGGGAATTACGTGATATTGTTTACATCCTGGATATCGTACGATTTATCAGCGACGTCAATGATTTTTATAGAGAAATATTGATTTTATAAATTACCGAAAGGAATAGCAAGTAAAGTATTTTATATCGAGTTTTTAAAAAAATCACTGGACGTCAAAGTGCTTTTAAAATGCTGCAACGATCTTTATCTCTATGTCGATATAATAAAAAGATTTTGCCGTACCCATTGTACAAGAAATACCGAGGTTTGGTTCTCGATGAGTTTCTGTTCGAGGGATTAAGGTGACGTATCACACGAGCCGCGCAAGCCCCTAGTATAATTCTTAATTCATATTTCCTTTGGAAACGGGAGTCTGCGGATTGCTCTTGCCAAGATTCCCGCCGAATCTCTCCCTCACGTCACCGACAAATTTGACGTGACAGCAACAGCTCGATGGTATTTGAAAGGGCACGGATTCCGTGCCGTTCGAGCCAAGCGCGACCAAATGTCGATAAATAAATTTTTGCTTGCAAATTGTCTTGTAACCCGACGCGATGTCGTCGATGATCCGGCACGGGCCCTCTTTTTGCCTGATAATAATAAGAAAAAGTATTTCAATTGTTAATAAGCGATATACAGCGCTCCCTCGTGAGACGCGTTCGTACTTTGATCCACGCGCATGCGCTGGTTACGGACGAGCGAGAGGCTGAAAACAAATATCTTTCATACTCACTCGCAAATCTCGACTCTGACCGTCTGCACATATTTCTCGTTGTTTATTATGTATCGCCACTCGTTATTTTCGTCCAGTGCCGTTTTTGGTTGAATCACTTGTTCCTGTAAAATGAAAGAATGAACGAACGAAAAATCAGCATCGACATTAGACAAATATCGATCGATTAATGCAAATAAATCAAGCATTGCGACACAATTTTCTTTTGTTTTTGTAGATATAATAATAATTATAAGTAATTAAATAATACGTGACAAAATAATTTACCCTCGAAACGCAAAGGCCACTGTCATCATCCATCGGGCCAATTCTCTCGGCGATCGACGTAGGCTAAAAATAATTAAATATCCTATCTGAGAAACATCGAAACCATTGGATTTAACGAATCTTAAGGACATTCATTTTTTGTTGACTCGAATTTTATTTTCTCTTTTGTTTCGATCAACGACAATCCATCGTTCCTATCGTGCTCACCTCGTTAAAAGGCTCAAGAAATCTTGTCTTCAAGGCCATATCGACCTCGTGATCCGAAGGGTAGTAAGGAGTATTCAGGCAGAACGTCATATTTTCGCACGAAGGAACGGGTCTGCGAGGAACATTGTGCGGTTTTCCGTTCGACGCATCGCCAGGAAAAACTATTCTGTCGCCACTAGCAACGTGGCTCGATTGTGCTGCGAAGGAAAATGTTTGTTAACAACTTCCAGCTTCCGTACATCCGCGCAACGATCTTCACAGTGAACATTAAATTAAATCGATCGTCATCGAGGTATCGATTTTCGATCGATCCACTCCAAAAAACGAACTTTAACGCATCGTCAGTTTTCTCTCTGTCGAATTAACGAACAATTTTCTTTGCGAAGATGACAAATATCATGGTAAAATGGATACGAGTCATCGGGATGGAAATTTTATCAATACCTACAATTATTTCATTGGAGTCAAGAAATTTTCAACTTGCAAATAAAATAGAGCTATCGTCTGTTGAATATTATCATCATGAATAGTAATCGTTCTACGTCCAAAACAGGTAAAAAATTAAGTCTAATTGCAATAAAAATCATTGCGAAATTTTGATACCTCGGCCGATAAAATTAGAGAATTTTACAAATTTTTTACAAAACCTCGTATGTGAAATATTCGTGTACGTAATGAAAAAAATCGAGTTTTTAAAAAAATAATTGCAGATATCCCGATCTACGTTTGATTTTCAAAAAAATATCAAATTTAGATTTTATCGTAAAAAATAAGTATGGCTTAACTTCACTACGAACCGTTCCAAAAATGAGATAAAATGTTCTTGAGATAACTCACTGACTATGTTCTCTGGATCACCCGGTGATCGGGGTTTTTGTATCTTCACTAGCGTACCCTCGTCATCGAAAATATCCAATGGTTTGTCCGGGAGTGTATGTGCCCATTTGTCCGGGCTCATAAAAACGTCGTCCTGAATAGCTTGCTCGATGAGCCGCGTGATGGCATCATCGCCATTCTCATCATCGTTTCTTACGTTTGTACGAACGGCCTCCTCGTCGTCTCTCTCGGCTTCTTCGTCGGCGCTGTCGTTTTCCTTGCCACGGTCCTCGTCATCGTCGATCCCGGTAGACGGTTTCTTGATCGATAATTCGTCCACGCGAGTCTCATCCGCGACCTCGTCGAAGGTCAACGAGGATTGTACGTAACGAATATTTCGGCTCGATGTCAATGGCTCGTCGACTCTGTCGTAATATTGAGGTACGGAAGATCCGAGGTTGGATTCTTTCGACAACTCGGTTACCGCGATTGCCTCCTTCGCGTTACCGTACCATACGAAGTCTGGCCAATGATAAGGATGTCCATCGATCCTTCGGACAACCTGGAACGTGATGAAACAATTTCATCGTTGAAATAAAAAAAAAACTAACGGTGTGAAATTTGTACGAATTCAGGATTATCGGATTCGAGAAAATTTCCGAAAATCGATACGACGAAATAGAAAAACATTATTTTATCTTTGATAAAATGTACAGTGGATTAAATTTAGTCTTGGAAGTTGATTCGTCTGGTTAGAGACAAATGCGAAAATTATTTTAATCGCTATGACATTTTTCACTGAGACATTCATAGGATAATTTTAGTCGACCGTAGAAATTCACTCGAGAACTTTTCGAGAAAATTGACGGAAATTTGATCGGAAAAATTCTGCGGAAAAATTGTGTTTGTCGGAGTATGAAGTGCTAGATTAATTTATCGAAAATAAATTTATAACGCGAACATCGCTGATGGAGTGGGCGATGGAACGATGCCTGCGCGTATCGAAAACGGAAGCTGTTTCTGTGCAATCGGAAATTATACTTATCGAGTCGATACGTGCGAACACGCGTCGCCAGAACCTACGCAATATTTTTTTATCGTAAGTTGCAACACGTCCTGATAAATACAATTTTTTTTATCATCAACGACCTTCTTTATCTACCTTCACGGAATTCAGAGAAATTCATTTCCGCGTGTTTTCTTCCCTTCCCGTACGAGTCGTAAAAAAAACGTCGCGCGAGTCTCGCGAGAACGAAACGTCCCTGACGTCTCGTGTTGTATCTTATAGAGAGCAACGTGATCGTAAAAAATAATTACGGGGTCTTTTTTTACTTTTTTTATTACTTTTATAAGACTCGTTGAAATTTCATGCAATGCAATATCAACGAGAACTAAATACTTCCATCCAATTATCTGCAAATCTCACTTTTCGCGTCGAGTATTATGTTTTTTATTTTACTTTGTTATATTAATTAAATTTCTAACGATAATAAATTATGCTATGCGACAAATTTCCGTTCGTCTCGTTATTTTAGTGATGACGTTTTTTATTCAACGACCTTCGAAAGGTCAAAATAATTGTTCAGCAATCTTCATTATGATCGATTTTATATTCGGACGAATAGTTTTTCGCTTTAATGCCATTTTATTGGCCTTCACCGATCACTTTAAAATTTCATCAAACCCTCGACTTCAATAATTTTCCGTATTTTGCTTTTTATCAGCAAAGTTCGCGATGCGTACAAAATTTGAATTCCCAAGAGCATCGAGAAGGAGTCACGTCGATCGGGGTCTGGGGAGATAAGTAGCGCGATAACAAGTTGCCTCGTGGATTTTCTCGAGAGAGGAAACTCGTGTTAGCTTTGCTCTCTCTCTCTCTCTCTCTCTCTCTCTTTCTCTCTTCCCGTAAGACAGTCGAGATTTATCGAAGATCGAAGATTTACAGGCGATACATGTCGTTCGAAATCTCGCAAATCTCATTCGCGAAAATTTAAACTCGAGTGCCCGAATTAGTGTGAGTTACGAAGATTATTCCTTACTTTCTTTTCTCATAATAATTCTTCCCGAGATGATAATCATTAATATTGTTTACTTATTTACTTTTCAATTGACGAAAATTGTACAATTCGAAAGAATAATATCTCGAATAAAGAAAGGGGGGAAAAAAATTGTTGCCTCTTATCAACGGAGCATCGATTCGAATGCGTCGAAGGACTCTCGATTGCAGGTCAATCGTTGCGAGCTTCTGGTGGCTTTGTTGGTAATTCTTGAAAATTGTTTTCCATCGACTGGAAGAGTCGAGGGAGAGAGGGGTTGGGAGGACGGCGAAAACGAGAGATAAAAGCATACGAATAATTACACTTCCTTTTATTTTCTCGGGTAAAGCTGTGCACGTGATTGTCGTTTTGCCGATGATAATATTTATGATGTTCGTGTATTTATGTAATAATTCTGAGTACGGTCGTAACGAGGATATACGCGAACATCAACTCGTTGAGAAGTCATATTTTTCGCATCGCGAACCCGCTGTCTCGATTAAAAAGAAAATATACTAAAAGTGAATTGTAATCGTTGTACATTTGTAATCGATAAAAAAATAAGTCAGATTGTACTAAAAACGATTCGATTAAATTTTGTAATTTTATTTTATTCGTACGACTTTAAACGAGCTATATTAATTTTTATTGACAAACGTGTAACGCTATTATCCTACGTGTAGATATATGACGATGACATATAAGCCTGGCGAAATTATACTCTTTTTTTAAAAGCTCACACTCTCGCACGCTTCGACGTAAAAAACCGGTCGTTCTCGCTTTACCGGTCCGTAATGTCTCTGCTGAATAAACTATCGATCATGTTTTCGACATGTTCTTGAATATAACACGCGCGATAACCCTCATAATGGAAACGAGACATCGAATACGAAGTCCTTCCTCCAACTTCGTGGAAAAAATAATTCTATCCTTAGACCGTAACGTTTGCTCGAAATGACAAATCGTCAATTTGTCGTGTCGCGCGACTCATGAGGAATTTACGAGGGTATTTAATTTACGAAGAAAGATCCATCAATCAAGCTGATAAGAAGCAAATATCGTTTAATTTTTATAATTGTCTCGAATGAGTGAATTCGTTAATCGATGATTTATTTCGTAGTCACGAGCGATCGTTGGCATTTTAGGATCGAGGCGACTCGACGACTTTCTCGAAATTAATCTATCCTGACGTCTCAAGTTTGTACGATCGAAACTAAATTATCGTTTTATGAGCAAACACAGCGAACGAAATGTCTCGAGTAAGGCTGTGTCAATATCATTTCTGGTTTTTGGAAATTTCACAGTAATTTCTTCTTTTTTGATACGAAGAAAATTATTTTTGAAAAAACAGAATAAAAATTACCATACACAACGTTTATCGAAATTTAATGCATTGGCCAAATTCTTGATTCAACGTAGGCGAAATTTTCCTTCGTTGGAGAGACGCGTAATAATCGACGAGTCGTGACCCCGAGGAGATTTCATTGCCATTATTCGCATCTCGATATTCATCGCGTCGTCATTATTAGCATTCACGACGTAAACGTCGAGGCTATACCGGTTGAAGGATGTAAAAGCGTAAATCACCTGTGCCGAGATAACAGTCGCGATAGAGTTATTTTTAAGGATCGCCGGGAAACCCATTTTAGAAAATTAGTCTATTAGAATCGTGGGAGATCATTTTATAAACAATGGGGGAAATACAAAACGATCGAATTTTTTATGAACAGGTATTCCCATGCAAATCTACCTACGTCGTTTTTGTTTTTAATTTGTTTTTTAATTCGAAAAGCACTCGACTGACTTCGCAGAAGAATCTTTTTGTATATTTATTATCGATCAATTATTTTTTTAATTTGCAATTTTTTTGTAGTCGTTGTGAAATGAGAAAATAAAATAAATTAACCGCGTGGTTTTCACTTGGATCGATTCCATATAAAATGATTCATAGGTGAAAAAAATAATGTTTCACGCGAAAGAAAGTTCAAAAGTCACAGTTTTTCAACGGTGGAAACGTATGCTATATGCTTCTCACGCTATTGAGGAGATTAATGGGAATTCCGCGTGACTCAAAACAACAGCCAACTTAGGAATATATGGCACGTTTATCGTTCTCACGATACAATTGTTTATCAAAATCAAAGAAAAAACAATTTCAATTTTTCAGTCAAAAAAATCTGAAAAAATCCCTCGCATATACCAATTTAAAGAACTTAGGATATTTTTAAAATACGAAAATTATCGAGATATCGAAAAAAAGAACATTTCTTTGATTTTTAAAAGAAAAAAACGTTCTAATAACATTAATTGCCCAATTAATAATTAGAAATCTTTCGACGTATGAAATCTTTAAAGCATGTGAGATATACGAAGAGAAGCATATTTTTTTTTCAAACATTAGCGAAGAACCGTTCGTTCAATAGCCATGCCATTTGCGAATGAATTTTTTTTCTCATGAAAGTAATAAAGGTACGAAGTATCGGGATTCGACCGCACGTACTCGCAGTGGTGTGGATGTGCAATCAGGGTGAGAGCACCTTAGTCTGGTCGAGAAGCGTGACTACGTATATAGCATATCGTAAAATTCTCTGATTATGGATGTTTATTAAGGGACAGATTATCTTTCCTCGAGGGTTGAAAAGGTTAAGGGCAACCGGGGCGAGTACGTCCCGATATTGAGCAAAACCATCGTATCTTCGTTTGATGAAAGATGGGATATCGCATAATAGGGTCATTGTACGAGTACGTGAATGGAGAAGAAAGCGGCTGATATGGCTCAACCGAGAGAATGGAAGATAAAAAAAAACGAAGAAAATGAAAGGAGACGAGCTTTCCTCCTATGGAACTTCGTAAATGAAGAAAAAAAGCGTGATTATCCGAACAAAGAGATAAAGTTATTGCAGCCTACCGACCGGTATTGTAATGTTCCAAATGAAAAAGAAATTCTAGGAACAAAATAAAAAGAACAATATTTTTCGAGTAAGAAAAAATCGCGGACGTTAAAAAAATCTAGCTTATACGCTTTAACATCCTAACATCGTTCTCCAATTATCTCAGCTACGTGACAATATTTCGTAAAAATGATCGTAGATTAACAAATAAAAAGTTAATGATCGACGTGAAATTATTAATTAATTAATAATTAAAATTGAAAATTATGTTTCTATTTCCCAGACGGTTGCTTCGATCGTTCATCGTGCACGACACTCTTAGATCTTTTATTCTTTTTTAACTATCAGTATGACCTTGAAGGTGCGAAGAAGTGTGAGAATTTTCATGAATAAAAGTGCGTTTGGTGAATTTCTACGACGCGTGTGGCACGTTGACTGGTGTCACGATGATAAGTTTACCAACAATTCCAAAGTCAAATGACCTTGAGAAAAACAACTTTCCAATTTAATAAAATTGACGAGATGTAGTTTTTCCTTACCGCGAGAGCGACTAGAACCCCGATGAGGCCGGTTACTCGACGATTACAAAATAGTCCAGCCATTTCTCTTTCTCGTTCTTCACTTAAAAAACAAAGTTTTCTTTTTCTTTTTTAATTATCTTTTTCTTCTTTTCTCCACCTTTTTTCAATCGTTTCGTACTCGATGCGCTTCGCTAGCTTCGACGTTTTCACGCTGACGCGATGACGGCGCTGCGGTGTCGCCTACGATAGAGATATATAAACACTGCTCTGTCTTTGAACACGTTGCAGTATCGTCGATGCAACTCTATCGGGAAAAATCGTCACTAGGGTCTCTCGTTACACGCTCGTGTTCCGACCCAGTGGTCAACGTATGGATAATCGAGTAGGTCGGTACGTCCAGTTTGTGGACCACGCTCGCTTCCTTACTCTCGCTCAGATCACGTTTTCTTCTCTATGTCCCTCTCTCTCTCTCTTTCTATATTTTTCCAGAGAATCGATACACCTCTTTTTCCGTTATGAAAATTATTCGATGATTTAAATGAATTATTTAAATTTGTAAAAATATATATAGACTTATCGATATCGAAACGATTATTTATTATTGAATTTAAGGATACGAGTAAGAATAAAATTTATAATTTATATGTGTGTATTTATACAAATTTTATAATCAATTTTCAGTCCGACATTCATCAATATCATTATATTTATCGAAATTGTTTAATTCAATATTCATAAATCTATAAATATTTTTATACGAACGTTAAATATACATAAACGTATTCTTTTCACGATGATAATTAACGATTTCAGTTCACTCTTTATCAATGATATTAATCCTCAATATTTCAATGATAATTAATTAGATCGATTAAATTTCACTTTTGTCGATTATGCCGGATTAATCTCGATTCGACGAATTCACCGAAAAGAAAAAGAAGAAAAAAACCTATTTATAGCATATTTGGCGCGAAAAATAAGTAAGCTAGTCACGTGCGAGATTATACCGATTGCCAAGAGGTGTGCGGTCGAGTCTCCCCGCCGAGTAAATTCGACTCATAAAAATGTCTAGTGCAACTGCAACATATATCTATACATATATGCAGCTAATCCACCTGTTTATTTCGACCGGTAACGGTAGGATTCACGCCGAGACGCGAGAGTTTCGTGTTTTTTGTTTTCTCCTTTTTTTTCTTTTACACGGTATATCAATTTCTCGTTGCGTTTCTTGGCCGTGCGTTATAGCCGAGTTGTTAAAAAAAGGCCCCGGCGACGTTGTACGAGCGTACGTACACGACTGAGCTCGCTCGATCACTGTCCACGCGCTCGTCTACCGACGTACGGCACCGATTTCCTTCCGCCGAGGAGACGGTAAATACATTTGCCTCTTCTCGTCGGGCCGAGCGGGAAACGTTCACCGCAAACGGCGTGCATATATATATATATATATACATATACATATATATATATATATATATATATATATATATATATACATATACATACATATATATATATATATAATATGACGAATATAGCGAGCGTACTCTAACGGCGAGAGACACGACATGTACAAAATCATTCACGCTATGTACTTTACCGAGTCCTTGTCGTCCAACACGTATACCGTGGTATTTGTCTCAGGGTTATATAGCGCTAATCGTAGTGTACTCCTCGGCTGTCATGCTCGTCCCATTCTCACAATCAGTTTTTTTCTTTGTAATTATTGTTTTATGACGCTAACGTATAATGGTCGAACGTTTGATGAAAAGATGGGATGAACTAGGATTTCGACTTTTAATTCCTTTGCACGAGGTTTATAACCCTTACGTGGGTGAAAAGTGACATTGGATTGTTGTCAAAATCGATAAATGTACTGACACACATGCTCATTACTACCACGAAAGCATGAGATTATTGAGCAATGGCTACTTAGTAGCATGTGTGTCGTAACAGTAATAATAATGAGGAGGGTTATTACGATTATGCTCAATAATCAACAGTCGTTTGATTTTCGAGCATGCTAGTATAGATTCGATAGATGGATATAGATTCGAGCTAAGATAGATTGAAACTAGCATGAGATGTTAATATAAAAAATTAATAAATAAAGACGATCGTCCACCTCGACAAGTAAGGGTGGGGGTTGTAAAATAAAAGAGCACTCAAACATACTTTCGATTTTTATGTCATGGATGAGAAGCGAGGGTTGAACTGTTACTCGACCCAATTTTTTTAAGGGTTTTGGAGCTCACCCTTAAATATTTTTATTAGAAATGATCGTCGTAAGGACGATTTTTCATGCGATCGATGATAAATTTGTGCGATGAGTCAAAGTAACGATGAGCTAACGTTTGTTGATTTTGTGAAGGATCGAGTCTGGTTCATAATGACGCAAGATACGAGCAATTATTTGAGTAAAGCCGGGGCAAGGAGGGAGGTGGGAGAGTCGAATGGAAATCGCGATAGATTATCCGCTAGTGTGTCAAGTCAATGGTTTATTGTTTTTATTATTATTCGTGCTTGCATTATCGGGCTCATCACGCTTCGGTAACTCTCGGCGCTCCGACACGTCCACCTTTAATTTAGCATCGCTCTCGGATCTCGCTCTATTCTGTGTATATTCCGTGTCAGGTGCAAACAGTTGACGCAATCGATACGCCGGCTTCGGACGATTATTGCTCGTTGCTACGACTGGATGAACATTCGATACGTTTGTTCGACCTCGATTCGAAAAAAATTTGAAAATTTGTAATCGCATTTATTTTTTTTATTTTTATTAATTCTTGGCGAGGCTTAGATCGAAAGTAAATTTGGAAAAGTGGATGAGTCGAATGGTCGTTGTCTCCTGAAACTCACCGAAGATTATTTAATTGCCGCTTATACGTTTCCGAAAACATTTCCGGTTCGTCGATAAATACGAATTTCTTGATTTGAAGAAAAATATTGATAAAATCGAATCGTATTGAAATATTGAAAATTTATTATTTTTCAACGATTAATAATTCGTTATTATTTATTGTTATTATTTATTGGAAACAAATAATTAATATTTAAGGACAATAATTATTGATTGATTGAAATCAATTATTCGTTGGAAAATTTCGATACAATAGAAGTTTTATGGAGATTAATTGATAGTTTTTTTTTATTAACGAGATCACAAAATCTATTGTGATTTATTATTTCAATCGGTCAATTATTAATACGTGATAAATACGAACATTTATCACGAATTTTTCGATAAAATCATATATATATATATATATAAGTTATGCTGGAGAAATTTATCCTCATGCTTGTTAATAATTAAATGATTTTCTATCAATCCTTCATTACTCAGACACCAAAAGTCGTCGTCGAGGAAGTGGTCGAACTTCCAATTCCGAAACGGGAAACCACAAAAGTCGCTCGCCTCTCGTCTCTCATTTTGGTTTTAATTAATTCTCCATATTAAAAAATATACACATACATAAATATATAAGCGTGCGAAAATTAATTTCAAACCGGATACGAACTGGCTGGTACGACGGAAGGTTGGTTTTGCCGATAAACCGCAGACTCCCTAGCGCCTATATACGTCTAAAAAAAACGCCATGTAACGTCAGTAATGACGTATATGGAGATACACGTCGACATCGTCAGGAAGTCTCGACAAATCTCGAAGCGGCGGACTTCCAGTCCGGATAAAGCTTCGCCATATTTTACGTTTCCTTCTCTTTCTCCCCTTCTCTCTTTTTTGCTATTTTCGTTTCACTTTCATCTCGCGATAACGCCTCTGCTCGAATGACAGCGACGATGGAAGAAAAAGGATCGAGATTACAAACGCGTCGTTCGTCGAGAAAATATTATATTATTTATTATAACGATCCGAAATTAAAGGATAATGATACTTAACGTCTCAATTAAATTTCGCGATAAGATTCGACGATATGGAAAAGAAAATATTTTTTATGAAAAAATATTTGACGCACAATAATTTTTTCGTCGGAATGTGTTTCGACGATTGTACAAAAATATTATATTACGTAGCGTAACGATCATAAAATTCGAATTTATCATGCGGTCACCACGCTCTTATCTCACCCTTTTTCGGTCCTTCGGACATTTCATTTTTTCACCCTTCATATTTTCTTCTTATTTCGCCCTTTTTCAGACTCTTCGAACGTTTCTCGATTTTTCTTATTTTATGTTTCTTATTTTTATGATCCATAGCGCCGATGGTATTACTGTCTGTATAATTTTTTTTATTTGCATGTATATGCATATATATATATACATGCAGATATAGATCGGTTTAAAATACAATTTTCTTTCTATATTACCTTAAAGACTAGAACAATGGGCAATCGTGCGTCACCGTCTTGAATCCTTTTAAAGAAATGCGGCTTATTATTATCGTCATTATTGTTATTATCAATATTAATATTATGATCATTTCAAATATTCTTATCGTCTTCTTCTTCTTCTTAAAAAAAAACAAATCTCCTTTATTGCTATTTCCTTTATGAATTATACTTTCTTCACAGTGAATTGTCAGTATTCGATTAAACTATCGTTGTTTCTTTGCCAAAGAAAATCGTCCGTTTTGCGTTTGATGCGATTAAACCTCGTTAATAATCGACGCGTTCAATTAATTTTTTTCTTCGTTATTGGATCACGAGGCTTTGACTTTCCTAGGCTGACGCCCATTCGCGTGTACGGATTGCCCGTGAATTTAACGAAACACTTGCAGCTCGAGGGTATACGAAAAAATTCCCTGGCTAGTTCACCCATCTTCGTCACCGCCACCAGCTCGCGATATATGTACATTTGCTTGCACTTTGTCACGTAACCGTCGGCGAAACCGTCGATGATGTTGCAAACGCTGTTTTCCGACCTGACGAACGAAAAAACAGAATTAATTTTGGAGCTTATAATTATGATTATTTAACGAGCGGAAAATTGTGAAAATTGACAGAAAAAAAGAATACTGGATAAAAATATGTAAAAATTGTTCAAATGCTTTAACTTAAACTCACGCGCAAACCTCGACTCGCAACATCTGTACGAAAGTTGGGGTATTCGCGATGTAGAGCCATTCGGAGTTCTTGGCCAATCCAGATTTTGGTTTCACCTGCTTTTCCTGCTAACGAAAACAAAAAACAATTTTGGATGAGCGCAAAGAACGTTTTTTTCTTCAAATTATGAATCTTTTAATTATGAATTGATATTGTTATCGATCAATTTTATGACTCGCTCGTCAAGTCGTTTTTAATATTCGTTGAAAAAATAATCATGGTAAAATGAAATTTATGCTTCACCTTGGAACTGCAGAGAGGATCGCCATCGTCGACTGAGATTATCCTCTTCTGTACGCCAATAGGCTTGATAAATAAATATTTAAAAAAAGTACATTAATATTTATTTAAAAATAAAATATAAAATTTCATCGTACGTAGAATGATTTTTTAATAAATAGTCGCACAATGAAACTCACCTCCTCGTCAATAGTAGCCAAATGTATGAATTGTTGGTTCATTGCCAAAATACTGTTCACGTAGTCCAACGGGTAATAAGGCGTCTCGTCGCATAACGTTGCATTTTCGCACTTAGGTACTGGTCCGTTTCTTTGCGGATCGTCTAATTCCTGAGCTGAAATTCGAAAAGTGTATCATTAAATTTCAGCACGATCGATACGACAATGAATGATTAACAAAATTGATAGAACCGTGAAAATATATGGACGACAGGTTTTTTTTTAGGACCACTCACGGTCCTCTTGATTACCTGTCGATGCTGACCCAGTGGGAGGAAGTCCGGCGATCGCACAGCCAACCTGCAATCGCAAACACTTCGCACCTTCAATATCTGACCCAATAATTTTGTTTTCACCTATTTCCATACGATATCTCAACTCGATTCGATCGACTTCTGATCGAATTCACGTTATACAAGTTCTTTATTTTTATCGCGAGTCTGTCCATCGTTCGAAACACCATTGTCTCATTTTGTCATACCGGATGTTTCTCGAGACATTTTTATGCAAAATTTATAATATAATCGAGTGTTCACGTTTACGGGGACTTTGATCGATTATATATTTATGAAATAGATAAATTTCCGAAACAGATAATTTAATGAAATAGATAAATTCACGAAACAGATAAATTTGTGAGACGAATAAACGTATGAAACAGATGATTTTATGAAATACCTAGATAATTTTATGAAACAGATGAATTCACGAAAGCGATAAACTTATAAAATGGATATTTATCCATTTTATAAAGATCGAGGACGATCGGTTAGGTAAACAAAATGTTCTCCGCTACTTTCAAAGACAAATATAGCTGAATCGAACGTGAAATCGAAGAATCGAAACAACGCGTTATATATTTACGCTCGATGTTTCTTTCAACGCGAACGATAAGCACTTTAAAACGATAAGACATTGCGCTATTAAACTCCTTCTCGCGGAAACGTCAGAGATAGTCGTTTTGTTTCTCAATCTCGTTTAGAAATCATCGAGATTTATCAGAAGTATAGGAGATTTTTTTGAAGCGATCATATATCGTGCCGCATCGCCGAGATTATTGAAAAATGGATAATCGGCCAGACCGATACTATCGTCACAGACACCTCGATAGTTCGGACGATATCGTTCGATCTCATCGAAAAATCGAATTCTATCAATTTTGTGAATTTTGTCCTAAATAACATTTTCAATTTATTTCGCGTTTAGCAAAGTGCAATGCGATATCAACGATACACCGATCGTATTATGGCTCTGATCCAGCACAATAAACGAAATTTACATTTTTATAGATTTACATTGTAGCTTTTATCGCGCTTAGTAGCGCTGTAATCGTTTTACTTCCAACAGTTTTTGCGTTGTTTCTTCTTCTTCTTTTTCTCACTCGTTCCGCACGTTATCGAGAATTCGAGATTGTCTCGCAATATTGTCTCTTTGTTTCTCTTAGCTTGGCATCTTTTCCAAATTATAGACGTTTCACGTTTAAACAGAGTGAACATTTCGATTGTGCTATTCGATCATTCGATATACGTGGGGAGTTTCAAAGTGTTGAAATCTTGTACTCGATTCGTCTGGTATTGATAGTTTGCTTTTAATTAATTTTGAAGCTCACAGGGGGGAGGAGGGGGGCGTCAGTTTCGATACACGTGGCTGAGGGTCTCAGCGATCGTCACGGTAGAATTCAATTAATTCATTAACATTTGTGAACAGAAAATCATTGTTAAACTTAAATAATAAAACTTTTTAATAAAAAAGTCAACCGTTTTATTTTCTTATTGTTTATTTTTAAAAATCTTCAATTTAGAAAGAAAAAGATTTAACAAACTTGTAAGTTTGTTGAACTTCGCAAAGTAGCTTGTTAATTTTGGGATGAATACGACGATGGAAATTTCAAGGTAAAATACGATACGAAAATTTTCGCGTTTTACCCTTTGAATTATTTTAATGAAGATCTAAAGTGTGAATTTTCTTACCGAGACAATGAAAAAAATGACCAGCACGCCAAAGGTCGTTTCACGATAGTCGCACAATCGCGCTGCCATTTCTTATCCTCCCTCGACACCTTCGCACTTCGTTGTCGTTTCGCGTTAAATAACGGTTCCCGTTTCTTTCGACGAATTATTTTTCTTCCCCTCCACCACCGATCGTCAATCAACGCTGATTTTCTATCTTCGCCAGAACTATTTTTTTTTGTCTCTCGAGGAACGCCGCGAGGACAACCTCGTTATTAATACGTACACCGCAAGAGTTCCTTGCTCTGCATCGATCCACCTTTCGTCGTAAATCACTCGATTGGATAAAAACAACAAATTCAAAATAAAAATATAATCAAATAAAATTGGCCATGCGAGGAAGAGACGGAAACAAAAAAAAGGAAACAACGCAACGACGTACGTTGTCGACAGACCGCTTCGACGTTCGCACTTCGATACGATCGATCTTACGTGCCGCATTTATCACGCTGTCGCGTATTTTTTTCTTCTTTTTTTCTTTCGGAAATCAATCTGGTATATATTCGACATCGATAAAACAATTCGTTGAATTGACGTGAAATTTCACCCCCACCACACGCCCACGCGTCGCATTATACCGATGCAACCTCATCCGATTTTTATTATCGTAATATTCGTTATTTACTTATTGTTGTCATTGATATTGTTATTATTATTATTGTTTATTACGATCGACGTTAATTGTCACATTTTTATCGAATCGCTGCCGCGTATCGACACTCGCGATTCCCGATTCGATTTTTCGTAAAAAAGAGTCCTTCCTATCGTTGTAGCTCGTTAATTATTTTTGTATCGATCGGTTTATCGCGTTCAATGGTTTATCGATCGATAAACTATCACGAACGCGAGCGACCGTGAGCGACGCATTGACGCGTCTCAATTTTCTTTTCGACAATGCAGTTTTCGTCGAAATATTTCGATTCGACACGAATTTTCACTCTTACAAATATCGGGAAAATAAATATTTCCGTCGTTTAAAATTTTTGCTCTCGCGTGTTAACGACTCGATCGGTTTGATTTCTCGTCGTTGAACGATCGTCCGCGATGTTCTAGATCGCACTGAATCGTTTCTTATTTTGTTTTTGTTGATGAGCGCGACGAAGACAGGTGTACAGGAAGGGATCCTGATACGATGAATTTTGCGACAGTGGGGTGAGATGAAGCAAAGGGATTGGGGAAGGGAGGGGGAAAGGTCGTCATCGTGGTGGTGAATGATACTTTCGTTAATTCCATTGTATCGATACTCGAGCGTTTATTTGACATCAGGTACACGAACCATTTAAACGTAGCAGTTGGAATATCGTACGAAGCTAATTATATCCGTTGACTGGACGTACTATCGGTATATATAGATTTAATGTACAATATATAACAGTGCTATTTATATAGATATGCATATATATATATATATATCAGTGGCACGTCGTTGATCATACCTATAAATTAATGATTCGTGTGTCACGTGGGACTTTTAAGGTCATTATTTTGAGGACACCCTGTATATTATTGTCGCATTGAAAGGAAAGACCCGGTATAATTTTTACCCAATGCCCATTTTGTTACTTTTAATCATTTCAATTTTTTATTATTCAAAGGAGACACCCGGTATATTTCTATCCGATTATGTCAATAATAGAAAAGATAATGGGCGAGGAGTGTACAATTTTCAATATTTTTTTTATTAATTCAATCAATTGTAAATAATGCCAATAATTTGTGTTACCTATTATCGTTGCACCGTCGTCTCTTTGTACGAGAAAATGAATCAATGCCAAACCATAACCAATATATTAAATTGGATCTTATCGAGAAAAGCCTCTTTCATTACTCAATAATAGATGGACGATAGACGGGCGAACGAGGAGGAAGAAGGAATTGTTTGATATTTATCAAGAATTCGAGACCCATATTGTGGATGGTTTCCTTCCATTGAATTCGAGAGAAGCATCGCTCTTTAAACCATTACGATGTCTACGATCACCACCAGTTGACTTGTTGCGTTACTCATCGTCATTAACTCGTTGCAAGCTCTTGTACGTCGGACTGGTCGTTCGTCTCGATCGATCCTTCCGCCTCTCACGTCGCTGAGAGCTTCGAGAATAATTATTTACGGAAATAATTGTCTCGTACACAAAGAGTGAAAGGAGAGGAAATGGCCCGAGGAAATTCGACCCTTACGTCACGATGAAATGACAAAAATAGCACGTAGACGTACCCGGAACTCGTTCAATCCGGAAAACGTTTGTTGGGATTTGGAGGTTAAGGAAAGAGCGATCACGGTAGAGCGAGCGGTCTAATCCAAGAGCCCTGAATTCATTTCCTGTCAGAGCAAAAACAACAAGTACCCCCGTATTTTCTCGAATCATCCGATGTGAGAATCCTAAATTGAATGGTATGCCCACTTAAGGGATCCTAAGTCCATCACTTTGCCGAGGGTCGATGTTTCGAGGAAATAAGAAAACAGACGGGACAACACTTCATGTCCGTTCCATGTTGTTTCTACCTTTTTCGAGTAGTTTCACGATTGATCGTCATGCATCGTTCAATATTGCACAGCATCTTGGAACGTGACCGCCATGTTGTCAGTGAGAATGCTCGAGACGACAGCCAGAAGATGGCGGACTACCATCGCGATTTTTCGAGGTTATGTCGATTCGTTCGATCGCATTGCGGTCGATATTTGCTAAAAACCGTACGCGAGGACACAAAATTGAAGGGTTTTTTTCTAGCTAGTAGAGAAGATGGAGGAAACTGTAAGAATATAATTTTAAAAGAAAAGAATATGCACTGTAAAAAACGTAAGGAGACTTCCGGTAGGAACGCATTGCCAGAGAAACGAAGTGGGTTATTAACTGGAACGGAGGATAGTTAATCTTGTTTCAAAGTTGCGGGCTCGAGGACGAAATAATTCAATAACAGAGAATACTTTGGCTGTAAGAATGGGTGAAGAATATATAAGGGAGATAATTAATGAAAGGTGAACGAAGGTATAAAACAGAGAGCAACGCTACATTGGCACGCAAGGTAACGAGCTATGAGCCTTTTTATGTTTTCGCACTCAAATATTTATGAGGGAAGGAATTAATATCCGGTTGACTTGATCCTCTTGCGGGCAGGTTTCTAACTTACCGACGTGTCTCGTTATTATTCGAGCGCCAGCGTTCGCTGGAAAGTGCTTGAGAGTTTCGTGGCAAATTCGCCAGGCGTTCGTCTCCTTAGAGCCTTTCACCGTCAACTAGTATTGTATCGTCGCCTTGTACAAATCTGTTTCGTTGCAGAGTACACGCTTATCATGTCATGGTAACTTTCGTTAAACGCAAATATCTTTAAAAAACATAGTGAAAAATTTATATTTTAATGTTTGAAAAAATATTGATAGTTAAAAATAAATAATTAACAATTCACGCCAATTATACATTTGAATGAAATGCAGTTTTGGATAATAAAATTGTTGATCGTGGCTGGATCTAGACCAACATCAATCGTCATTTTCGTCACGATTGGGATTTTACCCATTTTCATTCGTAATTGGCTTGGATCGCTCGTTACACACGAAATGACGTTCGCGCGAATTCATCGATATCAAGGAATTTAAACCGAGTATCGAGCTTCATCGATTGCCAGCTTTAACACGTACACGCTCATCATTAAATTAATGGGCCCATTTATACGACGATGGGCCGTTAAAACGTTCGTTACACTATAGACTTTTCATGATGGTATGTTTCAAATGGCCGAAGCTTTATTATTAACCACCCAATTAAATCCGTTCGATCATAGTCATTATATTATAAAATGGGTTCCTGTTCGAGCTGAATTGTGGTCGATGTGCGATCGAGGTAAAATATACGTAACGTTAATCCGACGATTATGTGTGTCTTTAACGAACTCAATTGTTCCCTCTCTTTATCGATATTATGTATTACATTATGTTTTAGTACCTATCAAAAAAACTTTAAAGAGATTGACACTTGGAGATTAAATCGGTCGAAGTTTTCTAATGAACGTCACTTTTCCTGGGAAACCCTTGTTCCAACCTTATCCTTGGTAGAAGCTGACATGGAAAAGATCGATACAATTTTTCATAAAGCAATACTGCTTAAGAGACAAGTCCCTTAAGAAGAAAAAAAACAGAATTGTGTTTTTCAAGAGGACGTTAATTGTATATTTACTAATTTTCTTCGTCGAATTGTACTTGACTGGATGTTGGGGCCGATACTTCGAGGTAATCCTGTGAATAATGATTTTGATCGAAGCGTATCGATCGCGATAACGAGACTCTCGTGATGCAACAGGAAGTCAAGGATACGTCAGAACGATAATAACGATAAATTAGCAATCGTAGAAAGATTTAAGCAGCCTGTTGCTTCCCCTCGATCGTTCTTGTCCATTGATTCGTCGAACAATAACGGTAATCGTTTTCGATTTGTCTCGTTTAATCGACCCTCCGTATAGCTTTTATGCGTCTCGCTTAGCTTGTTTTTAGTACGGAAGTTATATTGTTACAGTTCCATATCCAATTATACGAGCCGATTAAGATCTTGATTATGTCTACTTTTTTTTTTGAAAGTATGTTTTTTTGTAATAAAAAAATAATATAATTACACATATCGAATTTTTTTTGGTAAAAAAATAAAACATTCCCCGTTTTTTTTATTATAATTTAGGTATAGGTTTCTAGAAAAACTTTATTTTTTAATAAAAATATGATTACGCTTCTCAGATTTTGTTGTTAAAAAAAACAATTCTAGTCCGTTTTATTGTGATGTGGTAAGATTAATTTGTTAGTTCGCCAAGAATCTGATTATTATTACGGTTATATGACAATAGGCCTATATGCCATGGAATGTCTCATACCTAATTGTGTTTTCCCAGCTATTTATTCGTTGTAATGATACGATAAATATACATAATCAATATTCAATATATAATACAAAAATATTGACTTCCTCGGCTTGAAACACACCTTGTTACGTATCGACGTATATATGGCGTTCACCAATTGATATAATCGGAAATATTCCGAGAAAGTCGAATCTTCGTTGCGTTCACTATTTCACTTTCGTTCGAAGGAGGCTGCATATAGATAGGAAATAAGGCTTTTGACCCTCATTAATATATATATGCATATAAGCCACGATTCCATCTCATCCTTTCTCTTGATTTCCACCTTTAATCTCCATAAACTAAAAACAAAATATCGTTAATTACAATTTGATATTTTAATAATCGTATCGACGATTAATTAAAAAATCACCCTTATCGCGTCGTTCGATAAATCAAATCACTACGAATAAACAAAACTTTCAGTAAGTTCGTGAATTTAATATTTTCTAGAGACAGGCAGAGCTACTTTTGCCCGAAACGAGTGATAAAAATATCTTTGATAATGGCGAGCCTCTCTCGCAGAAACGGTAAAATTCGCATTTAGCGAGGAATCAAGCAATAAACGATGGTGCATATATATATATTTGTCGTTAAACTTCGCTCTAGAAGTCTATAGGAGACAATAAACGAGGATCCATTATTCAGAGAAGTGAGCTAGTGGAATTTCACTCGACGGTCGACGCTTTCGTCGTTTCCCCGTGCCTCGACGAGAATTTAAATAAAAAAGAAAAAACATTTTCCTCGCCACTGTGAGAGACAATATATATATATATATATTGTATTCCCATCCCTCTTGATTTTGTACGCACAGATATTCGGTGGTGTAGAATCGCCCGGCAATAAACGGGTACAGAGCGAGAGAAACGGAAAGCACCGCGTGATGTTCACGGAGTATAACAATTCGCGGTACGAATTTTTATACGTCTCGTTAACTTTCGAGCGTGTGGCGTGATGAGGCTACCTTAATGAGCCCCACCGCTTTTCGTATTATTGCACCTAGTATTAGCTCGTCGTAGTGCTAAACGAGGTCGTGTAAACGATTTATTTCGACTGTGACGCGCGATTCTCGCTAATTCTTTTTCGTGATTATGAAAAATACATATTATATTATTATAGATTTTTCATCGATTGTCAGCATTATCATTTTTTTTTTTTATTATCGCGGACAATTTTCCGAAATTACGCCATCGACGATTTCTCCGTAATTCTAGGATTTTCCTTTTTAATATCTAAAACAAAATTATAATTATGATTAATATCTTTTACAAGAAATAATGTTTTTTGTTATATTTAAAATACTGTGCGAATGGTCACGGATTGATAACGATTCGCGATAAGGATTTTTTTTCTCATCCGTTCAAGGTATATGTTGACAATAATATCCTTGATTTATTTGTGGCCTGGTTCTTATATTGTCCAGATTGTTTTCTTTTCATCGGGTTTGTCGCTGTCATCTTGTCAGCTTAGTGTTTATGATTTCCCGTGCGACCGTGTGACATAGCGACACGCTGCATCCGCTGGATGGCCCGTTGTCCCGAACGAACGAGGAAATGTTTCAATTCTTCTGGGATTAGGATTTAATAGCGTACGTATATAATACGTATACATAAACTACATTCGTATTTCTACGATATTTTCTACACCGAGGGGATTTTTGCATAACAATGTCTGCAACGAGAATATCTGTAACAAAGATGTTTGATTTATATCAAATGATGTAGCCATCCTTATGGTTGACTGCATCAAGGATGACTGGAAGAAGGACGTGCACAGCAAGGATGTTTGCAATAAGGATTTCTGGACCAATGATGTCTGGAACGACAATGTCTGCAACAAAAATGTCTCTAGAGAGGAAGTCTGCAACAAAAAAATCTCTAGAGAGGAAATCTGCAACAAGAATATCTCGAGAGAGGAAGTCTGCGACAAGAATGTCTGTAGAGAGGATATCTGCAACAAAAATATCTGCAGCGAGGATGTCTTCAACAAGGATGTCTGTAGCGAAGATGTCTGCAACAAGGATATTCGTAGGGAGGATATTTGTAACAAGGATGTCTTGAATAAGGATGTCTGCACTAGGAATCTGTCGAATCAGAGAATCGTGAAAATTGTCAACGACGCGATTTCGTACACGAGCGTCATAGAGGTATACACACATGCATGAGAAAAGACAAAACCGACGGTGCGTCGTCTCTCGGTGAGTTTAAGGTGGGAGTAGATATAAGTAGAGGAAATGGCGATGGTGCCTTTCAGTGAGTTAAGTGAGAGTGACCGTGTGATTCCGACCGTCCATACCGCGAACTTCCACCATGAAGGTACATACACGCAACTCGCGAGTTCTGTAAAGCTTAAAAAAATCGGTGTCTGAACCGACGATTATTCCGATTGGAAAATCGATCGTACGATTTCGTGCTAAGTGTTACACCGTGGGGAATCTTCTGTGCAGTTATCCACAAAATAACCACGTATTTCACGAATTTGTGTATTTTAAGCGTTTTTTAGGAAAACTAATTTAAGTATCGATCGATCGACGAATCGATTTAAATTACCAGTGTCAATTTTTTTCGTGAGATTTTTGAATTTATTCGGTCTACATACGATATTACGTTTTATAACTAATTTGATAGCTAATACTAGAAAACAGATTTGACATTTAATTAATCAAGGAAAAAAATGAGAAATATTTCAAAATCAGATATTATTTGAAATTGCTTTTGTTAATTTCGAAAAAAAGAAAAACAGTTACTTATTTCGATCTTTAGCAATACAGACCGCCATTATTAACCAGTTTCCACGTCTGAGATCTCGATTTATCGATTATAAAAAAAAAGAAAGAAAAACAAAAACAAAACGCAAATAAACCTGGAAATCGTGTCATAAATTTTCATGGATTGTGAAATATTTTTATAATACTTCTTTCAATGTGAAAAAAAACATTTTCATTTGAATCGATAGTTTAAAAATTGAAAATTACTCCAAGCGTATGACCCATATTCGAATAAATAGGCTGTTTTTGGAGCAGAATTTTTCTTTATTTTTTACCAATTCTTTTTGCTGCAAAGTCAATATTACAAGTCATCCAATTATATTTTTTTTTTTCAGTATCAATAGACGTTTTTTTCAACTTTCAACACGTTTAAATCTATGGTTATTAATAACATAGATTTAAACGTGTTATTATTACGACGATCGCTTCGCTCGAGAATATTTCCGGAGTGCGTGCGTAAAATAATATCAATTTTATCGAGAACAAAGTGAACGTAGAATTTGTGTCAAGATGTCGTCTTTGATGTTTTTTGCGAAACTTTATTGGCTTGTTATGTACGATTTCTCGATTAGTCGCGAAAGATCTTGCGCGTCGTGCGCGCCCCGTAACTTCACTTGCCCGTGAAGAAGCCGGAGAAGCGTTTTCGCCCCACCACTTTTCACGCCGGAACTCTCGCGAGAAAGTTGCCGTTGCCCGTAACCTTTCTTCTTCTCATCGGTGCAACGAGTCTTATGTACCATCGAATATATCAAATTACCAGTTTTTCGTCGATATAGTTTTCATTTCATTGTATTTGCCGCGCGAACGAGAGCTGGCCGTTAAATATATTTTTATTTCGTTTTCACATTCATCCACAATATCGAAGTTTGTCGGCGGTGTCGGTCCGATGAGTCACGAAATATACTTCGAAAATTGGCTAAGAATGCCATTGACAGGATTCGAGTCGACAGAATTAACATTGGTGGACACAAACAATCTTGACAACGGTCATATTATGAAATCCCAGATTAACTAAATAAAAATTGACAGAATCCAAGTTGTCAAAATTAAAGTTGACAGATTCACGACTTATTCCACGGAAAATTGACAGAATAAACATGAACAGAATTCAAAGTTGACAACGTTCACCATTGACAGAATCGAAAGATCAACCATCAATATCGATCGATAAAATATCCAAGATCCATAATTAATATCGATCACTCGTTCGAATCGTCGGACATTCATTTTTTCTGTTTCTCAATATCGTTGAAAAAAAATTCGAACCCTTTCACCTTTCACCAAGGTGTGTCCGGGTATGAAAAAAAAGTCAACAAGGTTCGTAGCGCACGAGAGATACGCGTGTTCGAAGGAGAGAATCGATACCTCGAAAACTTCCCACCACGTTATCGTCACCGGTTAAAGCAGACGTACAAGACAGTCATCGTACGAGAGTCGCGGGCGCTCCATCCTTTCGAAACCTCCTCTATCTGGGTCGTGCAGCGGGAATACGCGCGCGCTCTCCTGCCACCGGCACTGAGCAGCCGCAAGATCAAGGACGTCATCGTGAGATCACTCTCCCCCGTGTACTCGAGACAGTGAAACCGGAAATTCCTATTCCGGGTCAAATAAACGCTTGTCAATAATAGATCCTCAAACGTCCGATGAATTTTTCAAAAAAACATAATCGTCGTACGAAAATATAATTTTTTATCCGACGATTAATTACTACCGGCAGCGGCAATTATTTAACGGAAAAATCTAAATTCAAATATTGAATTTTCTAACAATCTATATAAATTATAAATTCGTTTTTCAATTTTTGTCTCATCTCAATCTTTTCCCTATTTTCCAAACATAAATTCAAACTTTGGATCAATTCTTCTTTCATCGTGTTGATTTTTTTGAGTAATTTCGAAAATGATGTTTTTTTTAAAAATGAGATAATAAAAAGATATTTTGTAAATATGTTTTTAATAAATCTTCGGAAAAACGCCACCATTTAACGCATACATCATATTTTCCTTTATTGCTATATTTACTATATCGTGGGTATGTGTGTATATCATCTGTGTATATATCTATATAAATGACTCGGATTCTCGACGCGGATCGTGAATGGGCGGCTCGAGCATAAGTAGCTGCCCATCATCATCCTCTTTGACTTTCACCAGAGTCGCTCCACTTGCCACGCTACCAAGCTTTGCCCTCTTCGTGATTCCCATATATGTACAAGCCTTAGGCGATCTAAACGACTAGCAAAAAGACACCGGGTATATCCTATACGCGTGCGTAATACTCGAGCGTGTTCAAAGTTTACGGAACTTGTCACGCAATTTTCTTAATCATTGTTTTTTATTCTCTCTCTCTCTCTCTCTCTCTCTCTCTCTCCTTAAAACGAATTATTTGCTGTTATGCACATGTGACATATGAGGTGAAGCACGAAGTGAAACGTGTTTTTGTAAACATTTTTTTATCGTGTAAAATCTTTCCTCGGGAAAAAAATGAAACTTTATCAAGTTTTTATGTAAACGACAATTTTTTTTTAATTATTCATGAATCGTTTTTCTTGAATTGAATTGATGGTCATAATTATACGGTGCGCATATCGTTACTATTTTTAATTGGATATCCGTTATATAAATCCCAAATTTTACCATACGAAAACATTCTCTAGAGTTACAACGCCTATTTTATTATCGTAGATATGTCCATTTCATTCCAGCATTATTTAGATATCAGAAGCATGTAATATTTTTCACGTTAAAAAGCTTAAAAAACGATAAAACGAATTCTTCTTGTAATTCTAGTCATAAGAGACGGTCGTATTATATGCGTGTGTACATCTGTGCATACTATACAGTGACTCTACGTTTTGTCGTACTTACAATTAGTGAGAACATTTGGATAATAGATAGATAATGTGATTATGCAATCTTTACAAAAATTGTCCACCTAAAATTGTATATAAAATCTTTGAAATTAAATGAGAGATATGTTTTTTCTTTAAATTTGGTAATTATTATTCAGAAACGATAATTACGTCGTCGGACAAATTAATCACAGTTCTTCATAAGAAAACTATAATTTGGATTTGAATTGGAAGAATTTTGTTTTATTCACTCGAAACAGAGCGAGACGTTTGGGGCTCAAAGCCGAATATACGAGTCTTTAAATACAAGTTGGCGACAGTTATTAAATGAAAGGTTCGGAATTCGAATGGTAAAATTGAAACGGATGCTTCGGTCATCGGACGATTTTAATAATTGAAGGGTTTCATGAACGAAATTATGTTACGACGTAAATAGAGCGTTTGTAATGCGTAGACCGGTAATTCTTTCTTTCTGGGTTAGTCGCCTCCAATCTTTTTTTTAAGTACATCCAATGCACATGTTACCAACCAGCGAGAAAACATAACTTTGTAGACCAGAAAATTTGCTTTGCGTAGAGCCGAGGCCACGAGCTGGCCGTTGGCGCAGAATTATCGTAATGGGACATGGTCGAAACGTGCTCGAGGTTTCAATGGTTAAAGCGGAATTCAGCCTAGGGTTATAAACCAAATTCAGTTTTCAGTCGAGCTCCTCAGTTCTCGACCGTGCGAATCGATATTAGTTACCGAACTGACCGTATCATCTCGTACAAGAATTTATCGATTTTACCCGCCAATTATCGGTTAACGTACCTATTCTCTTCATTTTCGAAACTCGTTCGGCCATTATCGTTCACTATGTCTCATAATGGAAATTCACCGTGATCGTTGCTCAAGAACCCGGCTTCATTCCAGCGTGGCAAAGTAGCAGAGAACCACCAAATTCGTGTTTCATACGAGACAGGCGAAAGTTCCTTTTTCCTCCGAAATTTACTTTCATAAATATACGAATCCCGTGTTATACAAGTCCGAAAAATAATACGTAACGATGACCAGTTACTTTTTTCATTTTGAAAGATATGATGGTGAGGATAATTTCGAAAATAATAAGAGTGAAATAATTTTCGAAAGTATCAAATTAAAAAAAAAAGATTGTAAAAGTGAATTTGTATTTTGACGAAAGATATTAAGATTTTAATTGGCACGAATGGTGATCAGCATCTCGATTAGGGTTAATTCAATGTGTTCACATTTTGTAGAATGATTGAGTGCGTTGGTTCATTGAAGGATGGAAATACGAGATAATTTTTAGTTTTTTGAGCTCTTCTCTAACAAGTTGTGACAACCTAGAAATAAAAGTGTCATATTCGTGTTATACGGAAATTTCCCTCGATCTACCCAAAATCTCGAAATTAAATTATAAATGTGGACCATCGACACCCGACGAGAGTCCAAATTCTTTTTGTTACAAAGAGACTTTATTGGAGGATCGCGAAATCGGAAATTTCCCGTTTAACACGGATATCACATTCGTATTCTCAATTTTCCAAAATTTATTCTTCAAAATACGGAAAAACGTAAAATTTTTCATTTTTTTCTAATTCTTCCAACTTGTGAATTGCAAATGGCTAAAATCCAAGAACAAGCATTCTCAAGAATCACAGATAATACAGCGATTGTCACTATAACTAAAAATGCAAATATCAATCCCGAATACATAAAAATGGGTATACATTATATATATTTGCTGTTTTTGTTTTGTTTTTACAGCTGGCAGCGTTACTGCTGACGCTTATATTGACGACCGCGAGGGTTCAAAATGGTGATGCGCAATCCACGAACGAGGTAACGAGTCAAGACTTATTGAAACGCGCTGCGCTGCAGCTCGAAAGACTTTCGGGATTTCAACGAACGAGAGAATCTCAACCCTCGACGAGAATCTCCGAAGTTTCGCCGGAGAACGATGTGTCAAAGGCGAATTTGAAGGAAGCCCAGACGAAGGAGAATATTCTCGAGGCTCAGAGAAGAATAGACGATCTGAGAGCATCGGCCCAAGCGGTTCTGCGCGATCCTAGGTACGCGGACATTATGCAAGACAGGATAAAGAGGTCGTTCATTTCCGGTATAGCGAATAAACTGATCGGTGGCGCGGTCGGTGCAGCTAGTGGTCTCTCACGCGGTGTCGTTGGTCTTTCCTCCTCGAACACTCCAGCCGGATATGGATCTTATGGCCATTCGGTTAGTAACGATTTAACAAACAAAAAAATACCTAAGTACGTATTAATGGCGAAAATAATATTAATTTGTTTTAATTTTATTTGAAATCTTTAATTTAATAACAAGTTATTTATTCGAATTAACGAAATCTTTGACGAGCGAAAAGTTTCGAGCGAATTGGAATGTCGATAACATTCCTAGGTACACGCGTGATTAGAAATTGAATACTTTGATTATTAATTCGGATCGATAATTACTTTCGATTTTTCAACGTTCAATTTTTCGTTTAAAATGGCTGTCACTTTTTTCTAGTCTTATAAAGAAATATCTTTGTACAAGACGAATGACTTTTGTGAAATTTGGCAATAATCGAGAAACGATTTTGATGGATACGTTTTGTTCCGTGTCTAGCTAGCGTTCCTTTCGACTGTTACAAAAATTGGCTGGACAAATCTCGTTTCTATCGAATATGCGAGTAAACCTGTAATCTTAGGAACTCGTATTTTCTTTGCTCTATTCCCGTAACGGGCATATCGAGATATGTAGGTCGTCCGCCTTTGCCAGTATGGAGGGAAAATCGAGCTAGTTGATTGTGACTTTTTCCCCCTTTTCTTTCGTTTTCTTCATCCTTTCGTTCACATGGAGGCCTCGGGGCTGAACGTCTTTCAAAGATCGTCCAGGCTGCTACAGAATACGATGCAAAAATACATACCGTGAGAGTAGCGTCGCTATTGACTTTTTTTTCTTCTTGTAATAACTACACAAGATCCAATGGACCCGTGGTCGTCTTTTTTCAAGAATTTTCCCATTACCTTGTCAATTATATCGTGTTGCTCGTTGACCGAGAATACGAACGAGTCTGCAAACCTAATTACTTGTCGTGGCGAATGTATTATGCGAGTTGGAAAAATGAGCGAGTGGTCTCGCGTACTGATTTTCCACACTGGAACGTCCGTTTTGATAATTTTAATGTACTAATAGCCTAATGACAGCCGGTTGATAAGTGGGCATGAGCTAAGTTAACCCTAAATAGAACGTCGAAAGGGTTGATGACAGCATCGAGATTGAAAATCCGTTGATAATCTCACGATAAAAATAATGTATCGTTGACAATATTGACATTGGCATAATCATCGTTGACAAGATAAAAGTTGTCAGGAGAAGGAATGTGAGCGATTTTGATAGAAAGGTTGATGACAGAATGCTGATTGATGGGGTTGTAGTTCACAGTCTTATCACTGACAGGGTCGTTGTTAACTGCATTAACATTGACAGAGTTCTTGTTGACAGCATAGAAGTTGACAGGACAGAGACTCTAAGAGCTGCTTTTGAGAACTTTGAAATTTACAGAACATGGAATGAAAAAATCCTATTGACAATATCGGGGTTGACAGGAGTTTGTTGACAGCATAGCTTTTGACAGTACAAGCATGTCGCATATCAAACGAATTGTAGTAATTATCTCTTGACAGTACGAAAGCCAGTTCGATATCTGGGACTTCAAGAAAGCCATAATCAATACCTTGATACAAGCTATCAAGGCGATTGGTGGCGGTGCGATTGCTGGAGGCGGTGCATTGGTCAAAGGAGGAGGATATCTCGTATCGGCCAAAGGCCGATTCATAAGCTCCGCGGGAGAGGCCATATCGTCATTGGGAAAGTCGTTGGCGAGCAGCGCAATAATAGCTGGACCGAAACCAGTCTATGGTCCTCCTGGATATTCCTACGACCAACCCGCGCCGCATTCCGGTGAGTTATTCAACTTCTTGAGTTTCATCATTTTTGTTTCAACAGTAACTTAAATTAGGCCCATTCGATGTATATATTCCAACGTCGACACGTTTTATGGAATATTTTTGTACTTTCATACTTTCACGGATTAGAAAGAAAGTTTGACGAACTTCGGGTCAAAATAAAAAGTAAAAAGATGAAAATAGAACGAGTTATTATCGATGCACCGAGGAGAATGAAATCAGGTCAACTGCTTCCGTTGATTATTATGTGTTTCACGATAAAAAACAGATTAACGAACGTTGTGTTTAATCAACGAGATTCAATGCTCGATCAGACATTTAATTATTAATTAATAATGGTTGAATTTTGTTTTTCCACAGGACATGCCGTCATTTACGATGGACCACCACCCAGCGAAGATGCTTACGCTGGACCCGAGGATGCTTATAACGCAGGGCATTCGAGTTACACGTCTCCCTCGAATGGTATGTTATCATGAAACCAAACTCGATAATTCCTATCCTTAATATTCTCAATATTTGCTTCTGCCACTATAATTGTCGTCGACACAATTTTATTATTCCTCATTACGCTCGAAAAGAAACTTACACTTCAGATCATTTTACATTTCGAGACGAACGCGCAAAGTTTTCTCTCGGTCTCAATTCCCCTCTCGCTTTGTCACTTATTCGTCGAATAATACATTTACGTTCCATACACATAAAATAACATCCGTTACGTGTTATTATTGTATGTGTAGTTGTCAATTTGTCTACGAGGCATGCAATTATGCAAATTAAACGTTTATCCCATCGTTGATCGATGAACAATAGTCAATTTCGTCTTCGTCACAACTAACCGCTTCATGGACTCTGCCTAACTACTTGACATCCACTTTACTAAAAAAAGAAACTGGCCCGTAGAATTTATCGTGTGAATTTCCAAAAACTGTGAAATATGTCACACGATGGAGGAATTCTTGCTTCCTCGAGTTTTCTAGAAGTATGCGGTAGCATAATGCACAATATTAACAACGAGGAATCGTATAATTGGTACTTGTTGCTGCGGGCATGTTTGATGGACTTTCTACTCGATGCCTTTTGATCTTCGATACTCCGTCATCGAGGCACAACGTCGTGCGTACGATCTTATAGAGCCAACTCCAGTGAATGTCCAACAAAGCTTTCTAATGCATTTTCGTGAAAAGTCCCGAGCCCGGAAAACTGAAAAACGTCAAAAACACGCAAGTGCGTCGCATAACCTATTGTGAAAACGGTAGATAATCCCGAAAAGGTGTTCTAAAGAAATGCCTAAAGTAGGTTCGATGTAGAGTTGAAGTCCTCACAATTGAAAAGAATTCGATCCGAGTGTTACGGCATATTTTCACTTTCCCGCTGGCTCCCACGCTCTCAACTAGTCACTGCTAGTTTGTCCGGAGCTGTACCGGCTCAGCCAATGCCGTTGCGTACCGCGCATGCTCGGTCGTGATCTACCGCGCATGCGTTAGTGGTCGAAGCTGCGCGGGCAGACCGCGGGAATATTTAAATCGTGTGGACTTGCAATTGCTCAAACCTGTTCCAATGAGCGAAATATTGTCGAGGGAGAAAGTGAGTTGTGAGGATTTGGACTTTAGCTAGATGTAACAAAGAACTAACAAGCTGTAAACAAACAAAAAAGTAGAAAGAAAGATAGAGGAGAGAGGGAGCTAGAACTAAAACAGAAAGTTAGATTAAATTAAAGAAAAAAATGCAAGTAAACCTTACGACCGGACTTACTGACGTCACGTTTACAGACGACGGCGGGAACAACGACGCTGGTATCCTGGTCGTGAACGAGACGATACCCGGACACGGACAGGCACAGGAAGACGAACATCCACCACCGGCAGTCATTCACGAAACAAATCCGAGCTTGTCGGCCCTCGAGGAGAGTTTCGGTGGTCCAACCAAGGAATCATCAACGGTGACTAAAATCATTGGAATCTTGAATTCCGGTCAACCGACAGGGAGTCAACATCAGGAGGAACACGTTAATTATTATTCCGAACATAAGGATCATCAATCACCTCCGAGCGGTCCATCGCTAGGCACGACCTACGAAACCGTTCCACCTCTCATCACTCACGACAACCATCAAACCAACAACTATCAGAATTACCAAGGCAATGGACAAATCTACGATTCCTATGGAAATCAATTGAATCCATCGTCACCTCAGTTGTCCGAACCCCTTACGGAAGGTCATCAACCCAATCAGGATAATCATCAATCACTGGCGCTTCAGATTCAGGCGGTACTGAATCCTCACCTCGAAGTACCGAAGGCCCAAGGAGCCACGACCTTCAAGGACCCAGCGTCCTTCGCCGATTACCATTATCACGGAAATCAGCATCAGTCGGAACCATTAAAAATTCCTATTCTCGACAACAATAACAATCACCTCGATTATCATTCTCAAGAGCACCAACAGATCGGAACGTTGAATTACTACGACACTCCGAATTATGGGGGTGGCTCGGCTCAGGCGTTCAACACGATGATCGGTATTCATGCCGATGCCTCGTCGATACCCATGATACCGTATTACGATGCTTATCAGATGAGCAGCCCTACGGGTTTCACGCATCATGGGCATCTACCCGCACCCGGTGGTCCAGCCGTACTAGGAGTTTGGGGTAGAATGACCCGGAGGACCAGTGGGCCGGGAAGGAAAACGGGCTTCAGAGACAAGAGACTCGAGATTCAACGTTCCGTTGGGTACACGTTGAAGAACTCCATGCTGACCAGGATATAGACTGACGAAACAACGACCAAATAAAACAAGACTAAGAAATACAATCGCGAAGGTAATTTGACACTTGATAGTGACGTGCTATATTTTTCTGTTGACGATCAAAGGATTTTTAAGATTCTCCAATGCCAAGAAATACTTCTATCGACCCAAGGAAGATTTTTGTGGGGATTTTTCTATCGATTTATCAAAGATTCCAGAATATCAATGGCGATCGTCTCTCCGTAAGAAAAAATTTATCTTCACAAAAGTTATCCCCATGTTTTCTACGTAAAAATCAAAGATTATAAAACTGGCTGCCTCGTGCTTAAAATCGATATCAAGGCACTTTGTTCTATGAATCAAATTGAAGAACGAAAAAATGTCCAAGTTTCTTCGTTCCAGACGAAATTTTTCAAAATCCACACAAATTTTCTACGTGTCCCAATCCAAATTTTGATTCTCATTCTAACTACTTATTCTCCAACTTCGATAATTCGATAAATTTAGAAACACGTCAATCGATTTTAGTCAGTTTCGCTATAAAGTATAATTTTTTTTTCTTCATTCGACTAAATTGATATTTCACGGTACGAGCCCATTTAATGATAAAATCACGTCGTAACATTACGAAGTTCGAATCGCATCGGAAATCCCGCGGAAATGGAAGGTTTCCAGACTCGATACGTTTCAAGGCCTCGAGGAAGTGTTCGTGGTGGATAATCGCGGTCGTTCCACGCGAGCCACCTCGAAAGTGCATTTTATACGTTACCTTCTACGTTCGTACTTTCATTTTTTCTCTCTTCTCTCTTTCCTCCTCCTTGGAGCGTTAAGAGTCGTACGCAGGTGAGAAGTCGTACACACACGAGTCGTGTCAACTCCTCTTTGATTCTGACGTCGATACACGTGGCGCCCTCTGCGCGCTCGACTCTGCCGACACGTTTTTATTATAACCGTATTTGTGTTTTGGTGTGCGTCTGCATTCTCATAGGCCCACCAATAGGTGGATATACGTGTTATTTCTCTCGCGACGCATGTAATAGCGGGTGAGCGAGCGAAAGTACGAAAACTGAGAGGCGTTCGCGAGAGTTTGCGATCGTTTACCTCGAAACTTCTCTTTCTTTCTCTCTCTTTCTCTTTCTTTCGGTTTCCGCTTTTTTCCACTACACTGTGCATATAACCGATTGTATTTGTTTTTATTTCTTGTCTTCCCTCTCGCACGACACGTGCTCCAATTTTCTCGCTCGCTCGAGGAAAGTCCTCTGATGGGCAAACGCTCTCCGTCCTTCCGGTGATTGTCGCTTTGACGATCGAGACACTAGCGACCTCTCACACGGATCGACAATAATGGTCGATTAACGCGTTCACGAGGCGGAAGAATAGAAGAAAGACAAAAAAAACACTCTACGTACGAACTCGTATGTCGCACCGTTTTTCTGTAAAGGCACTTTTAAAAGATGAAAACTTGGATAATTATCCGAGTAATTTTCATCACTTTTTTTTATCGTTTACTCGTTATGGTAGGATGAAGCAACGTTTCCTTCATTTACTTTTCATCCAATCGCAGTACATATTTATATTACTGTATTTTGAATTTCATTCAAGATACTTCGCTACATTCCAGCTAATTAATTTTCAGGAAATATACGTTTATCGCCACGTGATCATTTTACCCGATAATTGCTTGTATTAAAATCGATTCGTTTTTCTTTAATTCAACGAAAATTATTCCATTTTCATAATTTAATAAAATCATTAATTATTCTTCGTAATTTATAAATTTCCGGAAGGAATGAAATATATAATTATAAATAACTCGGGTGCAAATTAACCTGGAAGAGTTATAATTTTCCATGAGGCATTTAAAGAATACCACAAATTATTTTATGCGCGATATTTCAAGGTAGAATGAACTTTCCGTATTGCGACTTGCGACGTGAATTTTATAATTCCATTTTATAACGTAAACGAAATTAAATTGATAAATTTCAAAGTTAAATTAATAAATTTATTAAATTATGATATTACAACAACCTTCGTTGAATTAAAGCCTTTGCAATTAATTTTAATTCAATCAAATATATCGAATAAATTCATCGCGAAACGCTAGATATTATATTTTTACGAAATTTATTAATTCATATTTCTTACTAAATAATACACAATTCTATACAACGAAATATGAATGAATAATATATGTTTCAGTGGTCATCTCGTACACGTACTATCATCCGTATCCTGTGCCTTATCGCGTAGTACGAGGGTACAGGTTTCGTCACTAGACGTAAATACGTTGAGAGGAGGCTATAAAAGTGTTTTACGAGAAATCGCGAAACCCGTACGAGGACTGTTCCGCACTTAAACCCGAACGACCGAGGTATCGAACAGCGATAAATCTCGAGCACGAGTGACCCGCGACAAAAACGCACGAGTCGTCGCGAAGTGCGAAAGGTTTTTGTATAACGCGCTCGGGACAAATTCATCGAACGGATTTTCGTTGTCAGTGATAAATACGAATGATGCAATAATATTCAAACCGAACATTAGTCGCTATTGCAACAAAAAAAAGTCGTTCGCCGAGTGAATTTACAACGTGGCATTTCTTCCGAATATGACAAATCTTATCGAGTATCGAGAGTGCGGAAACTTCGACAAACGTTTGTGAATTTATTCACAAATATTGTAAATCTCTAACATTACACATCGACACAGACGATGTAATTTAAAGACAGATCGTAAAATATAAGAAGCCGTGACTATGTTTTATCTATAGTGTTTTTTTTTTATGTGCGATGTATATAAATGTTAATATAAAGTGTTCACTATTCTTTTTTTAGTAAGGTTCATTCTTATACAATAATTTTTGTACGTTAAAACAAATCATAAATCTTTTATTCGTCGTTTGTGGTAACGGAAAGATTTGAAATATTTCCCACAATTCCTACGTTCCTTCCCACGATGCAGCGCGCGCAGATATCTCCAGATAGTCCAGATAATCGTGAATATACGAATGGTCGAGCAGCTGTGGGAGTTGGTGAGTTCAAAATAAGAGAAAACGTGTAAACGACGATTCGCCGAATTGCGGTTTAAATTTCACAAATATGCGTTTCGCAAAATACTTCTGATAAAATAACTAACAAAGTGAAAAGATAACCTGAAAAAACGATATGTATTTTGCGTATGTGGCGCTCTCTGTCGTTCGTTAAAAACGACGCTGTTTTATCCGTCGGTAATAACGTTTTCTTCTCTACCAACGATCGATGCGACCGCAAGTGTTTTTTTCGATCGATGGTTCTTTTCGATTTTATCAAGTAAAAAACAATTTACTCTCCGATGGTAATAATTATTTCCTGGTAGACGTTAGAACGTATTGATTTATGCAATTTAACTCCAGCTGTATACACACTTTTCCCTCGGGCGATATAATTTTCCCATGACCATTCCCAATATCGTTAACCCCTCTATTGAAATTTTCGACGATCCTCGATTAATTCTTTTTTCTTCGTCTTTTTTTAACATGTTATTGGACGAACAAAAAAATATTATAGGCGATACCAATTATCAATTGAAGCCGCCTGTGACGTTAATAGGCACGTTCGATAGCGTTCTTCCTCATCCGAGTTCAGCGCAGTCGTGTATATCGATAATATAGCCTCGTCGAAGAGTTTCACTGCTTGGCATCTCGGTCAACCGGATTTCCAAGAACGGAACATCGCCACTCCGGGCTTCTCTTGGTCCGTTCATCTGACTTTCATAGATTCCTGCGACTAAGACACGCGGAGGACGTTTATTCGAGCGGAATTGACCAGTTATGCTTCCCGCTGTAGCATATATTCATTTTTTCGTCATATTTATATATCAGCTCTATAAAATGAAATATAAATATATATATATGTCTAGATGTATGGGTCATTCCACCGTTAACCGTCGAACCATTCATAAGTAATATTTTTTTCGACCACCATATAATTTTAGAACCATAAAATCATTCGAAAGCTTTTAAAACAAAATTTATTAATTACCTTAATTGCCAACCGAACTGTGGCCTACTCTATAAAATTCAGGTTTTAGAGAAAATGATAATAAAATTCAGAGAGAAAAAATAGAACAGACTTCCAGTATGAAGAATATTGCATCAGTCTTCTTTTGTTTTATAAATAAAGGCTGAAGGGATGAAAACAACCCCTAAGATAAAAATATCGGGGGGTTTTTTTTTTCATTATCGTTACATCGTGGTATAAACGTTAAGTGAACGCTGCACGTTGCTCCCTCCTAGTCTCAGCAGCCTTTGATGTCGATTCGTAGCGTCGAATTATTTCATCCAAATATTGATATTTATATAGACAACGTATACGTTCGAGACAATACTTTGAAGTGTTCACGCTACGTTGTGCTTTTAATTAATTCCAGAAAGCCCTATTTACACTCGAGTACTAAATTTACGCAGGTGCGCCGTTTACACCCTGTGAAGAGGAAAATCGACAGTGCCAGCTCCATCGAAGCTGCGGCAATTATTCGTCGTATCTTTCCGAGCGAATAATCCACTTTTTGCCTTTATCGACTATTAATGTATCAATTTCTTATCAAATCCCAATCATTGATAATTATACGTATTATCACAAGCATCGGTCTCGTCAAACATCACTTATAAAAGTAAATCACTCAAACTTGATCATCGTCGACACACCTAGTGTTGAACTTGAAAAAAATAAAAATAAAAATAAAAATAAAAATAAAAATAAAATAAAAATAAAAATAAAAATAAAATAAAAATAAAATAATGATAGCAATACAAATTCGATGCTTTATCAATTATTTAGGAATGAATCGAGAGCATCGCAATAACGTCGATGAATTATTAATTTATTTGTTATGCAAATAACACCGACGAAAGAGAAATTTCATTGATTTTTTGTTCCACCCTCGAATTAACATTTAATGATTTCACGACTCGACGTTTTTGTGAGACTAATTGCGTCTCATCGTATCCTCGTCTACGTCGAAAAAAAGAGCGAGGAACAATCTTACTGGGTCACTGGATCATTCAAGTAAGACTCTCGGTACATTCGTGAAGTGGCCGTTTCAACTGTCGATTCTTTTAACGATACGTGTAAGACGTTTGCCTATATTTTTACTCACGCACGATGTACGAGTATAGCGTGAGTACATCAGTGGTTCGCCATGGTTGCTTGTTACACGTCACGTCGGTGGAATAAGGAGAGAAAGGAGGATCGGTCAGTAATCGACCGTTCGATTACGATCGGAAGTTTAGCACCAGAAGTAACGCCGATTAATCGATCAATGCACTCTATGGACCGCTTGATTTTTTTCTTTTGCCTCACCTCTGCGAGACCGCGACTATGCTTAACTATTGTGTGCGTGATCGATGTCGGTCAAATCGCAAAATTTGTCGACGATCGAGGTCACTTTCGTGAAATTATTTTATAATTGAATTATATTTACAATTTATTTTATAATTGCGTTATGTTTATAATGTTTATTATATATATAACGTTTAAATCATTTTTTTACAATTTTTATTATATTTATAATTTATCAACGATTTTAGTGTAAGAAATGTATGTTAATTTCAGAATTTAGGGCGCAACATGCAATTAAATGAATCGAAAAATTGGTGAACAATCATCGACGGCGAAAAAAATATGAATTACCAACAAATTTGTCTTAATCAATTTGTTAATAACGACTCGGTATTATTACAAAGAAAAGTATGCTCTTAGTATTTTGAATATACATAATTTTTAACAGATTCTTATCACATCACGAAGTATGTGAAGCGAAACAAGATTTCGATTGAAACAAAAGGAATAAAGTTGTACATACCACTAGCATAAAGACAGGTGTATGACTAATGGACTCGGATGAATATGTAGCAGCTACCACCATTCATGAATTCTCGAGCGATAATATTGACATGCATCGACAAACCAGGAATACGACGTCCGTTCCGTTAGTTTATCGCTAAGTATCGAACGATGAATGAAATATTGTTTATGATACGCGAAGTTCCAGATCATTTCCTCGGTTGGCTCGAAACGCGCGATCGAAGTACGATCGAGCAGCGATAAAACTATATAGAAACTTCGTATCAAGATCGATTGCAAGAAATCAATCGAATCATTTAAATACATTTGTATTTAAGTAAATTTTCAAAATTTTATTCGTATTATTTTCGACGACTAAGTAAATTAATTTTTTTTCGTTTATTGAAAAAAATATATATCATTCTTTAATATGCAGTGAACGAATTATGAGGAAGATTCCTCTGCGAGAGGCCGGACGAATTCCTTAAACGGCGTTCTCTATTCATCGGAGGAAAAAAATAAACACGTTTATCATCGGCGCTCTTATTTTACGATGAAAGACTCGTTCCGAAAAACTGGTTGGTAACTGGCTCGAATGACAAAACTACCTCGTGAATCGTACGGAAGCTTCCATCGGTCTGTCGAAGACACGCTGTCGTACACGAATTTTATCGTAACGGATAGGATCGTGTGCGATCGTAGAATATATCGAAGTCTCGAAATGCCCGTTCCAAAATCGTGTTCACTCAATTTGGCGAAAACCTATCGAGAGTTTTTTGATTTCGTGAAATGGTCTATTTTTGAGAAAATAAAAAATAATTCAAAAAATAAAAATTAACGAATAACAGAAGAATCAATAATTAGTCTTGATAACAAAATTATTGAAATCATTATATTTAATGATCGTAATAAAAATCTACATTTTTCGATTTCACGACGATTTTTATCCCATGCACGTATTTCGATTAAAATCGAACGAATCGAGAACGATATCGAGACGTCGAGCAACAATTTCACGAAATATCGGGAAAAAACTAAATATTTCAAAATGAAATGGACGAAACGTTTTTTTTTTTTTCATATGTACTACTTGTTACAAGGGCAAAGTTTGCATGATAAAGAAGCTAGATTAATCAGAAAATAATCCAAATTTTATTCACAAAATACGTTGCGGACTTATTCTTCCTCGTGTTATTTCTTTAAATTTAAACTTTTCTCTATTCACGACGTTTTCGATTAAACTACACAATGACTCGACACAATTCATAAACAAATTTCTCTTACCTCCTACTGAAATGAGATAATCGACCAGATGGTCCATAAACAGCGCATGATTAAATCGGAACGGTTATCAAGAAGCAATTTTATAATTTCATAAAAAATCAACAAAAAGAAAAAATCTCAAAAATAGAATTGAAAAAACGGTGAATTTTTCTAACAAGTGCCTTTCACCATCTCAAAATTTATTCGTCGCGTAAGCAAGATGTATAAAAAAAATAAATAAATATGATTCGCAAAAAACGTTCTGAAAATTATTCTCCCTTGTGTGTCTTTAATAATCACAAGAGTTATATGTAAAATTACACAATGACTCGAAACGAATTGTAATGGATTTCCATTACTTTCCATTGAAACGCTACTCGACCAGGTGATCCATATTAATACACTCGTGATCGATGCAAATAACGCGTGCGCGCTCGGAAGGAATTGGGCTGTGAGAGAGGCGCGCACGATATCGAAGAGAAGAAGTGATAGGTCCGTACGATGATCGCCGGTAACGAACGAGAGCGTACCCGTCGAGGTAGGAGAGAAGCGACGAGCTGCGACGCTCTTCACTCCTCGAAGATACGTTCGCCAAGCCGGAGTATAAATGAAGGACAATGACCTAATTGCGTGCAGAACGATCAGTGCTTCCTTACCGGCCAATCACCGACGGTCTGGTCATCGGAATCGGAACTCACTCGTACGCGAACGACGCGAGACGCGCGTGTCTTATTCTCGACTTCCGGTCAACGCAGGTACGAGACGCGATCCAGAAAAACGAAATATCGAAAGAAAAACGAGAAATACATTTATCGAGATCGATCGGCGAGTTCACCTGACGGATAAACATGAAGGTGGGTACAATTTTTTCTTATCGCTGAATTTTTTTCGACATTTAACATTCGCCACGATTAATCGTTGATTAAAAATTCGATCGACGAAGTAACAAATTTGTGATTAAACGATCGTGTCGCGTCTCTTATCGTTGAAACATCTATAACGATTATTATCGTTTGATTATAATTTTCGTAGAAATAAAAATGGGCATTTGTTCGAAAATAGTTCGGTAAATTAAGTTACCGTTGTAATATCGTAGGTTTCGGGAGATTGATTAATATACGAGGTTGGAAAGTGGGGTGAACATATTTTTTTAAATTGAACGACGGTGATCGGTGGATCGGTAAATTAATCGATCGATCGATCGATCGATAATAAATCAAAATAATAATAAAAATATCAATTGCAATAAATATATCCAATTGACTCAACGATCGATGGGCGTCTTAATAATTGGGATGGGCGGTTCTTAAGTAGCGAGCTTTCCATTTTACTCGCCTACTTAATTTTCTATCGAATCGGATCGATCGTAATTCCTAATAATCGTCTCGAAAGTTTTCCAACTTAAGATCCGGCATAATATCGAGGACATGGTAAACAGAATTCTCGCACTCGATTTCACATCTCAACAAGTGTTTATTCGAATATATAAAAATGTGCCGATTGAAACAAATAAATCAAACACCGATTTATGCTCAACCATCATCATTTATTTTCGAAATCGTGATGCGATAAATTTAATCCTCGAGAAACGCTCGATTTTCGGCGATCTCAGCGAACGAACGGATCATCCTCATCGCGTTTCACTCGTTATCGTCGACGCGGTAGATTTCTAATGGTCGATAAAGCGCGCTGCGTGTACACAGAGATCGGTCGTCAATTTTCTCGTATTTGCGATTTTTCTCTCCTCGTCTGTCTCGACTCGATAATACGACGGGCGAGAGAGAAAGAAAAAGAGAATTTCGCCGCGACGATACGATGAGACACGCGTATACGTATAAAACACATCGTTGCGCCGGAGGCTCGTCGCTTTTCCCGCGTCTTGTATCGGATGTGGAACACCGAGCGTCCCACTTCGACGGCTTTGATGCCGATCGCGCTCTTCACTGCCGTTGATGCGTATGCGTTCCGTCCGCATATGGATACAACACGTACTTATAAGCGACGTATTTCAGTTAAATATATTTCACATATGTATCGAGCGTTAAAGAGCAAACGAATTAGGTGCCTCGAAGGTTTATCGCATATATTTTTGTATAACGGTGTACTGGACATACGTTAAGAGATGTTCATCGTTCAAATATGTAAATAAACGTATTTTAATAAATACTCCATGTTTTAATAATAATAATAATAATAACAATAAAATCAATAATAATAATAATAATGACAGCAATAATTATTTTGCCATATAAGTACGATTTATCAGAATGATCAACGAATTTATAAATATTTATCGAGGATATGGCACTCGATGCGTCGTTCGAGGTTATGTATCTTCGCGAAAATCCGATAGGGGCGCTGGTATCGCAAAAGTGTCATGGCCGTTCTCGTATTTAAGATTTCGAGGTTAGTTTCATTTCTGTTCACCTTGTATCACGAATATTTCGGCCACTGGGCGGTCACGAAGTTTCTCCGGAGATAATAATGTGCCTGTTAATTCTAACGAAACAATGGTACGCGGTTGGTAACGTTTCAGTAATTTTATACAAGAAAATTTCTATTTTCGAGGCGATTCTACTGCGTTCGAAGAAATACTACTGCGTATAGAAGATTGACGCGCTTTGTCACGTATACATTTTTATTCGTTTGTTTCTTTGGTTTTTGTTAAGTTTTGTTTTGTTTTTTTTTTTTACTTGCGCATCGCATTCACCGTGCGTAAGAAGCGCGCGTCTATTCGGTCAACGCGCGAAGCGAGAACGAAACTCGTGGTCCGCGGCACGCGTACGTGCGAACACGAGGTACCGTAATAGAGCCGCAAAGCAAGCACGGCCGGACCTCACTTCCGGTCTTGTCGTCGACCCCTTTAAGTCTCTCTCGAGAGAGCTTCTCTCCTCCTATCTATAAGTAAACATACTTACCCACCGTACAACACGGACACTCGACAAATGAGTAGAGCACGCGTCCGCACGTCCACCGAGAGCTCTCGCTCACCTTGGCACCTGTTCTTGTTCTATTCTATTACTTTTATCTCCTTTTATCGCTCTCCGACTGCATTAGCGCACGAGAAATCTCGTTAGTTCATCCTTCCGTTTCTTACTTTTTTTTCTATGTTTTTATTTACGGATGGAAGAATTATGCGTCATAAAAGAATTTGATTTTTGAAAAGACAATTTTTTCATCGATTTTATTCCTGTTGGAAAAAATATTATTCCCTAGATTTTTACCCATGTAGGGATTCAGTGACTCCTTGATTTGGTGGTCAAGGGGTAATTGCTTGAAGAATGATGTATATAATTTTTTATAAGATTCGCGTGCATTTAATTGACAAATAAAAAAATATCTCAAAATAAATCCGTGAGCTTGTGATAAATGAAAACTTTGAAAATTTCGAAGGCGACCAGCTGGATCTTCTTGCTATTGGCAGCATGCGTCTGCCTCTCGGAAGCGAGATACAAGATGAGGCGGCCTCTGGCACCACAGGCCCCACCACCACCTCAGTTGTACAAAAAATCTTGGCCTATAGCACACAGAATGTCGATGGGTAATACCATACACATAGGTGGCAATTATGGACCGAAAAGACCCCACTACAAGCCCTCCAATTATCGGTACCGTTTGAAGATCATAATTACCGTCCTATTCTTCATCGAAAGAAGAAAAAAAACAATAATAATCACATTCTTCGTTGTATTTACTTTTCTCAAGGGTACGTCGTCCACCAATGTACAACGTTCCACCGACAACTTGGAAGAATCAAATTCCCGTACTCGGTGTCATAAATAATCACGCTGTCTTGCCTCAACGTCCACCGGTTAAGGAATTTCACTCGATGAACAAAGTCCCGGAATACAGTCCCGAGTACAGACCGGAAACTGCCGTTATGCCACCGACTCACAGGGGTGGAATGGACGACGATAAGGGAGCGATTCATACCATTCCAGCTCCCAATCTCAGTCTCGCCGATAAGCCTTACAATCTTCTCGATAATAGTCCATCCGAAAACAACCCCGAGGATCAAGTCATGCGTCATCAGTATCCCAACGAAGGACAGTACAATGCCAATTTTCCAGGTATGACGATAAATGGCCCTGACCAACGTATCATATAAAAAACAACCTTTCTTGTGCTCCAATTTTCAGCTTTCGTTAATTTGAGTAAAATCTAGTAACTGGGTTTGATCTTGAGCCGTTTGACCTTGACAATAAAACCCAGGTATTTCTAAAAATCAATTCTCTTCAGGTACTCTGGTAACGAACTACGGTTTTGGTACCCTCGTGACGAGTTCACCACCTCAGAGGACCGTGACGAGTCCTGTATCGACTCAGAATCAGTACGAGGTGACGGAAACGAACGATATCGGCCAGAGGGATTATCATACGGTTCAGCCGACCTTCTTCACCCCGGAATTCGATGTTACGAGACTAGCGACACCACCGAATCTCGATTTGCAAACGAACGAGCTTTACGTAAATCATCCGGTTGGCATAAGTACTCTGAAACAACCGAGTCAGATCGGTACGAACATTCAGTTCGGCCAGTCGAACACACCGATGCAGACGAATCTGCATAGTTCCCTTCACGTTGCATTTCCAAGTAGCGCGGCGCAGGCGCCATCTTCGATCGGCCAACAGATTCCCGATCTTCACGTTGGTCATCCAGCCCCGGCTGGTCCGCCTCTTTCGGCGACTCAGCTTTACGATCTTCTCAATAGTTTCCCTCAGCAGATCAACGATCAGTACGGCATGAGCCAACAACCCCAATTGCAACAGCAGATTCTTCAACAACAGTTGGGCCAACTCTTCCAGGGTAACGGTGGTGTCACGAGTTTCTCACAGCCGCAGATGCATTCCTTCAATTACGACGAACAGGCTAACAAACTTCAGCAGCAACGACAGCAACAACATCAACAACAACTACAACAACAACAACAACAACAGCAGCAGCAGCAGCAACAGATTTTGATCGGTCAAGATTATGGGTCGAGTCGAGTAACGGCCGATTACAATTTGGAACCGGAAGTTGGACATGTGGCGAGCCAGAATGTTCATCATTCGAACAGTATTAACGGGAACAACCCGAGCAACGAGGAAATCGGTTACAGAGAGGCCGAAGCGAGTGATCAGGCGGAAAATCATATCGAGTACGAAGAAACGAATAATCAAAGAGGTCAGAACACTTACTTCACCAAGGTGGGCAACGAGGGAAGTACGTCGACTCAGTTTTACACGACCTTGCCGAATAAAGAGGCTGCTGAAAAATTGGCTGCGCTTGCCGCAGCTGGAAATGTCAATAGTCACTTGATCGGCCAGTTGAGGAAGCAACAGCAGCAAGAACAACAACAACAACAACAACAACAACAACAACAACAACAACAACAACAACAACAACAGTTGCAGGATGAACAAGATTTTGAACAGAGCGACGAGCCCATCCCACCGAATCACAAAGGGGGTGAGTATCAGGTCAATGAGTCGCAAGAAGATGATCTGCCGTATGACTCACAACAACCGCAGTACAACGATAGACAACAGGAACAGTACGATCAACAACAACAGCGCTACGATGAACAGCAGCAACAGTACGATCAGCAGCAGTATGATAGACAGCATTATCGACAACAACAACAAATTCGTCATCAGCAGGTACGATAGAAGATTTTGTGTTGTGGATTTTTTTTTAGAGGGAATACAGTGTCGAAGAGCTTAGAAGTGGCAATCGAGTTGATTGATTCTTTGATAAAATTCGTAATTGGGCAGTATGGCCAGATTTATAATTAGGAAATTTGACAGAAATTATAATTGGTCAGTTTGGCAACGACTATAGCAAAATAGGAATATCGTACAAATTAGAATTACAAATTTTAAGGAAAATTAGCCTTTTTTGTATTAATGATTTAACTATTGTCACACAGGAACGAAACGAGCGATACGAGCAACAAAGATTGGCTCATCAGCAGCAACAGCAGCAGGACAGCCAGGAGGACAAGTCCGAGGAAATAAAAAAGCGACCAATGAGAATAATGGTACCGGATGTCGAAGAATACACCGAGCAGAATAGTCAGCGTACTTCTTCAGGAACGGAGAATACCAGCGAAGATTATGACTACGATAATCCGGAACCTGAAATCACGAATACTCGAACCACCGCGTCGTCCGACAGTAGGACGACTTACGAGGAGAGTTCGAATTCTGAATTTGGCACTCGTCTCACTCCGAAGAAGGGCCAATAATTCTTCGAGTTTTCCCTCTTCGTCGAGTGACACGTTCATTGTAAATATTCCGTTGAAAATTTCGTAAGTCGTGAATTTATCATTACTTACCGAATCCCATCATCGAGCTCGTTCTTACCCGGGTCGAGCTGCATTATTTATTCAAAATGATTGATTATTTATTTATTTATTCCCATAGGCTTAAAAACGTTAATGTATCGAATGTATTTATTGTTTTTTTTTGTGTCTTGTCGAGTAAACGTATCGTTATCGAACCGACGTTTTACAGAATATTTTATTATCGAGCTTAACCAACGAAAAAAATTGTTTAATAGTATTTTAATCAGATGTCGAGATTTTGTCCATCGTTTGAAAAAAATTCATTCTTGGCTGATCCAAGGTAAAGGGGACATGAAAAGTTTCATTTATTCTCTAAATCTCGTTTACTAGTCAATGATTAGCGACAAATATCAAATCGATTATAGTTTTATCTGAAAAGTTCGTATTATTGGATCGAAGAGTCACGGATGGGGCACGACAATCGGAAGTATTTACAAACAAACAGCTTGTCGACGAAGTTGAGAATTTGAAGTGAAAAAGAGTATGTTACAAGGCACGTACAATCATTCGGAAAATGGCCACTCGCTATAGTTCATTTCTTATTTGATTTTTCTAAATGGACGATCCGGGTAAATTGATTCATAGGGTCAAGGTAACACGACGAGAAGACGAAAGGGACGATATAATCGATCGTTAAATTAATTGTAAATTTTTCAAAGCGAGACAAATTGCGAAACTTGCGTTCGAGGTGTTTCCTTTCCAGTCGTCAGGAATAATTTCATGCATTTCTTCTTCTTCTTCCATCACATTTTGCGCGTGCGAGGTGTTTCCTTTTTTGTTTTATTCCAGCATCGTTTATTATGCACGATCCATGAACCAAGGACGTCCATCGTTGGTGCGACGTTTCGTGAGAATGTCGCAGCCGGTTTCGGTAACGAGAAGAGTCTGTTCGAATTGAGCCGACCATTGTCCATCGGCGGTGACCGCGGTCCAGTCATCGGGCCACATCTCGTCGCGCCATGTTCCTTGAGAGATCATTGGCTCGATCGTGAAACAATGACCCGGTTTCATTATACCCACCGCTTTGTTTTCTACAATTACGAGACGAAATTAATATTTGCGTTATAATTAAACGAATCCAAAACAACGATGAGTCTCAAATGAACTTACTGGCATAATGAGGTACGTTCGGCGCAGTGTGGAAAAGTCGATGAATACCGTGACCGCAATAGCTGCGAACAACGCTGAATCCATTAGCTTGAGCGTATTTTTGAATGACGTTGCCGATTTCCTTGTACTTTTCACCAGGACGTACGATCTCGACCGCTCGCGAAAGACACTCGTACGTAACGTCAACGAGTTTTTTAATCTCGGGTTTGACATTGCCGACAAAAAAAGTTTCGTTAAGGTCACCGTGAAAACCATGATGATAAACCGTGACGTCTACGTTGCAAAGGTCACCGTCCTCGAGGGGTCTCGTGTCGGGTATACCGTGACATATGACTTCGTTCACCGATGTGCAACAACTAGCTGGAAATTGATGATAATTCAAGGGCGACGGATAACAATCACGCTCGAGGCAAGCCTCGTGAACGATTCGATCGAGCTCCGCTGTTGTTACACCGACATCGCAGACTTTTCCTGCCTCGTCGAGCACTTCTCGCCCGAGCTGTAACAATGTCAATCGTTTGTATAAAATTCGATCTACGAAATCTAACGTTCATTGCGCAGGTAATTTTGCTCGAACGTGATTATTTTATTGGATGGATCTTGGAGAATTTTCTCGTTAGCGGTTATATCGTTTTACCTTGCACGCCACTCGCATCGCCTCGATTTCTTCATCGTCGAGCACTTTTATCTGAGACGATCCTCGAACCGCTTGTTCACTCAGTGGTTCGCCGGTCGGATGATCCGCGTAATCCGGACGCTCGATCGCCTTTGGAACTTCTCTCCTCGGCGCCCTTGGCCAAGGGCGCAATTTTCCAGTGAAATGGTGCGACGGCCATGGATTGTACTCGTCCGATGAATTCTTGCCACTCCCTCCTTCTGAGGAAATAAATTAATATTTGCCAAAAATATTCTGATATCGAGATTTTATTGTTTTTTAGCGAATGACTTCGACGACTCACTGACTATCTGGTGAATGACCTTGTGAGTCTTCCAGCTGCTCTTGAAACAGTCCTAGAATGAAAAATTGAAATCATTGCGAGCAAGCGTTGTTTTAGTTGTAGATCGTGGAAAAGGACGTTAGAAAATTTTCAAAAAAATTGTGCAACTTTGTTCAATAACGCGATATTTCTTAAATTTGAATTTATTAAATGCTTAATAACTCCTAAATGGCCGTACTAAGCTCAAGATTTTTAAGTAATGCGAATCAACCGTATTCATAATTGACCTAAACACCCATTTTATAAATCGAAGCACAGATTGCAAAAATTTTCATGCCGAGAATCTTGGAAATTTCTTTGGCTAAAAACAGTTTAAAAAGTAGATTAAATGTTACAACAATTTGCAACCCTAGGATAAAGAATACGTGTCAATAACTAGGATTTAATATTTTCAGTAAAATGAGACGAGTCAATGCAGGTGGGCTAGGTTTGAGTAAGTAGCAGGATCTAACCTAAAAAGTCTCACCTGGGTACAAAAGTAAGACCCCTGAATACCGATTTTCAGACACGTGGGACACTGAAGACTAGCAACTGCTTTGCATCCAGGTGTCTCGCACATACCAAATGCTAACGACATTTTAAAGGAGTAGACAAAAACTCTATTTCGGGAGATCAATTCAGAACGACCGGAAGAATAAATTTGCGGCTGCTCTGTACTGTCTTACCGACTTGCTCGTGCAGCTGCAAGCTTATTTTCGTGCCGCAAGACGGCGCTACTTGACGCTTGAGCTAAAAAAAAGTGTTGACTGTCACAATGTTATTGCACAATTTATTTTACGAAAATGTTAATTTATTACGATTAATCAGTTTATTTATTTCATCTTTCAAAAAGATATTATATACAAAGAGTGCACGAAAGTTGAAAAAGTCTGTAAGGATTAATTTAACAAAAAAAGATTGTTCTATTTGTAATCGTTGCCACAAAAATAACACGAGTATCAAAATATAAAGTATTTTCATCTTATAATAGAAATAAATAATCGAATAACCACCGTAAGGCGACGCATCATATTTCCAGCTGCATTATAGATCTTAAGGCTGTTCGCTAAAAGCTTTTATATCTAATTAACATGAACGAGAACGTTAAACAGAAACCACAATGTGTAACGGCTTAATTACCCGTGTCGTAGTCGATGAAACGAGAGCCTGTGAGCCTGCAAGTGCCCGCCATATTTTCTTTTTTTCTTTAGTCACGAGAGAGGCAATATCTTTACCATTGGAGTCGAGAAATCGCGGTTTCGACGTTGCATAATTTTCCGATATCATCCGCAATCATAAGTACTACTGTTATAATTTATAACCACAAGAAAAAGAAAAAAACAAATAAAAAAAATAAATAAAAACTCGAGACGCGAAGAAACATTGCTTTCGCTAAAGTTTTCATCGATCATCCGCTGCGATATTAAAATGCCTATAATTTTTATTATTCGATAACAATTATCGAAATATTTTTGTAAATATAATAAAATTATCGTAATAAATTTTTAATAAATATTTTATTCGATCATAATACCCGAATAAAAAAAAATACCCGTTAAATAAAAAATCAAAAACAATCGTTAAATATTCGGAATATTAGAAATGAAATAGCGTTTTTTTAAATTATAGCCGCGACACCGCGACGCAAACAACGTTTAACAATCGATTTGAGCGTTAATCGAGAAAATACGAGCGACTTATAAAATTCAAAGTCCCCCCCACCGACCGATCGCGATCCTGATTAACTTAATGAACTCACTATTTTTATTTTCACGAATCGGGGGCTATCGATGCCGATGGGCGAGTCGCGGCTGCTCGGTTGACGCTGATTAATTACCGCTCGTAAGCTCTCGAGCTCGACGAGCTCCACAATCCTCGTGTACCTTTTTTTTTGTTTTTTGCTCTTCTTATTCCTCCTCCTTATAGCACTCTCCCGCAAAGGGAGAGAGAGAGAGAGAGAAGGACGGAGAAAAAGCGTTCTCTCTCGCCAGACGACGCGACGCACGAGCAACTTTTGTTATGTGGTACGCGCTTATAGGAAAAGCTTCGAGAATTTCTCGAATGCGATCAAGAAAATGCGTCGTTGATTGTTAAAAAAAAATATACAAAAAAATAAACTGCATTTTCTACCGAAAAAATCGATAACTTTGCTCCTTCTTCGAAGCTAAATTAAAAAAAATAATACAAATAGAAAGACAGAAAATAAATATTTGAAAAATTCGCAATTTTGTCGATTTTTTGTAATTAAATGTTTTTCTCAATGTCCCATGGGTTTTTTAATTATTTTTTTATAATGATTCGAATCGACGATAAACAAAAAGAATAACGAAAATTCGATAATAACGAATCGTTCGTAAGTCGGCGAAAGAAAAATTGTTTCTTTATGACGATGAAGATTTTTTTTTGTTTCCCAATCGTCCAAACTGTAGGTTTTATACGAGAAACGAGGAAGAAAAAAAACAAGAAAAAAAGAAAAAAGAACGTATAACTCGCTCCCCCAAGTCGACGGAGTCATTAGTCCGTGCGAAGCCGATGCTTCGGCGCTCCGGCGACTCTCTTCGGGACCGCACCAGGCCGATTTTAATTAATGTCGCCCGTTACTATCGGACCTCTCCCACGCATCGAATCTTTCTCTCACCGAGAGCGACCACCCTCTCAAAACTTTCAACGTTAATTATTTCGATCGAAGGTCTCTCCTGGACGGCTATACCCTTATATACCTACTCACGTATATATATATATATATATATATATGTGTCTTCGCGAGTCCTCGCGAGGCCGTGCAGTCCACGACGAGAACGATCGAAAGGTCCAATCGAGGTCGAGCGTCCTTACTCACGAGAAGTCTCTCGATGAAACAAGCAAACTGCTATCAACTGAAACTATTTAAACTCTTTTATCGGATAACCTTGTAGCGAAAGAGAAAGAGAGAGAGAACGAGGGAGAACAAAAAATCAACGAAGGATCGACGAGCCTTCTGCAAAAGACATTCTTCGTCCGATTTCGTGACCGCCACTTCTTATCTTACTAACTAGTTTCCTATTTTTTACGACAAAGGGTGTTACATTTTTTTGAATAATTATTATCATTGATTATAATTATAATAGTAATAATTATAATAATAATTGTGAATGATAATAATAATAATAATTTTTTTACAAAAGGTTGAGCCGAACTCGTCTAATTATATTTCTTATGTCTCTGTTTCATTATAGTTTTTTATTTATTTTATCGAACGTTGAAGCGGTGCGTGAGTCCGTGATGATAAAGCTCAGTCTCGTTTCTCATGGGTTTTTATATGCGTTAAACGCAGAATCCTTTAATCGGTCGTTTTTACGGGTATTTTGTTCGCAACAAAATGCAACGCGAAATTTACCGCGATGAGATGGTCAGGCGATGAAAAAAAAAGAGAGAAGCAAATTGTTATTCCGCGCGTTCCATCACCGTCCTTTATCGACCAAATATATTCTTCTCAAAAAATAAAAAATAAATCGACCTTTCTCTCGATCTAAATCACTAATTTCTCAACGTATTTCTTCCTTCTTTAATTTCGTAATATCTAATTAGAAACAAAAAAAACAAATGAAAAACTATCTTCTAATGAAAATATCGAATTTTCACAATTTATCAATTTTCGATAAAATTGAAATAGCTTTTTAATCGGATTAAATTAAATTCCTCGTACCGTGTGTAATAAATTCCTACACTCGTATACTTTCGTATACCTATATTATATGCGTGTGGATAAATTTATACAGTACACCTGCGTATGGCTTGCGAAAGGGATGATCATGGGTTCGAGGGAATGTTTTTTTTTTCTTTTCTTTTTTTACGGGGTCTCTTGGTCGTAGATTATACGACTCGTGCGGGGTTTCCGGGCAGTGCCGACATGCACTTATATACGCACTGTCCCGAGAGGACGAGGTACGAAGCTACGAGGGGTAGGTAGCGCAGGCGTCGAGGGGGTTCAAAAGGGTGCTGCAAGGGCAGCTTCAAAAGGGTGATCCCGTGACAGTAATTCGATATTCGAAACGTTCGGCGGATCCCGATCCCTGCGTGGGACACGTAACACGTGTTTGCACATGAAACAGGGAAAACGATATATATATGTGATAATAATAAATACGACGTAGATATCGCTCGGTATTCTTTATCAACAATTGGTTTCCTAAAATATTTCTATTTTTGGACTTGTCCACGTGAATTAAAACAATTTTTCGATAAGTGACAAATTTTTGTGAATGAAAAAATCGGTAAAAATGTTTTTAGAAAATTACAGAAGGGATGAAAGTGACAGGGACAAAAGGAGAAGCGAATCATTTCTTAGATTTATCGTTAGTTCGTTTCTTTCAATTTATCATTAGTGTTTTTTTTCAAAAAGTTTGAAAATAAAACAAAAATTCATCCCTTCCAAAATCATTCCTCTCGTATAGAACGTACCATGTATACGTGCGTTTTACCGGTGACACGCAGTTGGGAACGAAAATTGCATTCTATAAATTCGGCAGTGTTCCCCTCCGTTCGCTCACGATAATCGTTGGTTCTGTGAATATATCGCGTACACGGTGCGTTTCGTGACGAGTCGAACAACGATCGACGCTATTACCCAAAATCCATGCTTACCTAACATACGTACATTTTTTCCTGAATATTACGAAAAAAAACAACTTGATTTTCGAGAATCCGAACACAATAAAAACAAAACAAAAACACCAATTACGAAAGAATTATTTTTCGGAGAGTAATTTTCGTACGAAAATTTCTCCAACGAATCTAATTCAAGAAATAGAAACAATTTCATGGATTTCCTCCATTTTTTTTTCTCCTTAAATAACCTCTACGAAAATATCCACAGTCTTTTGTTCCCTTGGCTCGCGTTATAGCGTCGTATTCGCCGAACGCGTATAAATCGTTGCAAAAATAGTATTATCGCTGGAGACCTTAACGGAGATTGAATGCTCGACGGTGTGCCTTTTCGGTAAAAGTAAAATGTTCACGTAAGCCCTGCCTAGGACCTGTTCAACCCCTCCCCTGCCGCCCTCTCGACCTCGGGAGGGACGAGAAACCACCCTTATCCCCACTTTCCAAAACGTTCTCGTTTCGTATTCCAGGACTGTGCGAGCACACAAGAGCCACTGGGGCGACGCTCGGGCACAACCCCGGAGAATTAAAGTAGCCACCTGCCACTAATATTACCTGCAGCCCCCACAGTGCGAGATATTACCGGGGTGCGAACTACCCCTCTCGTCTTACGTGGGTTACGACTTTACTATAGACCATGAATCGTCTTTGCATTTACTATATATTTTTATATTTATATATATATATATATGGGGCATTCCACGCCAAATCGGACATCACTTAGCTTTTGCATCTCCGATTTTTTTGAAAATTTTTGATGTTCTAGTATTGGTTGAAAGATGTCTACGTGATTTTTTTCAATTTTTGTTCTCGAACCGTTTTTAAGATATCGACTTTTTAAAAATTAGGTTACTTTTTTTTTAATGCACAACTTTGAGAAAAATGGGCCAAATGGGACGTTTTTTTTTAAGTTGTTCTTTTTTAAGGCACTTTTGATAACAATTAAGTTTTAAATATATATTGTTGATTTACAAAAAAAACGTACTGATCGATTTTCTTGAAATTTGTTTGTAAAAAAACTGTCACTCTTTCCACAAGTTTGAAACCTAGGCAGATAATGGGATCGCGTCGGTCCCATGGATAATTGTTAATTGTAGGCATTCTTGTGATTACATACCTTACTTCTTACCCAGATTCCCATTAATTTGAACGTATATATTGAATCGTACGCCATTGGACTAAGCAAACGAACATTTTATTTTATAAGTAACAATGACCGTTCCCGGTGAGCTTGATAAAAAGATTAATATTTATTTTCAACATGGGCAACTAAAAAATGGAAATTGAAAAAACGATAAAAATAAATCTCATCGTTATCCCATTATCTACCTAGGCTTAAACGTCATGGAATAAATGACAAAACAATTTCAATTCAATCGATCAGTACGTGTTTTTTGAAAATCAACAATTTATGTTTAAAACTTGAAAATCTTATAGGAATACGGTTTGAAATTTTGTTGCGATATATTTTTATCAATAGTGCGTTTAAAAAGAAAAATTTCAAAAAAGAACGTCCCATTTGGCCCATTTTTCGCAAAGTTATGGACGTTTAAAAAAAAGTCACGTAATTTTTGAAGAATCGTTATCTTGAAAACGGCTAGAGAAGAAAAATTGAAAATAAATCACGGATGCCTCTTTCAACCAATACTAGAACATTAAAAAGTTTCGAAAAAAATCGGAGATGCAAAAGCTAAATAGTGTCTGATTTGGTGTGGAATGTCCCATATATATATATATTTATGTGTTTAGATGAATACATATATAGCTTTCCTTTTACCTCGTGTATATTCTCGCGCAGGCTTTGATGGCGTCGTATAATAATCGTATTTGGACGAAGAGCCAAAGCTCCAAATCCAATTACTAATAAAACAATCGTTCGAGATGAAAAGTTCGTACATAGAGTTGAATTTCAAAAAGAAAAATAACAATAAGCAGTTTTTCGAACTTTTCTCCGTTTCGTCCGTCCGTACGTTCCAACATCACTCGATAACAATCTGTCGGATTTTTATGAAACTTTTACGCTACGATAGGTCTCAGATCCACTCACATCGCGAGAAATACGTCGCGACGTTGTCTCGAGCGAGAGCCGAGTAATATAATTTTGAGAAAAATGAATTGGCTGATTTTTTAACGATTTTAAAAACATTCTGTGATTTTCGTTCTCGATTAAAGTTAACGGTTGTATACGTTATTCACCTATCGTCCCTCGATCGACCGAGGTTCGACAGCGACGATAAGCATGGACCAACTATCGAAAAAAACAAATTTTTTGTTACGTGTTTCAAATTCGCTTAATTTTCAAAAATAAAAACCAACCCTAAATATCTACCCAACTTGGGTTCAATGGAAACAAAGTATTGTACAGATCGATAAATCCGTACGAAATTCGAATAAAGTATCGTCGAATTTGTTATTCGACGAAAAACAAATTGTCTTTTTTTCGATTTTTCAAAATTTTTGCACGCGATGATAATTATTTTCGTTCGCACACACGCATATATTGTGTGAAAAGGCCCGAGAAGGAGCTCGCGAGTCCGAGATAGCGGAGAGCGTCGGACGTCTCCGTATCTCCCCCTCCACCCCTCGGGCCGCTATAGACCGTGGCCGCGTTGATGCGAGCGCGCGCTTTCCGAACCGAGAGACCGACTACCCGCCGAGACGACGTCGACGCTGCTGCACTTGCGGCACGACGCGATCAGTCGGTTCTCCACGTTCGCGAGACAACGATGTTTGTCGCTCGGTACTCCCGTCGTGTCGAACTTTGACCCGCCGCCGAGATCAAACAGCTCGCTCGACCGATTACGTGTCTCTCGGGCGACTCGCGCCTATAACGTAATACGAAAGATCATCGAATTTCGTTTAGCGACAATAACAAACAAAAACAATAGAACAGAATTTGAAAAATCTCAAAACAAATCGTCTGGACAAAGAATCGACGTTGTCCGGATGGAAACAATTCTCAGCTCGATAATTGAATTTTGAAAAAAATAATCGAGTCATCGGAAAATAAAAAATTTTAATGAAATTGTAATTATCGGAGGAAAATGATTTTCTGCTGAACAATTCAATTATGAAAAAATACGAGTAATTGAAAATTTACCAAAGAATAAACACGGGGGTGTGTAGTTACCGATTTATCGACCGATCAAGGAAAATCGGTTGGACCAAGTTATTTGTGATTTTACGAAGATTCGATCGAAAAATAAAGAACAACCATTCGTATGATCGATAAAAAGAAAAATTCATGATTACGTCGATGGTGATAAGAACGAAAAATCGGTGAGAAGTCGATCGAGCGATTTTCATCGAGTTTCGAATTTGAGCGAGAATAAACGGTAAATTAAAAAAATTAAAAAACCAAAAATGACGACGGAATAGAAAAACTTAACGAGACAATTTTCGACGAGTAACGAAAAACAACAATTTTCGATTGGATTTGTCGCGAGCCAATTGGTCGAGCGCGTAAATCGAGTACTGTTTTCCTTTCGTTAAGCCGAGAGCCGCGCCACTCGGGGGTGGCGCGTCCACGCTCGTGGCACGAGTCTCCTTTTCCTACGAAAATACATACGGCGTAACGACAGATCGTCGCGACATACAGTTTTGGTGCGGTAAAATGTCGACGAGATCACGAAGAGTTTCGTACTCGACCGAAAAGTTTTGAAAATTCGACGCGAGTGCCGCGACGTTTCGTCGTTCGGTCAAGAAAAAAAAACTTCGTTTCGATCTCGCGAGTTTTACGACCGCGACCCCCTCCACCCTTTGGCACCGTCGATGCACCAACTTGTCGACGAAAAGTAACGGATAAGATCGAAACTATCCGCGCAAAGTTTTTTTCCCGCCAATTTTTCGAAATCAGCGATATTTACCATCGGTCGGTAAAAAAAGTACGGAAAATTTCAATCTGTTATGACATAGATTTGCTGACGCGTGTTGTTTTTTAACGAAAACAAAGAAGAAGTCGAAGAGGAAGAAGAAGAAGAAACGAGGATAAAGGAAGAGGGAATTGAAAATTACAAAATGATTATCTTACCGATCGTTTCGATTCTCGTCGCGATCGTCGATTCGAGGGTTTTACAAAACAACGAGACGTCGACGTACGACGGATATCGCGTCGTTGGTAAACGAAAATTCACCGTCGACGAACTATTGACGAGCATCTTTCCTCATTCGATCACCGGCGACTTGGATCTCGATGTTTGCAAGGCCGGTACGTTGCTCACCTATGTGCTGCTCTCCTCTTTTTTTCTCCCTCTCCTTTTATCTCTCCACTGGCTAACCATTAGCATATTACATGCTCGTGTTACAAATTATAATGTGCCTGGGGTAATTAAGAAAGTACTCCTTTTGTACATTTCACGAATGACCTTAATTGCAACGAATAATTACAACGGTATGATAATTAACAATGACACACTATATATATATATATGTACAGTTTTAATAAATTATACATTAGTGATGCGAAAAACATCCCGAAATTACAAAGGTTGTTTACAGAATGTTATAATACGATCTTTTGAAAATCAAAAGTTTATCGGAGAATTTTATTAAGCAAAGTTACTCTCGATCAAAGAGGAATGGATTTAATTCTAATTAACCAGGAGCAATTTAATTAAAACAGTATCTTCTTTTATTTAGAAGATAATTTCGAAAATTACACAACTGATGTTAATTACAGTAAATAATTTCAACGTTTCAATAATTAAAAATGTTCATCATACACACACACACGCATAAATATATGATGTTTATATGAATTTCATATAAATAACGAAGAAAATATAGCTCTTGATAGATTAGTAAATAATATCATTATTCGAATTAAAATAAACGAATCCAAATTGTATCAGACGAAAATTTACAAAAATTCAATATCGATTAGACCAGACAATTAGTTTTATGTGATCAATTTTAATTAAAAATCGATTTATTTATTTCGAAAAGAATTTAATCGATTAAAACAGGAATCGTTAATATTTCTAAATATTATTTTACAAAAGATACGAAAATCGAACAACGATTTGTTATGCTAAAATAGTTTATTATAAATAGACACGGATTTAACCGAATAATAATCAAGCCACCCTCCTCTCGCTTTACACAAAAAAAAATCTGTGCGATTAAAACACAACCTATCGTCCTCCAATAGGACATGCTCGAATCGAATAGATTCGTTTCTCTCGGTATATATACGAAGCGTTATGAATAGGTTTTATAATACGACTTCTATGATATCTCTTTCATCGTATCAAAAAAGAAGTAGAAAAAAAAAGAAGGAGAGAAAACGATTCAGAGGGGTTCGAGTTAGCAGTGATTGAAGGGGTGACGATCGTCGTGGTGGTCCTCTCAAAGGAAACCTTTTCGACGGCTCCTATTAGTCTTTTCCCATCCTCCGTGAATCTCCTCCGAGATTCAATCTGGACCATCCGAGCGCACGTTCGCGTTCCTCCTCTGTGACACGAATGAGGAGGGATAAAGACCCTGGGTTGGTATCGAAAGATTCGTGGGGACGCATTTTGGGTGAACGTTTCTTTTGTCAGGGTCAACGAGAAGCATTTATCCCTCGCCACCTCTTCGCCATATATATATATCTCGCGAAGAGGTGCTGATATATATATATATATATATCGCGTAGAGGTGCTATATCGCGAAGCGGTATATATATATATATATATATATATATATATATATATATATATATATATATATATATCTATCTTCTATTTACAAGGCATATATATATATATGCCTTGTAAATAGAAGAAGGGTGTTCATGGATAGGACCCTCCTTTTTTCTCGGGTGTCCAGTCCGAAAGGGCCAAAAGCTGCGAAGGGTGTCATCGCCCTTCTCGTTACGGACCAAGTCCAAGACTCGGTCGACTTTAGACGAGTGAAAACCTTTAGCTATCTAGCATACTGGTTAAAAAAAGAAATCTCTCAATCTACGGCAAATATTCTAAAATATTAAACGAGTAAACATATGTAACGATAATTTCGATCTTTAAATTAATGTTTAATGGTCAATGACGATTGAAGAATAGAACTATTTTTTAACTTGGGAAAAATAATGTTTTGCTTTAAACAAACGAACATTTACATAGACGACTTTGCTCGTAAAATCGATCGTCAGCAATGTTGTTTTGTTCGAGAAAAAACAAAATTAAATCTTTCAACTTCGAGCGAACGCTGGGAAAATTGAAATTTACAAAAAAGAAAAAAACAAAGAAATTTGTTCGTTTTTTATATTTTGCTACAAAATGCCAACAGGATGTACTCAAGTTCGACTTGGAAATATATTTCAATTGTTAACAGCGTATCTTAATGCCTAAACGATTCCAGTAAGATTTTCGTAATTAGTTCCAGGCGATCGATCGCCCTCGAGTCGATTTTTATAACGAGCATCAATTTTCTGGCCGAAGTTCGAGTAACTCTACCGAGAGAATTTCGACAGAATTTAATCCGAAGACAATTGAGGTATCAACAAACTTTTTTTTCAACCGCCCCTTTCGTTCTTCAAATTGGAAAAAACGAGGAATCTATCGATTCCAGCCAATTCCGGTCTTATCGCGGTTTCGATATTTTTCCTCTTTTTCGCCACTCGTTGGAGCTGCGCCCGAGCTGCGAAGGCAATCCTGAAGGCAAAAGAGGGCTTCTTATCGCGGTTCTCAAGAGGCTGACCGGAAGTAAGATTGAATGGAACGCGGATATGAGGCGTATACAGCGTAACAAAGATATGGCTGTATCGACGCTTCTTACAGGATGTACACACACACACAAACACACACACACACACACACACACATATATATATATATATATATATATATAGATTACAGTAAGCCAGAGGTTACAGTCGATGTAGTTAGCTAGGGGTTGTAAAAATCTCGAGGCGTATTTATCATCGTTGCGGGTGCTTCCGCGATCCTTTATCCTCCTGTGTATGTGCAGCTTCGTAACGCCGATAGCGAGAGCCCTTTCGGGATCGCGTATATACCGTAGCTCTCTCCCTCGTCGAGGCAAGGGAAAGTGCCTCCAGCCTCGCAACTACTCGAGCCCAGGAAGTGAGATTGCAGGGCTGGCTGAGAGGGTTGGAGAAGAACAAATTGTTTTTTTTTTGTTTTTTCTTTCACATATACCACTGCGTAGATACGAGAAGTTCGTAGTTGGCTGATAAGAATTTTCGAAAGAAGCCAACCCCCTTGCGATTTTGATTGTCATTTATCTCGACAACTTCGCGAGGGTGGCTCGCTGTCATTTTCATTCGATTTATTTACGAAAACATAAATTCGTCGGTTCGACTTTGTTTTTGTTTTCTGGAGAATCTGGGGAAATTACTGCGTGAAAAATTGACCAATTTTTTTGGCTATGTACCGTCAAAGGGGCTACTTTGAATAGGTTTTGGTAGTTATTTGTACGTAACTTTTTTTTAACATCCTAAAATCCAACTTGTTTTTGGTCCGATAGAACAATGTGTTCTTTGGCTATGAAATGTGTAAGAAAGTCAAACCCTCCCACTCCCACGACTATTATTTATATATTTTTGAAAAAATGTCTAAGCAATCCCGGTATGGGGCTTCTTTGACGAGGCATTAAAATGCAATTGATATCGAAGATCCAAAGCGTAATGGTTACTTTCGACATCATTTTGATAACAAATTTAATATTTAATGCATTCTACATAAAATTGAATGAAAAACAACGATTTTTTACTATCAAATTATCACGTTCAGGAAACATTTTACATACAAATATCAAGGACTTAGGGTTGCTATATTATAGGTACTTAATCAGTTAGATATATTATCGTTAAGATCGTAAAACTAAATTTTTAAATTGCAATATATCGAGATTATAATGACAATATTCGTGTTGTGCGGGAAATTTCCGATTATACGGAATCGGAAATTTCCTACAAAAGACTTTCTAGGGGTATTACGAACCCCCTAGAAAGTTTTTTTGGTCGAAAACAAAATTTTCCCCCGAACTCCCAGTCCCGAAAGTAAATAACGAATGTCGACTGTCGGCCGAAGGTCAAAATTTGGTTCCTCCAAAAAGGCTTCAATTGAAGATTATAGAATCGGAAATTTTTCGCGCAACACGAATATCGCCATTATAATCTCGATATATTGCAATTTACGTAAATAGTCGACCTTTTCACCGCTCGAGCCCATTTAACCCGTATTTTGGCGCTTTGTCAAATTAGCTCCAAAAACTGTCAAAGTTACCCTCAATGTGAAAGTAGCCCTCTTTGACGGTACGGAGTAAAAATGGTTCGAGCTACGTCGATGAACGAGCCGGGGCCATTTGTAAATTTCATTGGCTAGCAGTTGGCTCTTTCTCTCCCTACAGAGTTTTGCCTCTTTCGTTATAACCGACTGCGAAAGGCCAGACGGTTCGGGATAACGCGGTAAGGGTTGCGTACTCACTTTTGCAAACGAGGGGGTGTGTACCTTTACCAGGAGATGGACGGGGGGGGGTGAATATCGGCAATTTAGATCGAGATCAAAAGCCATCGGATAACGTCGCTTCCCCTGGAGTTCTCGTGCGCCACGCTTGACCACGTCACTCCTCGGACTATAATATTCACCCCTCGTCACCCCTACCTCACCCTCTTCAACCCTCTTCAATACGTTTATACGACTCGTATCAAAGAGCAACAATTTCTGTATATCGTGGTGTTCCTGTCTCTCGTTATGTTATACTTTGCTCCAGATAAGCCATATCGTTCAATGGGTAGGGAAGAGGGGGTTGGAAGGGGCATGGAATGTTGAACTTCCATTTAAAACAAAAACTTTGCTTTTCGAATGTTCCAACGGGTCCCTAATTGCCAGAAATGTTTATGCCCATGTAAATCACGACGAACCTCGTTGAAAAAGATGGATAGAACGATAAGGGGTTCGCTGTGGTTTAGAAACGAGGGACACACATATCCCTCTGCGTTTTAGTTAGCGCAAATCCAGTATCAGGTAGGCATACCTTACAGTCGGGTTTCGATGATGCAGGTTTATCAAATCGCAGCTTCTAATCGGATCCTGATGTATATGCATGAGGTAAGCATAGGATTATTCCTACACTCGAGGCTATTGGGTGATATATATGTGTGTGTGTATAATATCCAAAGTATCATACAGAGCGGTTATACATAAAGGATCAATTGGAATGGAGGGTTCTCGACATTGTGCATATATCTGCGCTTTAGTAATGCCATGATACAGTTGAAATTCCCATAATTCAACTACCCCTAAGTCCCGATTTTCAATAATCGATCATTGGTATTATCGTCGATCGTTTATGCATAAAGGATCGATCGAAATAGAGGTTTCTCGACATTATATATCGATTTGCGTTTTATTGAAACCAGAATACAGTTGAAATTCCCATAATTCAACTGCCCCTAAGTCTCGATTTTGAATAATCGATCATTGATATTATCGTCGACCATTCATACATAAAGGAGCGATCGAAATAAAGTTTCCTCGACATTATTTATCGATTTGCGTTTTATTGAAACCAGAATACAGTTGGAATTCCCATAAGTCAACAATTCGCAAATCTCATTGTCAGTTCTCACTATTTAATTATTTATATCGTCGTTAAACGGCTGCCTCACACTCGAAATTTCAAATCACCTGAAAACAAATGTACGAATGAAAATTCATCAGCACGATTAATTACAAACGATCGACGATCAACGATTTCGATATTTTCAATAACGTAACCACCGCTCACCTTCGGCAAAACGCGCGATAATTACTTTATAGAAACAAACGATTTTACCTAATACCGATTCGACCCTCGTCATACCAACGCCTGGTACGAATCATCGCGTTTCCCATGCGTACCCTTCGTACACTCCAAATTCACCAAATTCGCCAAATTTCGCGAAATTCAATCATCCACTTCGCGACCCCGTCGTAAATTAAAATCACTCCCGGATTTCCATAAATTTCCAATTCCTGGATTATTCCCGTAATCGAAACACGTACCTGATTATATTTCTCGAATCGTCGTATCGTCGATGTTCCAGACTTTATAATCTTGTTTCGTCGAAGAGGGCTCGTATTCTTTACTACTGTATTAACAATTTTATTAATGGATTCGACAAATAGCCAGTATTACGTTACGCCATTCTCTATCCTTCCCAATATTCGTTTCTCAATCCAATATTTCGTTTACATTATATATAAAATATTACCTGAAGGAAAAAAAGTATATATATATATATATATATTTCTATATCAAATATTACTTGGAAAAAATACATATATATGTATAAGGGATGGAGCGTGTAAAATTTCTTCGGAATTTGTCGGGAATGTGGACTCCGGGCTCACGTAACCACCGCCATGTTCGTTGAGAGGAGGAAAGGACCACTTCCCTCAGGAATCCTCGCGAGCACGTCGAAGAGAGTTGGTTAACGAGCAAAAAGCACGTATGGGGCAGGGAGAGGCACCCGCGGCGCGAGCTCACTCTCCCTCTCTCTCTCTCTCTCTCTCTCTCTCTCTCTCTCTCTTACACACAGACCGACTCTTTCTTTATCTTTTTCCATGCTCATGGGACTCCGAGCATTCGGGCTCGCGATTTTTTTTTTCGTTCGATGAATAGGGGCTGACTGCGCGTGCACGCCGGTCAGAAGCAGTTCCAGAAGCAGTCCGTCTACATGGCGTACCTGCGCTACAACGTGTAAAAAAATTGCTACATACACACGCGTATGTATAAGAGTGGACCAGTTTGGTACACGGTGAGTAGTGGCTCGCGTGTGCTCGCAACTCTATAACCCATCCTGCACGCGAATTGATGCACGAGCGCTTGGCTTTTTCCGCGCCACTTTTCCATCAAACGAGCCACGGTTGCGAGAATCGCGCGGGTGGAGCACGAGCACTTTTCCCACCGAGCCGCCGAGACGAAATAAAAAGAAGAAGAAACGATCGACACCGTAGCATTCATCGCGAGATAAAAATTTATTTTTCTTATCGCGAATAACGAGGATCATACTTGAGATTTTTTGTGTGAATTTTTGAAAGGATCGAATGATTTGTTTATTCACGGATGAAAATTATTGGTATATTTCGCGATCGATGGGATTGGTTTTTTTTGGGGGAAATAATCGTTTGATCGGGGAGAAGGAATTTTGATGAGTAAAAGACGTTTTTTGATAACTAAAATTTGTCGTTGCTGATATTTGAAGTTTATATTTGAAGATTATATGATTTATTGTTAGTGAAATTTCAAAAGAAAAACATTGCATTTTTATGCCGCGCCATTTTTTTCTAGATAAACATTCTTGGCTTTTCACGGAAATATACAAACCTGTTCTTTTTTATACCGAGCGATGGCTTCGCCATCACTTTCCCGCACGCTTTGGTGGACACACGTGTGTGCCTGGGCGATAGAAACTTTATATTGTGCGCGATAAACTCGTTTTTGTAGTAAATCTTGGCGCGAGGAGGAGAGATTCGATAAACGAGAGTAAATGAAAAATGGAGATGCGAAATTTTCTTTATCTTTTAGCGTATGCGGTTTCACTCGATTTCCGGCGTGAAAAACACTTTTCAGAGTAAGCCAATTTTTTTGGTTTCTCAACGTTTTTTCGCGGAAAATTGACAAAAACTGGGGACACGGATATTATATTCGTGTTTTACGGTAAATTTCTGATTCTGCAATTACCCACTACAGTTATTTTTGGAAACTTGAGATTGTTCGCGGGAATTACATTTTATTGTCGTCCGAAATGTCTTTTGTGGGTGATTGCGGAATATAAAATTCTCGTAGAACGCGAATATGATATCCTCGTTTTTTATTTTTAGCAATTTACCGGTCAACAAATATAAAAAATGAATATTAAAAAAAAATGTTCACCGATGAATCAGCAAAAAAACAGGAACAAGAATATTATATTACTATTTCACGTTGAAAATCCGATTTCATAAGACTTCTGTGAAATTGGTTTGCATGGAAGAAAAAAAAACAATTTTCACTCATTTTGGCTGACGGCCAAAAAGGTATCATTTTATTCAAATGACTACAGCTTTTAATCCCTCTGTAACGGGAACTCTGTATTGCGTTTATTCAATTTTTAATTGTTGAAGCTTTGAAGTGATATTCGCTTCGAGCGTCAGCAGTCATTGATAAATTAAAAAAAAATCAAATTCAATTGAGACGCTGGTTGAAAAGTTTTTCATTTGGGTCGGGACATTTTTTTCGTTTTTCACTCTCTTTCCCGATCCGACCCGACAGAAAAATTTCCGTAGAGACATTGTCCGTTTATACTTTTTGTAATGTTCATATAAACAAATGTAAAAGAAATGAACAATTTTCACGCCAAACACATTTTTGCAACAATAACATTTGGACAATAGATAATGTGACAGCAATATTTAAATTTTTACACGTGAGACATCTAAAATAAAAATATATATCAAATACACACATTGAAAATATAATTTTCTAAAAAACATATTTTTACATACTTTGCCTCCTGATTCATTATTTCTTCGGGATTTTCACAAGTTTACCGCGACCAAAGAGCAAACGACGTATATATTTTTTTAATTACTCCGCGAAGTTTACTCAGAGCCAAGAAAAACTTTGTTTATCGCCCATAATAAGGCTTTATCTTCGGCCGAAAGTTTTCCTAACTAGCCTTTCGATCCATATTTTATATGAACCTATATACACGTTAACGTGACGGTAGTTTGGCGTGTACTTGTACAGTACTTCATATCAAGATGAAGACCCTCGTTTTCAAGAGTGCCTTGACGCGATAGCGAGGCAATGAGAAACCGTACTACGTACGTACTCCGGCTTGGTTCGAGCAAAACGTTTCAAAAGTTATTTTATATGGTGCATTCCAGCCCTGCCTCGTGACATTCCGTACCATTTTTTTTCGATCCTACGACATATCAAACTTTATATATTTCTTTTTGTTAAGTCCATGTGCGATAATTAAACTCAAAAACCATTTCTACAAAAAAACAAAAAAATTTGATCCTGTTTGAAGAATTAAAAAAATGTAAACAATTTTTTCCTCTTTTGGTCAAAGTTTTGAAAACCGTTCAACTTTATGCATTTTTTTGCCAAGCTCCTATATAATATGTATTTTTCGAAAAACATTTCATACAAACCAGAACGTTAAACCTGATTTAGAGATCTGAAAAGATAGAAAGGATTTTTTGCAGTTTTTATTTTTATTTTTTTTTCAAATTTGTGTCGAGAGATTCGTAAATATTTGAAAAAAAAACGTTTCGTTCGGAGACCTCTCTCTTAATCGTCTGTTTTCGAGATCACGCAGCTACTTGGCAGTCTGCACGACCGAGAACGTTTCGCGAACGCGCTCTTTTTTGTAAAAGAGATAGAGACACGAAGAGGATTCCTCTCGCGGAGTGAACACGTAGTTAATATCCAAAGTTTACAACCCCAACGTGTATATATATATATATATATATTCAAGCATGAACATTCCTTAGCCCACGGTGCGATCAGCTTGTGTGCGCGAGGAATTCTCGCGGAGAGAATACGGGAGTGTTTAAAACGATCGTTTGGGAGCAGGCACGTCTACGTATGGGATATTTGTAACTCCTCGAGTGGTTTCTCGTGATTCTTCCCGTAGAACGATATGCCTGTGTAATTTCCACCTCGTATAACGAATTCTCAAAGTCGCTACTCTGAAATATACGAGGGATAAACGCCGTTTTTTTATAACGAAGACGTTTTAAAATATTTTCCATTTTTTTATTTTATTATTCCCACTTCCGCCGTTCGTGGGCCAAATTTATATGCAAATATGCGTTAATCTACGCTGGGAGAATATACAAGGATATATTTTCGTCGTATAATTTACACGAGAACTTTCAAAATATTTAACAAAATAGGTATATTTTAGGATTAGATTTATTTAAGGAATTTCATATTTCGGACGTATTTTATATTTATTTTCTTTATTTGTTATTAATGATATTTGTTGGCGAATTTAATTTGTTAGTTTATTAACGATTTATATTCACATTTACATTTCTAAACGTAAACATTTCTTTTTTTAAACGAGCATCGAGAAATGCTAACGAGCTTTTTCTAAGCGAGCTTCGTTTTTTCGAAGAAAATAATTGGACATAATTATTCTACAAACCCCATGATTACTGTAACGTAATATAATCAAGAATTTCTCATATTTATTATTTCTATTTTTATTTTTGTACGCGAGATAACAATTTAAGAAATAAAAATCTGAGAGTAAACAAAAAGCTCGTTCGAAAAAATCATAAAGCTCGTCCGAAAAACGAGATTCTACGTGAGAGACGGGTCAATGCGCATAACGAGGGAGACACCTTGGTGGGGGAAAAACGTATCGGAACAAAAATAAAAATATCGAAAAATGGGTAGAAAAAAAGGTTTGAGGAGAAAAAACGAAAGCCCGAAGAGTACGAGGGACGAATTACAGGGTTGCGGTGCGAGTAGATTAGCAGTTATAGGGAACGAGTCGTGACAGAGAGAGAACGAGAGATGAGAGAGGAGAGAGGCTGGACCACTTTTTGATCAGACCCTCGCGTTTCGCGCCCTGCGGTCCTGGAACTCTCTCTCTCCCTCTCTCTCTCTCTCTCTCTCTCTCTTTCTCTCTCATTTCGGTATATTCGAACCGTCTGCTCATATTTGCATTTCAAAATTTGCATTTAAATTCTCGCGAACGGTTTTCCAGCGGCACGGGAGGTCCAGAGATTTCTCGCGGTCACGAGGCAAAATGGGACTATCGTTTCTAGGATTGTGACCGGCTTAAGCTTATGCAAAGCCACCGTCAACTTTTATCACCGATGACACAATGCATTTGTCCGAGTCAATAAAAACAAAATGTATTTTTTTTCTTTTGTTTTTTTTCCTCCCCGCGAAGCGACAAAATTCATTCGACCGGAAATGTGCCCAATTTTCGAACACGTCGAAATACGAATCGAAAACTCGGGTGAAATAAATTCGGGGCGTTATTCGTATAAACTTTTCACGAATTCCACGCGTCGAAATTCTGGTCGGTTATCATGCGACATTGGTCGGTCCATTGGAGCACGAGATATTCGCGATTACGATGCGATCCACGATTACGAGGGTTGAGAGAGAGAACGTTGAATAAAATGTTGCACTCACATTGCACTCGGTCGAATCACTCGTTCTTGATGGAGAGCCACCCTCTCGAACACTTCGCCACGACACCCTGACATCCGTAATCGTCGTCGAAACTCAATTAGTCCAGTCGGTGAATAATAGTCCAATGGTAGACGCGCGAGGGTCGAAGAGGGTGAGGAAAAAAATAGGGGTGAGTCCGACGTATTGCGATAAAACCGAGAATCGTACAAAATTTATTTCCGTACGAAAGAATCGACGAATGTTCGTCCGAGTTTTCACGTTCAGGGTTACTCGGTTAAGGGATGATGAGGGATGATTTTTTCACAGTGATCATACGTCTGTTAGATTCGATCGTGTCAACCCTCTAAAAAGATTAACGTGATCAATTTTATAAGAAAATTTTATTTCGTTTTCCCATTGTCGAGCATTGTTGAATTTAGGGGGTGGTGATTTTTTACGACGAAATTTGGGGGTTGGTTTTAGGGGAATGAAATTTTGGCACGTATTACAACGTAATTATAGGAGGCCACGTGAGCCACTTCGTTCCTTCCATATAGGTTTCATAGTTCGTCGACGATAATAATGGCTCTTCAAGGTTCTTAGCGAAACGACGCCCGAGGAGCGATAACGCGACTCGAGCCTATAGCTACTTACCCGTAAACTCATCTTCCGACGGCATGAATTACCGACAGGGAAGTCGACTTTATCGAAACGACGATAAAGTTAACAGAAGCCCTTTATATGGACCCGAGTTGCCTACCTGAAGTTAGGGGTTGATGTCTCTGTATCGTAGGAAATATCGATAAATTACCGGAATATTTCCAGGGTGCGCCTGCTGGAGGGTTGTTTCCGGCATGGTTATGCAAGATTTTATGGAGACGATAGGGAGTGTGAATTTGGCCTATCGAGTAATAACAACCCCCTTATAATCAGCTATTGAAACAACTCGTATTTATAGGAATACAAGGAGCACAGGGGCTTGTCTGTTTCAGACGTAAATAGAATTTTCATTGATATTTTTCTTGATAAAATATATTCTGATCAAATTATGTAATTAAAAGAAAAAATTTAACTTTACCTAGAAGTCGAGAAGGCTCAGCTTGGCCACTTGATTAATGCAATAGCTCAATACAACCTAAATAACATTTTTCCATAATTAGCCCTCAAAGGGCGTCGATCAAGTTTAATACGTTTAAACTTCCCAGGAGGTTACCGTGGTCAATTTTATCATGATCCACCCTCCTAGAGGGTTAACCTATCTCACTAATAAGTTGTCATGTTTATCATTTTATCAGGATCAAGCGATCATACCTACCCCCTAGAAGATTCGAACATGATAAATTTTATCGCGAGGAATCGATCGGGTTAATCCCTAAGAGAACGAACACTTTCGAATCAAACGTGCATGTCCATCGTACAAAATTCATCCCCTAACGGAGTAACGCCGAAGATCGATGCTGCAAACATCCAAACTTTCGTGAGAATGGGAACGTTTGTGTGCAAAGGGCTCATCAGTCGTGATGGAATCAGAACTCGTGCGATCGAGGTCCGGCCTAAGTGTACATGCCTTTCCGTGGTCACGAGAATCTAGGACTTTCGTGCCAAACTCTCTCGAGGTCAAACCGCCAAAACGGCGGTCAGGCCTGTTACTACTACACCCTTCCTCGCGGTTTCAAGTTAGCCCAGCCACGGTCGGCGTTCGTGGATTTCACCGAGCAAGCTTTTCCGTTGATGCGCATATTTCCTCTACCACGACTCGCTTGCGGTCCGTTGAAATTTAATTGACAAATGGATTCGGATTATTTCACCGATGTATTCAAAACTCACAGATTCCAAAACTATTTCGCACTCGTCGGCTCGTCGCGCGAATATAAATTTCACCCCACTCCCCAACCCTCGTATCTACCAACGCCTAATGTTATACGTTTCGATAGCGTTTAATCATCGAACATTCCATGAAAACCAAACGAGATGATCGATGACGATTTTCCTTTGATGTTCGAATGTCGCTCGGTAAAAATGAATCCTGTATTTATAAATTCTCTGTAAATTTGTTCAGAGGGGTTGAAACGATAAATTCGTTGAACGTGTTCGTTTATTTAAAACTCATATGAGCCCTTCGACGAAGCGAATGCCTGTTCCCAGTAGGACCGATATAAATATACGATCGATCCTCTTTTTTTTTGTTTCTATATAAATCAACCCCTCGTCCGATATTCTCGTAATTTGTCAATTATGCCGTTTGATTCGTTCTCATTTCGTATCGAGTCGATCGCCACGAACAGCACAAAAAACCCCGCTATTCTCACAAATACAGCCAGGGTGATGCGACCTTGGCAACTGACGACGCCCCAATAGAGCGAACGGCGGTCAATTATTTTACCCTCGCGTACCAAAGTCACCAGGACTTTGATCCGTTAGGATTTTCGATATTGTCGTCATCGACATCCACGGCTACCTCTCTCGCGGACTCTCTTGGGATTCCTAGGGTCGTTCCATCGCGAATTCTCTCGAACGACCCTTCACCCGTAGAACAACCGGGTCTCGGTACGATATGGGTGATCGCAGCGCCATCCAACGAGTCTTTCTCGAAATACAAACGTCTATATGCCCTCTTGACCTTAATCCTTTTCGACCTAGGTCGCGCCCGGGAGATAGTACGGGCTCGCGCCGCTAAGCGGCGGCCTAAGCGATAAGCGTCTTGTGGATCAAGGATCAGCCGAAGTAGGAGCGCCCTCTGTCGTAGTAGCTTTGCACAGTCTCTCGACGACCGACGTACGGATCTGTACCGTGCGATCTGTTCTATCCACGTATACCTATGGGTATAAGTACGTGTTAATCCGGTTTACGTATCGCCTCATCGTTCTCACCCTTGGACATATCGCACGAATTTAATCGTCTTGATTTTCGCTACCACGATCGAATCTTCGCGTGGTAAACGATTTACGAGACAATTTTCATCTACCCCTCGTCGTCTCGAGGCTAATCGGGTTGATGAACGACTGTCAGGCGTGGCTGCGCTTTATTGCTACTTCTACTTAGGGGTTGTATTAATGAAATATGATTACTATCGGACTAAACATTATTGCTAGACTCCATTTAGGTGTTGTAATAATTAGTTATAATTACTAATCGATGAAACGTGGTCACTAATGAGCTAAGTATTATTACTACCCCTTTAACCTACGTTTCACCCCTAAGACATCAATTCATCGAAAACAAACTTCGTACTTAATGAAATTTCAAAAAAATGCATTTTCTATGTAACCAAATTGAACGAACATCGATGACGATCCAAAATCGATAATTTACCGATACGCGACCCTATTATTCCGGACCGCAACAGAAATTGTTAGAATCCACGTGATTCTCAAATCTCGTGCCAATTCCAAGAGCGTTACACAGGAATCTTCAGACGACGCTCGTACTCCACGGTAATTCTATACTCCTGAACATTGAAGGGTTTACCTTCCCGCCCCTCTCAGTCTCACGACCCAACCCCCGTCTACTCGGTCGCTTCCTCCCCTCGCAGTTTCTCGCCCCTCTTCGCTGCTTCTCGCTCCCTCTTTCGACCCCTCCTCTTCTCCTCGTCTTACCCTCTCGGCATCAACCACCCCTTCGTCTCACCCTCACCCCTCACCACTGTGCCCCTCTCTCTCTCTCGCTCTTTCTCTTTCTACCCTTCTCTCTCTCTCTCTCTCTCTCTCTCTCTCTCTCTCTCTCCTTGTCTGTCCCTGTCTGTCACAAACTGGCAGTTACAAGATTTTGAGGACAAGGGTGGAACCCGAGCGATCCTTCAGTCCTTCGGTAGCGAATTGCCAGACGGTGAGTTACGCGAGCGATTCAATCCCAGAGCCGCTTGTATGGAAGACCCGCGTAGAGCTTCTCATTCGGTTTGCCGTCGACCAAGAAACTACACGTTCGTTTCGAAACGATATTGTACAAACTCACACACACATACACATACATACGTACACTTACACACATATATATATAGATCACTCTCTCACTCTCTCTCTCTCTCTCTCTTTCTTCTGGGCCATCCGACGAGCCGAGTCTTTCATCGTCCTTTACATTATTCCGCTCGATGACGCAATAAACATCGCCGAGCTTTTTATTTTTGTTGCCATTCGTAAAATGTATAAAATTATATCTCGGTTCGTTCATTGTTAGGTTCAGAGAGAATTTCGCTCGATTTAACACTGACTGACTCGTCGACGTATCTGTAACAAAAACAATGCACTCTCGGCTTGAGAGAAATTTACCCCCTTCCCTACCTTATCAAACACTCGTACGATCGCAATTTAATTCGACTTCCATACGGCATTGTTTCTTGGGAGAGGCTTTTCGCTCGACGGAAAGTCCTGGTCATGCCACGATGAATGCCACGATTCTAATGAACACTCTCGTACCAAAGTCCAGAGCACGTGTTTGTGGCGAGGGAGCCGCGCGAGGGGGTAGAGAGGGCACGTGACGCGTTCGTCACGTTAACGCGAACACGCTTGTTATACGGTTAATCTGTACATGTATATTAATAGATACGTATGAGTAAGCCCGAAGATCCGACGAGAAAGATTTCGAGCCGTTCCATCGCGATATGTTCTGTATCATTATACGTATGATGAATTTATATACAGGCCGGGCCACTTTAATTCATCGATTGTAAGTTGTTCGAGGTAATTCGTACGAATAAAAGTTTACCGCGAATTTTTTGCGTGCTATTTGCAGGAGATAGGTCCGAGTAAGCGTTTGGGTTTATTTTTATTTTTACGCAAACCTCGACACCTCGTCGTCGCCATTTTTAAAAAAATCACAAAGTCCTATAACCCCGTCGTTTTCGAGGCTAGAAAAACATTTCTTTTTTTTCGTCGTGTTCGTCTCGATCTTGTCTATAACGCGACGATGGAAAAATCATAGGATACGAGGTGAAAAAATGACGATGACCTTTACCTGACCTCTATACCCCGATGGAACAAATCTCTATGTAAAAATCGCGTGTTTCGTAGGAAACGTTTTTCTTTTTTTTACATTTCGTATGAACTCGTTTTCTCGACTTACGCGAAGCGATAAATTAAAATGGTACAGCCTGTACACGTATAAATGCACGGGATCCTCAAGGGGAAACACTCGTTCGTAGCGAGGATATCCAAGCGGTCGTTTACCGCTAACGAGTACGCTCTCGCTAATTGACGCCAACCAATTAAGCCGTCCGTGAGCCCGGTGAGCGGACGGGTCCGATTCGACGGATTCGCGTGCCACAAGCGAGCTCGTTTCTCATCGGATCCTTCTGTGGCGGACTCCCGTTCGTCGCTCGGCGCATCCTCCGGCCACGGATAAACGTCATTTCGCAGCAAACCAATAACACATACGATAAACATTGAAAGCATGACGTTAAAATAAAGCAACGTTTTTTTTTTTCATCGACGTATCGATATTGATTTTCTTTTTTGGGACTGAACCAATATTTTTTTTAACCGATTGGTTAGATTTTTTCGAATACAAAATTGGATATGAGATAATTGAAAAGGTGCGAGTGTAGTTTGAGAAATAATTAAAAAGGTTTTATACCTTTTAAGGTTTTGTTGAATCTAAAAAAAAAATCCGCTTTATTAAACGAAAATGCAAATCGATGTAAAATAGTCCGGCGACACTCTGAATTATAACATTTTTTATTCGAGTAACAAAAAGTGATAAGAATGAAGGATAATTCAACATGAAGGATTTTTCGAGCTTCTGCCAAAGTTTGGTGACAAAACTTTTCTCTATTTGTTTTTTTGTTTGTTTTTTTATTAAACAGGATAATTTATAGAATACGCGGAATAACGGTCGTAACGAAATCTAGGACACGTATGCAGTTTTGTTATTGAATGAATGGAGAGAAAGAGAGAGAGAGAGAGAGAGAGAGAGCGGAGGAAAAAAAATGTCGAGAGTGAAAATTGATAAAGGAGAGCCCCTGGTCCATATAATCAGGAATGTGCATGTACGTCGTGCATGTAGGTACTAGGAGTTGCGAGTGGAAGTAAAGGCGGATGGAGTGCCAGAGAGGAAGCGAGAGATAGATAGAGAGAGAGAAAGAGAGAGAGAGAGAGAGAGAGAGTGAGGGGGGGGGGGGAGATAGAGAGAGAGTGAAAGGGGGATGAAGAAGGTGATAGACACACGCGACGAAAGCAAGTGGTCCACGCGCACGAGCGTATACACACCGTCACAGGGAATGAAAGAATTCTCTCGACCCTCCTCATACACAAACACACACACATACACAACCACACACACACACCCGTATATATATATCTTCACTCCTCTCGTTTACAAAGGATAAAAGGGTTTCCGACGTTTCAGGACCACTTCCGCCATTCGAACATTCCCTTCCCCGTTTCCCCGAGTCACCCTCAACCACTCGCGACTATCGTCCATTCCGGCAAGTTCTATTACTTTTTTTCTACGTTTTTTTTTTTACTGTTTTCTTTTTCTCTTCGTGTCCCTTCTATATTCGTCGTACGGTGGCCGCGGTCCCTTTATGAATTAAAGAGAAATTAAGAGAGGTCGCGCGGCAACGCGGGTCTTGTCCGTTTCCCCCACTTCTACGCAGCCAGCGTGCTTCGCGCGACCGCTCGGGAGTGGGGGGACGCCGTGGAGCGGTCGCACACGGACGCATGCGCGTCCGGCACGGGTCGTCTAGTTACCGCGCTGCCAACGTGAGAGATACGGAGGAGAAAAAAGAGGACGAACTTGCTGCGGGTGGCAGTCGCATTGCCGGCCTGCACTTGGCGTAAGCCCAACTATTTTATCCCGGTTGTGAATTTTCCTCTCTCTTTCTCTCTCTTTCGCTTTCTAGGTCTTCCTTCCCTCCACCTCCACCACTCATCTGACTATCTGGTGTATACGACACGACCACACGAATCTGAATAATCGGGGCACGCGCGAGCTCTCGTGCACCTACGGGACCAGTGATTTAATAATTATTCCATTCTACTTGGCGCGAGAACTCGCTTAACTGATGCATCCTCTCTCTCTCTCTCTTTCTCTCTTTCGCTCTCTCTCTCTCTTACTCTCGCCCGGTATAGAAATAACAATCCCTCTGCTCGCTACATACATTCACTTCCCGTTGTTCCCGTGTTGAATTACCTTCCGATCGACTTATCGTACAGCGAAATAATTTTTTGTGCAACTCGACGTTTCGATATTCGATCATAATTTCGATTCGTTGAACCGAAAATAAAGTTAATTCGAACGTATTCCCCGAAAGTATAATAAATCGAGAATTTTCATAACGGCGCGATAATAGTTTACGGGAACGTGGAAATTGAAATATTTAATGAAGTATTGAATTATCGGATATGTATAATTTTTTTTCACGTGGAAAATCATGCGTTTTTGTCGTTCCGATAAACTTTCTTTTCATTTAATATATTTCTCGCTCGTATCATTAGGTTTTTATCCGTTCACGGGAAGAATTAATTATCGTAATTTACGAAATGAGGCGATTAATGCGAATTTGATCAATCGAGATAAGTAATTGCGAGAATTGTCAGCGAGCGGAACTACGACTGTCGCTCTAAGCAACGCGAAATTAGATTCGTTCAATTCCGTGCGTCAAGCCACGAGAGAGGCTTAAGCGCCGATACCGGGGCAAAAGTTAATCACGTGTTTAGCTCAATTGTTCTTTGGACCCGATCGGACTACGGGCGCGAGTGCTCGAAACCTCGATCGACGAACATCATTTCTGCAGCTGCTACACTCTCCGCTAATTACGAGGAATTCTCGACGATTACGTCAGTCACACGCGGAAACGGTGGCTAAATTCGCAGATCGATCGTACCTTCGTTGAACCGATAGTTAAAACGAAAAATTCGTAAGAAAAAAAAACGCGAACGATCGAAAGAATAGAAAGAAAAGCGGAAGAATTTCGTTCGAAAAAAAAGAAATAAATAAAAAAACATCTATCATCGTTTACGACTCTGCGCATCGCGCATGATCGATATAGGTGGCGTGCCGACATAACGAGAACGAGTATAGCGCGACGTAAAACTGTCGATCGACGAGACACAGGATGGAAAAAGAAAAATATAGACGGAGCAAAAATGAAAACAACAAATAATAATAAAAAAAATGAGAAAATATGAAAACAAAACGAAAGAGGAAAAAAAATACACAAACGCACAAACGCTGGAATACTCTTTAGACTGACCCACATAATCCACCGACCGATATGGTAGTTGCGGGTGTCGAAGTTTGCGCGCGAGTGCACCGGAAGCGGAGGAAGAACAGAGGCAGGAGAGAAAGAGAGAGAGGGAGAGAGACGGAGAGAGAGGGAGAAAGTTCATGCAGATGAGTAAAAGAGAGGCCGACGGAAAAACCTCTCGTCTCACACGCGCGCTTGTGAAAACGATAGACGAGTGAAATGAGAAACGAGGACGAAACTAAATGAAACGGGAGCTTCGAGATATTCCACCTAGTCCACCTTTGCATATATGGCGAAAGTGTACATAGATATTTGTATCCAACGTGTCTCTCGATGAAGCTCCATTGCCGACACCGAGTGGGCGAACCTCGCAGCTTGATAACTGCGCGATTTTTCTCTCTCTGTCTCGCTGAATACCGCTTCATCATAGAGAGAGCTTTGTGTTTTTAAATGTTTCTTTTGAGTATTTTTTTTCATAACGAAAGAAAGACAAATATCGAGATCTTTCACGCCGGAGTACTTAATATTTTTGTTTTGTTTTGTTTTTTTCCAAATCCTCGAGAGTATCGAGAAAAATCACACGGACTGCGACGGTGTGTGGTCTGTTTTTTGTTTCGAGAATCTTTCGGGCTTAAACTCGTAAGACTCGCTACCGAGCGACCTTGAAACTTGTCAAGTGGGAAACAGAGCTTTTCCTCGACAACGCGTCTCGAAACTTTCGTCTTTATAACGACGAAGCGTCGTATTTTCGGTTTTTCCATCTTCTTTCACGAATTTCTCTTTGTCCTCATTGTCCTCTCGTACTCGCGTCTTTTCGCTCGTTTCCTTCTTCTCTATTCTCGCACGGGCTTTGTGTTCGCGAGAAAAAGAAAAATCATTCTCGAATTATCGTAGTTACGATGATAGCGGTGTCCAAATTTTACACGAGTCGACCGAATTCGTGTGTTTTCGTACGTTCATGTTTACGCAGAAAGTTTTCGCGTATATCGTAACGAAAAACACGTAGTACGATGTACCATTTGGTTAACCTCGTTTCTAGGACGATGCTGGTGGGAAAAGTTGTAAAATAATGTTACCACGGAGAGTGAAATGGAAATCACTTAACGCCCGTTGAATTATTAGTGAATTACGACCTTTTGCCTTTCAATGTGGATGTATACGTATATATATATTTTTTTTTTCTCAACGATAACAGAAAGAATAAAAAATGTACACGTGGCTGAACAAACAAATGAATAAATAAATACGAGCACGAGTGTGTTTTCTGGATTCGCGGTAAGAAAAGTACGTACTCTAATATCTAAAGAACGAGGGGAAAAAAACAACGCGTACTCTCGCGAATTAACTTGGAAAGATGTGAAAAGTGGACGGTACCCGAGAATGAGAACGAAAAGAGCTTATACAGTTATAGCGAAGGAGTTTCCTCTACTCGCGTTTCCTCACTCGCGGTCTCTCACTCATCCCTTTCCGGCTTTCTCCCGCCATTTTCTGTATATAAATTCGAGTGTACGTACGGTAAGGTGGAAAAAGTGGGGCAATATGGACCAGGTCGCTAAGACGGACCATAAATTGTTTGCGCGATTGTATTTACGGGGAAACGTTTTATCGCTCTGTGACATTTATCTATTTTTATAATGATAAAGGGACGAAATTATCGAATCGCGACAATTTTTTGATTTACAAAAGTTACAGAAAGTCGAGTTCGAGGAAAATGGCGATTTTAAATTCGGTCGCGTTAATTATTGAATTATGGGAGTTTCGAACTTCGGTCGGGATTCTTATCAATTGTGGGGCGAGGCAGGCACGCCTTTCTATCGAGTGGCGAATTTTCATTGGAGTAAAAGCAGCGATTAAATAATGAGAGCCTGGAGCAGTTATCTCATAATTTTGTTATAATACGGACCGCCCTTAGCTACGCGAAGTCGATCCCTGCTTTGTTCAGTTACAATCGTCATCTTTAATTCATGACGACTAATTGGAACACGATTCTCGACGACTAACAAAACATAACAAAAAATCATAAATAAAGTCAAATTTTTTAAAAAGCTTAATACATTCCCAAAAGTATTGCATCGTCGAGTGTTAATGAACTTTTTGAATAAATTACGTCAGAAAAATGTGAGTGGAATAATTTTCGCCAGGGTTGTAGAGCAAGAATAATATCGGTGGTCCATATTACCCCGCTTTACGTCCTATCTCGAGCCAACCACGGTGCTAGCATGACGCACCCGACTCTCTTGTCTAGGCTTTTACGTGTATGTTATACATGTAGTGTGCGAGTGCTCGCCACGATTTTATGAACAAAGGGCTCTTGGGAAAAAGTTATGAAAAATGTTCGGGGGTGGGGAAAGGGATTGGTGGGAAGTGGGGAGGGGCGGAGGGTGGGGGATGCAGCACGTCGCCGGCACTCTCGGCTTGTGTGCCGACCCCGCAACGTCGAGGAGAATTATTTTGATTTTCCGGGTTGCACGAAGATATAATATATATATATATATATATATATATATTCACATACATACATTACGTTAAAAGAAGGAAAAAAATATATACAGGAAAGGTTGAAGGTAGGCAAGTTCATTTTTCACACTCCGGGTGTGCTGTCGACTAGTCTCGCACATCGTTAAAGGAAATTACGAGAGAACGAAATATAAAAATATTAAAAACTTCCGTCTACGAAATATTGAGAGGGACGAACAAAACATAAATTGAATTTTCCCATTTTTATCGTCCATGGGGATGTTTAATTTCTCCGAAGAAAAACAAAAATACAACATCGGAAAGAAGAATAAAGTGGAAGCCTGTGTCTAAAGAGTCGAAAAATAAATTGATTTATTATTTACTGTTTTTATTTTTCGTTTATTCATTTATTTTTTTTCGAGTCGTAAATCATCGTTCGCACGTATTTTCTGAGTGGCCCATTTTCGCTGTCTCGCCCCTAACTATATATATGTATAGTAAGTATATCTGCTGTATATGCATGTAATACTCATATTCCCGAGATTACCGCCACGATGGAAGACGCTTGTGTAAATCTTCCGGCGTTATTTCGCTCCAGCAGAGCAGCTTCCTTGATCATCCCCCTCAGCAAAGAGAGCAAAGAGAGCAAAGAGAGCAAAGAGAGAGAGAGAGAGAGAGAGAGAAAGACAGAAAGAGAGAGAATCGCACCCTAGCCCGCTTCAGAAGACGAATCCATCTCATACATACTTCTCTCTTACCGAGAGAACGTAACGTAATTCCCACAAGATTCTTGGCAATAACAAGAAATAGCGAGGATAAAAGTAGAAACGTTGGCTAAGTATACAGGTAAAAGAGAGACGCGATTGCACGTCGAGGCATGAAACGGGGAATTATTAATGAAATTTAAATTGGAACGGTATTTCTAGTAAGGAAAATTGGAATAACGAGGGAAGCATGAGTAAGGCGTAATTTAGCCATGATCGTTCGAAATTTATGAACGTACGAGATACGTCCGGATTTCGTTGATAATATTACGTCGTGGTTGTTGCCCGTGGGTGACGGATAGTTGGTAAAAAACCATTTGCAGTTAAAAAAATGAACGAAAATAAATTGAAAAATTCAAATCGAAAAATATAACGCGTGACAGTGATTGGCATGGAGCGAGATCAGATTCGGAGACCTTTATGGATAGTTTTGGTCAGATATTTTTCCTATCGGACGAGGAAAGGGAATGAAAATTAGCAATTTTTAATAAACAAAAATCTGATTTCACTTCTTTTGCATAAAATTCAATTGACAAACTCGACGAAATTTATCGAAATAATAATAATGATAATTTAACTCAACGATTCAATAATTTGATCGAAACGACGATAAAATAATAATATAGTTCGTGAAGAATGCATAAAAATTAAAGAATTAAATACAAATAACATTCGACAAGAATTATGTTGTTTCTCTCGTGCGAATTTAGGTAACGAGATTAATGATTTGATGAAAAATAATAAAATAATTATTTGATTCGATAATTTGATAATTTGATTAAATTAAAAATAAAATAAAATAAATATATATAATACAATTTTTTATTTTCTTTCTTTATACTTCGTTGACCGTCGAGCGACGCTTCAACCACTCCGAGAGGATCAATAAATGGTTCAACAAATTTTAATCTCTCTTTGTGGTTAGACAAACAAACAAACAAACATAAACGATAAAACATAAAAGAATAAATTTATGACCAATTACGTTCGAGCGACGATGTTTACTCGTTACAAGCCGCGCGTACGTTTGATTTTCATTCCACGCGTTGGCGTGATTCGTAGTCGAACGAGCGTATGTGGAGCTTGGCGTTTTCGATAGCTTTCTCCGGGTGTACAATAAATGTACGAACCGAGACGTCAGTGAGCCTCGAGCGATAACCCCTCGAGTTGGCCTTTGACACCTCGCGCGAGTCCGAAGACTCGCGAGATTTCTTCCCTCAGAATTCTCTCTCGTCGAATAGTTTCGTCTCGTCACGAGTCAATTTCCACGTGGTCCAGCAGTTTCGAGCTTTCGAAAGGTGTGAAAAAAAAATCAAACTTACACGTACGAGTAAACCCTCTCTTTACCTCGACGCCGTTTCGTGGTGCTTTTCGGTAAAAACCGGCGTCGACGAAAAACAAAAAATGACATTCTCCAGTGACGAGAGGAGAAAATTTCGCGAACTCGAAGAAAACAAAAACGTCCGGAAACGCGCGTCTCTTGGGTTCGACGGGAGAGACGACGTAGGAAACGACTTCCCGGAGTGGAATAATCGTATGGAAATCGGGGAACGATTACGCCGAGGCCCGGAAATGCACTCGACACTTCCTTCGACCCCGTTTTTCCGTTTTTTTGTTTTGTTTTTTGTCCTTCTTCCTTCTTTTAGTGCGTGTCCTTTTATACTTATTTCTTATGTCGTCGTGCGCTTCCGGTCGTACCTTCCTCCCTTATTTTTTTTCTCGATCCACTTTTCACCGAAAAGCTCTTTCGCGTTCCTCAGTTTTCGAAAGACGCGAAGCACTCTCGAGGATCTGACACTGGGAAAATCACACACATATATATATAAGTATGCGTATTTGGACAATAGAGACTTTGCATTAATGCTGCTCCGGTCCTTTGTTCATTTTTCTTTTGCCTCCTCGTAAAAAAAGCAACGAAGCTTTCGCGAAGAAAATAATAATAGAGATTTATTCGCTGTGAAATGTTCCAAAGTATCGAAAAATCATATTTCGAAGGAAATATTTAACTCTCATGATTTTGGAAATTTTGTATTTTCTTAAAATTGTTCAATTTTACTTTTATTATATGTTTTTGTTGGTTTTACTATGACGTGAGAAAGAATCGATTCAATTGTTGATAATATTAGTAAAATAACAGTAATAAAACATAATTATAATAATAATAATCATAACAATAACAATGATAATAACAATAATTAGATGATCAGATAATTAATTTATCACTTACGAATTATTTAATGCTTGCGATTAATAATAATTAATCGATCCGAAAATCCGATCTTCCTAATTTGTCCACGACGGGAAGTGAGAAGTTAACTTCTTCGGGATGAAAAAAAATATTCGTTCTTGCGTCGTTCACGAAGATGATCAAGTGTTGCCACAAAAGTTTCGCCGCTCTACGCTACTGTGTCACTTATTTATGTATCTCGTACGTACGACGAACGAAGACCGAACGTCGCCCTGGGAGACGTCGAATCATCATCGAAACTGTTGTCCGGGAGAATGGAGGCGTGAGTTTGACGGATCCGGCGGGATTAGAGAAATGTAATACGCGTAATGTATACGAGAGTGGGTCACAGTTGGTACGAGAGAAAAAAGAAAGAAAAAAAAGAAGCTCGGCTCGGGCGAAGAACGAGAGGAAAGGGTGAGGAGAAAGAGGGAGAAGGGACCCTGGGGAACGACCGAAGGAAAGAAGAAAACGAACTATTTCTAATCCGGAAGTGTAGATTTATAATTGGTTGCGCGCGCGCACGAATTTTGAAAAAAATTCAAACCGTAAATATCGTACGACGAAAAAATGTATCGTTCGAAATAATTATTAATAAAAATGTTTTCTCTTTTAATTAACATTGAAATAATTATTATGCTGCTATTTTTACTTTGAAAAAAAGCTAACTATCGCTCGCTTCGTTGTTTCGTTTTTTAAACAAATGGCATGACGTTCGCTCCACCGAAAGAGTTAACGCGCGAGCGATCGTTGTAATTCGTGAAAAAAAAGTTAAACGTTACATAATGAGCAAAAAACAGAAAAAAGAGATGTAAAAAAAAGGGAAACACGACATCAGTCGGTATAAGGCAGACACAAGCGGCGTTTAATCCGACGGCGATAGAGTAGGCTCTCTCCTCGTGCCGCGATGCGAAAGGCTTCTCCATTCGAATCAATACACGGTACAAACGCATCGTGTGACGGTGTGCTTCGTATCGCCGGGGTATTCGGGGAGAGCAGGATTGGAGAGGGCGAGCTCGGGTCGTTTCAATTTTTTTTAACGCCTCGAATAACGTGATTAATTGTTTTTGACCGATGTTTGTTTTCGTGATTCTGTCAAAATAGAGATGAAAGAATGAATGAAACCTCGATTCAAATAAATTTATCGTGAAATAACAAACGTTTCACTTTTTCAGAATTATAAGAATTATTAATAATTCGATTTAAATTACCTGTTTTATAGAAAAGAACAACGAAATTATTATTATTTTATTAAAGGTAAAAAACGCATTTTATATATATATATATATTTTTTTTTTAATATTTTGAAACGATTTTGCCTTCCAATAGCTGTCGTTTGTCGTCGAAAGGTGTCGAAATTTTTTCCGACTGAGATGACAGGGATGAGAAACCGTGAGATATATTGCTTCCGGGGGGGAAAAAGCGGGGTTATAGTCGAAAGGGAAAAACGTGATCGCGCGCCGAAGAAAACGAGGGAAGAAGTTTACAGGCGTAGACTTCTTCCCTCGTCGTGCGAGAGTTTAAAACCGGTGGGCGGAAGTTCCATCGGTGAGATCTATCGGTAACCGGAAATTCTCCCTATCCATCTCGGATAATACATATACATAAGACGAGGTATACTCGTAAGTTGCAACGACTAAATTTTCTTGGAGCTTCGCTCGGCCATCGACGCGATCTATACGACCTGGAAATGGAAAAGAAGACGGTCGCGTTCGATCCCTACCGGAGATTGGGAGAGCGTCCGGTGCGATGTAGGACGTCGCTGCGATTGGCTCTTCGTCATAATCTCGCGGTTGTAAAGAAAAAGAAATCATCTTTTTCTCATATTTAAAATTCAAATGAATTTCACGAACTCGGGACGATTAATTCCGTTTCTTTTTTTTCCGACGATTTTACCATAGGAAATTTGTTTCAAACAAATCCATGGATAAAATTAATACAATTTGAATACAAATTTATTGTTTTTTTTCTTACAAACAGAGTTTTTTTTAATTGAAAAAAAGAAGAACAAAAATTCGACTCGTTCATGTTTTGTCAGGAAAATATTGATTTTCTTTGTTTCCTAAATTATATTTCGCGTTCGCGTATTTTACGAAAAATGCGTGATTTATCATTGAAAAACAAAGACACATTCTCGGCGTCCAATTCGCATCGTGCCGTTCGTTATCGCGTCGCAAGTTCAACATCTGACGAAATACGTGTCTGCGGATAAATTGATAAAACTCGTTCGTGCTAAGACGGACTCGCTCCGATACGAGTGTGAAAATTCGAATAATTTCAAAAAATTGACAGTGACCTTGACCTTGACGATATGGAACCCATTATACTTGAATTCACGACCCGTATGACCTTTCACCCCTATAGACAGTTCTGGAAATCGATGATCGGTTTATCGATCGAGTTTCGTGGAAAAATATCGATATTCGTCAATATCGAAATTCACACGAACTAATTTATCAATAATATTCCCGCGAATCTCGATCTCGACGCTACAAATCGTCCGAACGCGATATTTTTAAATCATGTTTTCTTCATTTTTATCCACAAATAACTCGATACAACGATTTATTCTCGAAACTAAATTTATTTTCTCTTTCTATTACCAACGAAAAATCAATTTTCCAATAAATAATGAATTTCGCACGAGTCTCGAACTGAAGTTACAAACTCCATAAACACGAATCCACCCCCCCCCCCCTTCGTTATCGCATCGTACACGTTTACTCACATAAGACATCTTAATGGATCCATACATTAATCCTCAATCCTCCCATTTGTACGTGTTATGCAACCTGTCCGATGGGCAATCTCATAAATACGCACATTTGCCGACGCCATGATGCAAATGTACGTATGCACATAGGAAACATATCCATGGAGGGCTCGGTGTAACGATATCCCATAAAGAGACGTATATGTCGACTAGGTTCGTAGGGATTGGTCTCTGACAGGGATAGGGAGAGAGAGGGTTGAATTTCCATCCCTTTTCCATCAGGTGGATCAGGTGCGTTTGAGAGTCAACATTCTCGCACACGCACAAGCTGGAAGCTTCGACTGAACGTTGGCGAGAGAGAGAGAGAGAGAGAGAGAGAGAGAGGGGGGTTGGAGAGAGAGTCAAGCTCAAATACACAGGTTAGGTTACCCTTGCGTACGTGGACATGGGGGAAACGCGTGCGAGAGCCCAAGCAGGAGCTTTGCATGGTTTATGGGGACGCTGCTTCTGCGAATCGACTCCCTCGCCCTCCTCTCGGTCAGGTACCATTAATTAACTGAACGACGAGAAGGGGTAGGTACGGTCGCGGAGGGATGAACCGGTTTTGCACGGGGTGTATGGGGTATTCCCTCATTTTCACTCCCCTTGCACGAGCTCCGAACTATCCTGTCGTTCGGACGAACGTTTGCGATATACAAAATAGTGCGAGTACTCGTGAGAATGACGATTTTCACGGATGAGTAGGTACTCACTTATCGAAAATCGATCAACCCGTCAAGGTCTCGTCGCAATTTTACTTTTCCCGATTTGCTTCGCGATCGAGACGAATTATCGACTCGAGAGTCACGTCTAACTTATCTTCAGGTGCCTCAACTCGCAATTAATATTTAACTCAACAATGACGATTTAACTCACGGAACGTATCCTCGTGACACTCCAGACACGAATTTCCTTTGATTCTCCTCATGGGAAATACGTAACTTTAACAACGAATTCAGCTCATAATGAATGATTCAATTTCAAACTTAAATCAACGGATTTAATTCACGAGGGTTAAAGGACTCAATATTCAACAAATTTTAACTCACATCGAGACAGTTTCGAGATTTGACACTTAGATAACTCATTGTAACTCGCGAGATGATTACTTGCGGTAAAAACAATATGAAAGATTTAACTTATGAGTAATTGACACAGGAATGGGGACTGACGATTAAAATAAGTCAATGATCGATCGATACGTGTGCCACGTAGCGTATTAAGAGCAGACTGTAGGTGATACGAGGATCGCTTCGACACCGTACTGGGGGACCCTCTCGTGTGTATAGACCATCGATATCCGCGGTCGGGTTATTCACGATAGTAACGTATTTACGATTCGCGTACCCTCATCGAATTCACGACTTTGCAGCTTCCTCTCAAACGTATACGTATAGAGAAAGGGAGAGTGAGATGGCGGAGTGGAGGGAGGGGATGGAAGCGAGGTGTGGTGAGAGTGGGGGAGAGCTTACAGGAAAGCTCTGTCCGGTGGACAGTGCGGACCCTTCATTGTACTCTGTATTATGTAACGCCCATAATCGAAAGCACCGGGTTCACGCACGTGGTGGCGAACACTATGAGGTTTAACTATATATATATATATAAATACATATCGAGGATTGCGTTCATGTGAACTTATGGTCATTGCCGTTTATGTGATCGGTACAATGGCAACCGCTTGTTGTCCCTACGTGCTTATGGCGATGCCCATCCTTTGTTCGAACCAAGCTAACCATGCATCGACGATTACGAAGAACGTTTATAAATAATGAACGCTTAAGAATAGAAAATCAACGATTTTGGTAAAATTTTATATCATTTGATTTTATTGAGAAAAGTTACAATTTGTTAAGTATTAACGCGAATTAACCTGGGATTCGTAAGAGTTAGCGAGGCAATTGGTACAATTATGTTAACGGTTATCGACACTTGAATCAAATTGGAAAGTTATTAATAATGAGAAATAAGTAGATAAATGTGGTTTCTCTTTGTTTGTTTGTGAATAAATTATCGAACGTATTTACGAATTTATCACTTTATCGATTGGGTCCGGTTTAACGAATGTTTAGCATTTGACCCATTCGCGTATATATTTGTATAGGTATATTTACGTTCACTCGTACGAACGGTACTAAAGACCACTCTACGCAGCTAATATGTCAATGCAACGAGCTTTACCATCCCCGATGACAATGAACCGAAAGTACCGTTAACAATAACAAAAGCACGATAAATACGCAAAATGCAGTATTCATATATTAATTTTCGTTGAATATTCAGCAAACGCTCCGGGCGTTAATGAATTTTCCATCACCGCTCGAGCCAACCGATGAAAACGTATTTTATCGCGGTGGGTATCGTTATATTAAATTTTCTTCCATTAAACACACCCTACGAATACATACTTTTTTTTATCATATTTAAAATTTATGGAATAAAAACAATAGACTTCAAAAAGACGTGCAAGTCGGAAAATTTGTTCGACAAGTGAATTTATTTTATACGAATATATACATGAATAAATTAAATCAATAGTAAAAAAGTTAATAAAAATAATTTATATAATTAATAATAAATAGTAATAAAAATAGATGTCTATCAGATGGAAGAAATAGAGAGGGGTTGAAACTTGTTTACTTGACCAATTGGACTGGAATAGCTCATATGTTGTTAGATCGTTTCTGGGAATCTCGCGTTGATCTTGGGAGGCCAAAGGCCACTGCGATTTGCACACATGACACAAAGGATCTCATATATATATATATATATGTATGTGTGTGTATCTGATATGATACGCAAACGTGCATATAGAACGCGTGTCTGAACCGACGTACATTGAACTTTCCATCGTCGATAAAGCCACCTTCTATACATCGGCCATCTTATACAGAAACTTACCAATGTCCTCTTCTCGCATCCTTCCGCCATTCTCCCTTGTCAATAATGATACGAGTTTCTCGCGCGTCACGCAAACCATCCCCCGAAGTTTGACAGTAGAGAAACTTAATAATCTCATCCCTTATTTGGATACTTTTCAACGCGAACCAACAAAACCATCCATTCTATTTGGTTTTTATCGAAACTTCGTAACGAGAAAAATTCTCGTTTAAAACTCACCGGAAGACTTCGAGCCAATTTCTTTGAACGAATTTCTATTTTTATTTTCACGTCTCGGCCTTTGATGTATTATTTCCTGTTTTTTATATTTTTACAGAATTAATAATTAAGATAAATTTCATAATTATTAAAAAAAAAGAAGGAAAATGGATTGAAAAAATTATCCTTTCAAAGCGAGGGAGGGATGAAGGGACCTGTTTACATCGGTTGTAATGCGAGCTTCTCGAATAAAATCTATCTCTTGCCGAGATAACGGGTGGGGGGATTCGGTGTGATTTATGGAAACCGATAAAATGGATCGATCGAAGAAAATCGAAGCGAGCACGATGTGGCAATATGCAACGATATACAATATGCGGGCTTCTCAAATCGGGATTTCCGAGGGATATCGTCTACCATGAAGAAAATAAAAGAATGAAAATATAAAACCGAGATTTAAATCCGTATAAATTCTTTTTCGATATATTCTTTCAATGTTTATTTGCGTAAAGCGACTGTTTTAATTTTCCTTTTCATTGCTCGATGTTTCAGGCGGATTTCTCGGTGATATTGCGTTGCCAAATGTGAAATACGAAACGGAATGGCGACAGCAAAAATTGAACAAGAGCTATCTCGAAGAGTTGGAGAAGTATCAGGACGAAGTATTGAAGGAAGGTCTTCAGGTCGAAGAGGAGGGCTTAACCGGTTAGTAAAACAATAGTGCTTACTTATTTTTTTCATCGTAATTCTCATTATAATCTTGCTTTATTTATACAATTTATTTACACTTGATTTCATCCGACACGATTTTTTGTCATCGATTTTATCGATTTGCGTAAAATACAATTTTCAAAAATTGAATAAAAATCCATTTGTTAATTGAATTACTCGTTTTTATATTTTTATTTATTTTCAATATTCGACTTATCGGAAAATAAATGTTCTTCATTATGATTGAATGAATTTAAAAAATGTCGAGATTGTTTTTGTTGCAGTGTAAGAAATTCGGGTTTTAACAGTGCAACGATTGAATTATTTCAGAAATATTGCAATTCAAAAACGAACACGATGCTCTCAGAGCAACCGAGAATACGGGAGAGTCGGTAATGCCGATGGAAAAGTCCGGGACGATAACGGCCGATAGAAATCAGTACAGTATGGGCTCGGACTCGATGGGCATATATAACTTTGGCAGGGATCACGACAGCAATCCCGAGATCAAAGATACCGGCATCGAGTTCAAGTAAGGCGCTCCCTTTCTCTCAATAATAGAACAATATTTTTAAATTTGAAAGAAAATTACCAGTAATACGAATCTACCGCCATCCGTAATTTTTTTTTATCTCAAAAATTATTTTCCGAAATAAAGTGAAAATAAACAATTAATATTATTTTTAACATAACAGAATCTGAGAATCGATGTTTTCTTTCCTTAAAGCAAATGCTTTGTTTTTACGATATGAAAAATAATTTCAAACATATTTCTGTCAGCAAACTATCTTCCAGAATTTATGAGATTTTTCGATTTTTAGAAGATTGTTTTTTAGTAAAGAAAAAATAATTCATTAATGTTTGAAGGGTTCAAGGGCCGATGGTCGACGAGACGAAAAAGCACAATCGTCGACTTCGCACCGAGACCACGACGGACCGTATCTCAAGGACGAAAACAACGAGAACGGTGCCGAACGAGGAAACGACGTCGATATCACCGATCAACACCCCCAGAACCAGACACTCGGGACATCGCAAAATGCAGGTCGATCTAGTAACGGAAATCGGTCATTCGACGACTATTTCGCCGCAGAAGACGACGGATCTTACTTCGAGGAAACGCGCGCGACGTCATCATCGACGAAGGTACACCAAATTTTGTTTGACAAACATTTTCCCTTTTTTCCCACTTATTTTTATGGCCTTTTGTAACATTACGATAAAAAGAAGGAAAATTGAAATGAAAAATTATCGGAAATTATTTTCTAAAAGAACAAAAATATTGTTAATTATTTTTATGTTTTTACGTTAACGTTGAATTTACAAAAAAAATATCACAAGATTCGAAAATCGCAGGAAAAATGATACTTTCCTGATATTAATTGGAAAATTTGAACGTTTTCGTGAATTAACTTCAACACGTGTTTGATAAATTTAACAATCGACGAGTCGACGTTGTTAATATCGTCTGTAAGGAGCGATATTTCGATAACAACACAATCATCGCATTTTCCTGCACGAGGTACCTTTCGTGTTATCGCCGTTCGCGATAAGCTACGAAAAATGTCGACAAAATTTTTATCGAATTGCGTAACTTCTCTTCGCACAACACACAGCCACAAACACTAGCTATACATATAAAATATTCGACGATAAATGAGTTACACGAACTCGGCTCCGGCGAATGGTTTAAAAGAGAAAGGGGATATCAAGGTCTGTATGTGGATAAGGAATACGACTCTCTCGAGGGATGTTATAAAAAGAAAATATATAAAAAAAATGTAAGAAATTTAAGCGTGTAACCTAGTTCTCGAAGAACGAGCGAACCGAGAGAAAAGAATACCAGGACAAAGTGAAAGAGGGAAAGAGAGAGAAAGAGAGAGAGAGAGAGAGAGGGAAAGAATGAGTCGTGGAAAGAAAGAGCTAACGACACTTTCTGTGCGCTACGAAGCGTCCTATCGTGGTAGGGGAGGGTGTAGTACGGGGGGTGAGAAACGAAGGAGCGTCGAACCAACTACCACGACAACGTGTAGAAGAGGAGAGGCATTGAGACCGTGGAGTCCAGTGCCAATAACAATGGTCGTCATCGTAAAGCCCAGAGAAAATGGGGTCCGATACTGGCGAACCGGCCATTTTCAACCCCCAACTGCCAATAAGCTGTCAATGACGTTGATAGCTACGCTACCCTGCTGTACGTGTTTGTGTACGTTCATGGGAGGTACGACATAGTTTCTGGGAAGTTGAGAAACGCGATTAGCACAATGATTGGCACGTTAAGGCGCCTGAAAAACACAGTCATTGGCATACTTGTGTTTTTTACTGTATTTCGCGGGATCGGTGGAAAAAAAATGGCGATTGTTGGTGTATACAACGGTGAATAATCCCTTTGACCTTAAGACGACCTTGCGACGACGTTTGCACTTTCGGAGAATCATTATGAAAGCTACTTTTTCCTCGTTCACTTCTACCTCGAGGGTTGGGATTAAACGAGCCAGTACCATTCGAGCTTCGAGTCGCTAACGCAATAAGCCCTAAACTCAAAATAACGAAAGTTGAATGCCGGATGATTCCTGTTACTTCGAAGTATGACCTTGTCGATCATCCCTTGTGCACTTGGCGCGTCGAGGCTGTTGTTTTCCTGCCTTTTCTGCTTAAATTCACGCGAACGCTTCTACTTCGGTTATGGGATAACCTAATTTTGAAGGTCACTTGAAGGTCACAGGTTGAATAAAAATGCCGACAATCAAGAAGTTCCGACCAATGCCACCCTTGAGTATCGAGTGCCAATCACGACCATCGAATTACATCCTTGAGCGTTGAAAATTCGGCAGGCACGGTTAACCTGACAAATTTTCACCCTTATAGTAAATTGTTTGGAATAACGGAGATTTAAGGATTATTCATTCGCGAACCGATTTAAGGGAGGATGCATCGTCAGCCACCCTACGATCGATCTATCTATTTTAATACCACGGATAATGTCGAAGATCGAGTGATTCGGATAGAAATGTTTGGGTATAAACGAGGGTCGAGGATGGAACGATAGGGTGAAGGAGCTGAACAAGAGGGTCGTGCGGATGAGGAACATTGGGTGGAGAAGCGGTGGTAGAGAGAAAGATTCCTGCACACCCCGTACGTTCTCGGGTGGGAAAGAGACGGGCACAGGGGCAGGAGGGGGAAAATAAGGGTCTGAGTAAGGGCTGTGATTTATCGAGATCGGTAAACCGCTCTACTCGCACTCTCTCGCTACCGAAGAATCCCGTATTCAGCGTATATTCGCGACGATGTTCCCATCGAAAAAGCCCAGATCGGTTCTCGTAACTCATCCGGACCAATTCGGCTCAGCTCGCGGCGTTACCGATCGCCTCCCTTTACTTTATAGACGCGTATAGGTATAACTATATAGGTATTTATCGGCTCTCCCTTCGTCCTCCTCGACTTTCAATATCGAGATTCCTTCTTCTCGATCCTGACGTATTATTTCTATCGCCGTGTGTTAGCGGCCAAGGGGCTGGACCGGAAGAGTATTCAGGGGGCAAACGACGATCGACGATTAGTCGCTCGACCCTTCACGGTTAAATATACAGGGAGGTCGAGTTCTTATGAAAATTGACTGAACGAGATTGTTCCGATATCGAGTTTCGGGAATGATCGATCGACGATGGTTGAGATTTATGAAATTTTGAATTACTTTCAATTCGTCGAAGAATTAATTATCTCTACGTCGACTTTAGCAAATTTCTCGCATTTTATAAAATTTTCGAAATTTCGTATGATTTTTTTTTTCTTTATTTTAAAAACAAAATTTAGCTTCGTTCGATCGAAAATTCTCGTGAATTTTTTATGCAATCAACGAGCCAAATGAAACTCGTCGAAAAATTTCCAACGACTGGTTCGTTGATCCATAAAATTAGATTTTTGGTGTTTTTGTTTTTTTTTGTTTTTGCATGATTAAATTAGATTGGAGCCTGTCGATATTCCAGGCTGAATTCGTTCGATCAACGAAAGTTATTGCGAAAATAAACTCTGCTCGCGATGTATCCAAAACCACATGCGCATGTTTCTGTATATGACTGGTGAAGAGGAGTGGGGGGAGGAGGAGGGATGGGGCTTGAGGGAGTCACAGCCGTCACCCAGCTCGACAGGTCCCACTTATCTGCTCGCGAGATTCCTCCCATAAAAAAACATATACATGCTTTTTTATCGCTTATTGAAATTCCTCTCCCCGTGCACGATTCGATTAGAAAGCCTTACCCCATACCATTCTTCAATCTCGTGAAAGCTACGCTTCGTAGCAACGAAATAATAAAAATAAAAAACAAAATAAATAAAATCGATGGTAAGCAAAAAGAAAAAACGAAAAAAAAAAAAAACGAGAGGTAGATACGCGATATTTCTTCGTATTTTTTTGTTTTTCAAATTCCTAGTGCCCTATGCACTTGTCATAAATCCCCGACGGAGCTGTTTTATTGCCGCTAAATCTCGGTTATTCGCGGTTCAACGAGCCTCGGTCGTGTGCCGGTGGTGCATTGCTGCGAAATATTCCCGAGGCCACGTGGAGACCGAGCTGGCACAGTCGTTGGCCACTTCGGTTACGGATTGGCTCGGTCGTCGTCGGAAACTCCTTTTGGATTGGGTGAGAAAGGGGTATGCCAATCGCTGTATCTTTTGCATGATTGAAATAACCGATCACTGTACCGTTTGAGGAATCGAGAGCTCGTACAGCAACGAGGAATTGTTTCGAGTACTGGGTAGAATGGCGCGAGGTTTACGTACCTCTCTTGGCTATAACGCACATCGAGTATACTCGGGAGTTATGAATATTCCGTGGGTTTCCTGAGTCGAACGAGAGCCTCGCGCCGGCACGATTGAGTAATAGGGAAAATCACCCCTTGATAAAAACCTTTGTCGAGGCGATAAACGTGCGAAAAACTGTGTGGAAAACAAGCGGGACGCGTTAGACGAGAACTTTTCTAGAACGTGGTACGGCGTTAATAAATTTTATCGAAACGAATTTTTTGTTCTGTAGTTTTCATCCTCTGGATTTATGAGGGTGGTTTAACGATGGAAAAACAAATCCGAAAAAGTGGAATTCTATTTTTTCTATCGGATATTTCAATTTAATTTATTGGAAAAATACTAGGTCGAATCTTAACGGGGTTAAATAATGATCGAGGATTATTTGTTTGTATACGAGCGGTTTTTAGCATCGTTTAGAAAAAAGTTCAATCTTCTCAAAAAAAAAAAAAAAACTACGTTCGTATAAGCATCCTTCCGTGGTACTCTTATCAGAGTGAGACGCAAGGAAAGCTCTTAAGTGTATTTCGATAGAAACTAAATGTCGGTTGCATCGAGTAAAACTGGCACAGGCTTAGGTCTCACACGCGAAAACTTTACGACAGTTTACCCGACTGCCTCCCTGTACCTACGTGTCTCGAATATATTTAAGGGTATTTCCGAGAGATTTTCCGGATCTACAGCGTGAGCCCCCTTCGACCTCGTTGTAACCCTCCTTCCTTCTCGAGCGTATCGACTGAACGATTATATTCTTCATCAGCGGACAATTTCCGATCGAACATACCTTAAGATCGATTCGGAAATTGGGCTTCGAATACAATTTTTTCGATACTTTCCGAGAGCCTACGTCTATCAGAAAATTCCCACTGATCATGAATAAACTGGTCGCTTTTCTCTCGCGCGAGAATTGATAGGTAAAACGTTAAAAAAGTGAAATTTTGCCGTTTTTTTCGGGATTTTGTCCATTAGATTCGAACTATCGAAGGAATCAGCGTGATTTTTGGGTTGTATCTGTAAACTTGCCCTTGTGGGGCTAAAACGTCACGAGGGGTTAGATAAAAAACTATCAATTACACACAATCGTGTAAAGTTCTTAATTCCAAATTATATCCCTAATATATCCCTTATATGAATTCCAGGAAGTAGAATGCGTATTTCTAAAATATATCCCACTTCAATCTCATAACTTCATTCCATTGATTCCACTGAAAATACGACCTAATCCATTTATTCATAAAACAAACAAAAATTTCGTAAAAACCTTGAATAAATTTTGATAACAAAATTTAATTAAATCGCATAAGATTCGTCGTAAAAAGAATATTCGATAATAAGCAAAAGTTTGACATCCGTGAATCGTCCCAGGAGAATAGTGCGCGAGGGTTGTGGAGACACCCTTAAAATTAGTTCGTCACGCGGCCACGAGTGTTCGGCCTCCCGTTAATTAATTGTAATGCCATGCCGATTCCGTTACGCGTTCCCAAGCGCGCATATAGGACAACGGGGTGGGGGAGGCCGAGAATATATTGTGTGAGAAAACATTATATATAAACAGGCGGCTGTGACTCTCTGGTTGGTCCAGGCGCGCGGTAATTACGGCTAATAAACGAGGGACGGGGGCAAAGTTCCGCGAGCGCGCTAAGCTCTCCCTCGCCACTATTGTACTAGCTTGCAGTAGCCGGATGCTGCGGTGATTTTTTTTACGTTTTATTACCTTTTTTTTTTTAATAGTCCTTCCTTGTTACAAACATATATGCCCGGTCGCAGCCCTCGGCCACAAGGGAAAACAAACAAGTATTTTATCACCCTTGGGGTGAAGCCAGGGGGGCTGGTGGAAACAATAATAATCCAAGATTCTCATATGGGAACGTATTAAAATACGAGCAATGGGCGATTAAAAATAGAAATGTAAATACCGGAATAATATTTTTAATTGAATTTTCTACCGCTGAAATTTTTTTCCCGCACTTATTACGACAATTTTTTTTTTTTTCACGACACAACTGCCATCCCAGGTGCGTTCAACCCTTTCGGCTATTTCATATACCCGTCGTAAAATGCGGCAACGAGCTCGCGCTCGTGCGACGGTTTTTCCGTACATGAGAGTTCTTTGTTTTTCTCCCGTTACAAGTCCACCGCATGTTAAATTCGTTACAGAACGCTTTTATTGCCAACGTTGTACCGAGCGCGGTTCTTCCGCGAGGGTGTAAAGGTAGAAGAGATTACTTGCCGCAGCAGGGATTCACCCCCTACTTGAAGATTGGAAAAAAATTGTTGATTTTTTTAAAAAATGATTTTACAGAAAAAAGGCATTTTTTTCGTGGGGGTTTTTTTCAGAGCGAGAATCCGTAAGTGTCGATGAAAAAATTTATTCGTCCTACAGTCGACCTTTAAATTTGACGATTCTACGATAATTTTTATTTTCTTATCGTTTCAGAGTCACCAGAAGACGTCAATCGTTGACAAAACGCCGGAAAACGCCATTTCCTCGCGATTCCGTCGATTCTTCGGACGAGGTTTTATCGCTTCACGATCGACGACTTCGATCGATCGAATTTTACAACGAGCACAAATCGAAATACCTGATGAATCAGGTTCGTGGTGCCACGAGACACTCCGCACCCAGCAGACATCGTCGAGCCGCTACGGCCCGAAAAGAACGAGTCTGGGATCACGGCGTCATCCCTTACGAGATAGACGGCAATTTTTCTGGGGCCCACAAGGCTCTCTTCAAACAAGCGATGCGTCATTGGGAAAATTATACTTGCGTCAAGTTCGTCGAGAGAATTAGCAGCCAACATCCGAATTACATCGTTTTCACCGAAAGACCCTGCGGGTGAGACTTTATTCATGTCTTATATAATCATAATCAACGATTATTTAATCATTATCCATAGCCAAAATCCAAAAAAATAAGTTTTTCTTTTCATACATTTTTTCAATATTTTGTTTTCTTATTAATCGATTATATTAAAAGATCAATGATCGATCGGTGGGAAGAGTTCGAACGATCGAACATTTTGTAAAATATAAAGACGATGCGGTTGAGATTCTATGGATTTTTCAAAAAATATCGGCGTGTATCACACAAATATGAAAAAATTTGATATTTCCTTGATTTATTGATTTTTCAAAAAATATCGGCGTGTATCACACAAATATGAAAAAATTTGATATTTCCTTGAAACTTATGAACAATAATATTTTTGGATTTAATAAGCTTTAATTAATAATTTATGGCTCAGATTTTAAAGAACCAAAATTATCAGATAATTATTGATTAATAATTTTGCTGGATAATGATAAGACAATGTAATTTTTTTAAATGACGATTCAGGTGCTGCTCCTTCGTCGGGAAGCGAGGTAACGGTCCTCAAGCAATCAGTATCGGCAAGAATTGCGACAAGTTCGGCATAGTAGTTCACGAATTGGGTCACGTTGTTGGATTCTGGCACGAGCATACCAGACCTGACCGTGATCGACACGTGCAAATCATTCGGGACAACATAATGGCCGGTGAGCGAATTGTTCTCTTGCTCCAGCTATATACCTACCCCCAGGATATGTACCTGAGCCTGCTTTTACATAAGATCCACTAAGTATTTTTAACCGAGCCAATTACTTTTTTCGCACCCCCAACCCTCTATAAATTTTTTAAACTATGTCAGTTTGCTGGCTCGTACTAATTTAACAGATATTCCGTTAATTATTAAACGTTTATTTAATCCAGCTGATAAGAAAATACGAAAAATTTCGTAACTCGAAAAAATGTTGGTAGTAGAGCAAAAATTTCGGTTGTCAAAGAAAAATTATGCAAGTTAAAAGTTGTCAATTCTGACAATTTTTTCATGAAATTTACACGATTATTTAATTAGTTCTATAAATTCATTTGGTGAAGAATGTTTGCTATGTTGTAGCGTTGTGGTTATCCACAATGAATGACGTACACGAATTCACAGCGAATTCTAACGCATGCCGCAATTGCCGAACCGCTTCTAATAACCGAGGATAATCAATAGGTTTGATAATTGGAAGCTGTCGAATCGAGTTGATGTGTTCTAGTAGCACCATTCTAGAGCGGGCGTTAATATTGTGAAATGGATTTGGATAATCGAAAATTGGCCGTCGGGTATTACGAGTAGGTATAAGGTCAAAAGCTTGTTGGGTGCATGATTATCGACGTATTGAACAATAATTGATGGATGGTAGCTACACCAATAATCCCGTTCGTACTATATAAAAATACACCGTGTCCTATTTAAAACCAAAAATAACTAAGAAAAATACATTTTGTTGAAATTTTATTTTGTTCGAAATAATCTTTTTCACCTTCTTCATAATAATTTCTTTCGTATGTCTTTTGTAAAATAAGAAAGAACGTAGTGGTCCAATTAGAAAAAAATTAAAATACATATTTTTATGAAAATGTTCATTTTTTCAATTTTTCAAAATAATAATCTTATCAATGTTTTTCTTTTCTCGGTGATAAAACGAGGATAATATTTCACTCGTTAACCACTCGACGATTCATCCAATCTCTAATAATTCGCGCGTGTACACAAAATTATCCAAAATACATAAACGTGTATGTCGAAAGTTACATAAATAATGCGAGGTCATCGCGTCGACCGTGTTCCTAACGTTAAGTCTAGTCCCCGAACGTAGGTACGTGACACCAAGCCAATTTTGGGAAGCGGTAGTGTGGACACTGTTATACCCGTAGTACATAGTTAAGGGATGAAACTATTCTGGACGTTTGGGTTTGTAAGGTCACCCGCTTTCTCATCCCTGCTTTCCACCCCTCTCTACTACCTCATGACGATAGGACGGAACGGGGATTAATGGCGCAATTTGCGGTCGCAAAGTAAACTCTACGATGAATCGTTAAGCGCTTCCCCATATAACCGAGATACGTTCACCGGTTACGCTGGTCTAATATTTGCCGAGCGCGGACATGGTCCTTCCTATATAACCCTCGAAATACTATATATATATATATATATTTGTAACTACGTTTCTCTTTATACATCTGGCTTATCGACGATTTACACAAAGAAATCGTTTTTGCATCGCACCTTCCGTCACCCTCTGCGCCATATTAATATACAAATCTCATGCATAAAGTTACAAGGGATGTTTTCTTTATTATGGAGTTTTTTTTGGTGAATTTTCAGTATCTTTGTAAGGGTGGCTTTTCTCTCGCCATGTACTCGCTAGTAATGTAAAAATATCATGTATGAATATTTAAGGGATGTTTTTTATATAGGGATTTTTTTGGTGAATTTTTAGTACCTTTTTAAGGGTGGTCTTTCTCTCACCCTCGATACTGTATAAATCCCATACTCTAGCTGTATAAAAAGCTCGTACTCGTATAAAAATCCCATCCCTTGAGATTTAGGGGATGATCCGTATGTAGAGAATTCGTTGGTGAATTTTAAGTGTCTCGGTGGTGTATTAATGTTCAAAGTTCACTACGAGCACCAAGAATTCGTATTTGGGAACTTGGATTATTATGTTTATATATATATATATATATATATATATATGTGCGACGTGTAGGGGGTGGGCACAAGGTTTTCCATGCATGTGACCAAAGCCCGTGTCCATCGGTCTCACGCTTTCGTTGGTTAATCCACACGATAACGTACTAGGAGAGTCCTTGATTACGATTCGATTAAGTTGGAATGTTATCATCGTTCTCCACGAGGAACTTACCCTTGCTCACCGAATACACCCTCACCTTAGGTGGTTAAGCGGAGTTTGGCGATTCTCACCCCCTCTTTTCACATAAACGAAAACGTGCGAAAACGGGGGCGTGGGTGGGCTTTTCGATAGTTCGGCAATCGATTAACATTTCGCATCGTACGAAAGTTATATATCGCACCGATAGATTTAAGGTTTCTCTTACACCGTGCTGAACCGACTAACTACCGTGAAACGTGGGCGGGCATGCGAAATGAAAGTTTCGTGGTAATTATTACTCGTATTAATTTCAAAATGGAATTGAAATTAATCGATTTCTTTTTTTTTTCTAGAAACTTTTTGCTGGCGTAGTTGAGTTTAATTATTTTATAATATATTTTTTAATTGTAATCTTTTTTAGTTTTTTTAAATTATTTTATTTTATTATTACTTTTGTCATGGATTGATACGATATTATAATTTTTTTTAAATATTAATATGTCGAATGAACGATATTATCGTTTATTTAAACTACAATGTTTTTTAAATTTATTTTATTTTTGTTACAGTGAGTAGTTAATTTGACGTATTTTTCCTGACCGAATAGTTATCGATACGTTATCGATGAGTTTGTCGCAATGATCTATCATAAATGTATTTCGTTTAAATAATTTTCAGGACAAGAATACAATTTTAATAAATTGACCGAGGACGAGGTGAATTCATTGGGCCTGCCTTACGACTACGATTCGATAATGCATTACGCGAAAAATACATTCTCGAAGGGAACTTATCTGGACACGATACTGCCGATGGAGAATCATGGGAAAAAGAGACCGGAGATTGGCCAAAGAATTCGTCTGAGCGACGGCGATATCGCACAGACGAATCTTCTCTACAAGTGTCCCAGTTAGTAATCCACTTGAATATTCACATAACACGGTTTACTTAATTTCTTTCGAAGATCGACTTTTATTAAATAAATTGCTTTAATTATATTTTCATTATTAACACACCGCCCAATCATTTTATCGTAAAAGAAGAGAATCCTTGCTTTACTGCTCATTTATGATTCCACTCTTGGTGGCTTTCGCTTGTGAGAAGCAAGTCGCCATCTAGCGGACCGCGACGGTACTATTAGTCGCTACAGCAGCTCGAAGCAGCGACGGCCGATCGGCAGCTCACTATTTTATTAATAAACTCGTGTATTTTTCTTTTGTTGTTCTTTCTCATCGGCGAACAGAATGCGGTAGGACCTTTCAGGAGAACAGCGGAAGTTTCGGTTCGCCGATTCATCTGAATAATTCACCACCACCGGATGGCGAAAGATGCGAGTGGAGAATAACCGCTACTCATGGCGAACGGATCGTACTTAACATCACTTCCTTAGATATTCTCAAGAGTGATTACTGTCGTTCGGATTACATAGAAATTCGAGATGGTTATTGGCACAAGAGCAAGACTTTGGGTAAGCAATAAACAATCGTAATCGATTATTTTAATTCAAATCAATTTTTGCTTTTTAAACACAGCGATATAATCTTTATATTCATTACAATTATACAAAATATTTATTCGCTTAAATCGAGAATTAAAAATAGATGGAAATGTTTAATTACGACTTTTATCGTTTAATAATTCGACGATTAATCAATCAATTTAATCTCGCTGAATTAATTTTTCTTTCGTTCTCTTGTTGTTGTTTTATGTGGTTTTTTCTTCTTTCATTTAGGAAGATTCTGCGGCAGTGGAAAGATCCACGATGCAATTGTCTCGACCGGAAGTCGTATGCTCGTGACATACGTGACGTCTAGTCGGCAGGGCAATCATCGAGGTTTCACGGCCTCTTACGAAGCGGTTTGCGGAGGTGACGTTGAATTGGACGGCGTTGGACATCTCGAGTCGCCGAATTATCCGGAAGAATATCAATCGAGCAAAGAATGCATATGGAAATTGTCCGTACCGCAGGATTATCAGGTCGCTTTGAAATTTCAATCTTTCGAGATTGAAAACATCGATAATTGCGTTTACGACTACGTCGAGGTACGCGACGGTCACAGTCCGGATTCGCCACTGATTGGCGTTTACTGCGGATACAAAGCTCCCCCGGATATGAGATCAACTGGAAACAAGCTTCTCGTTAAATTCGTCAGCGATGGATCGGTGCAAAAAGCTGGATTCTCCGCTACCTTTATGAAGGGTTATTATTCCTTTGAGTTATTCTAGTTTTTTATTTTCACACGCTCGTTTCGTCCAATTAGCAGATTTTTCTACTCCGGATCTCGTCTTTACCTTGGAAATAGTACAACCTTGTGACAAAAATAATAATTTGTAGTTATTAAAAAAACAAAAGAAAATCATAACATTCTTTTCGAAAAAATAAATCTCTTGTAATTGACATTAATGTAATGAGGATAATAATTAAAAATAACCTTTTGTTTTTTAATTTTTTAAACAAATTTTCATTCAAATCGCCCACCATTCTTGGTACCCTACGTTAATAATTTTTTTGTCTTAAAATATTAAAATGTTGCGAATAGCTTTATTTATTTACGTTTGATTTTTCAGAATTCGACGAATGCGCTTTATCGGATCATGGTTGCGAACACGACTGTATCAATACACTAGGTGGTTACGAGTGCTCCTGCAGAATAGGGTACGAGCTTCATTCCGACGGGAAACACTGTGAAGGTAAGAAGTTATCGATCATCGTAAATATTTTATATAGCTCAACATATGGGATTTATAAGCAAAAAAACGTGAAATTTGTTAATTTTTTCGACTTTTCACTGTCACTTTTCACTCGTATTCATGTCGTACGGGACATTTTCAATTCCAGAACCTGCTTATAAAATCGTTTTAAAAAATCAAAACAAAAATCCGGCCCCCTTAAGGTGCCCAAAGTCCGAGGTGGCGATCTACTTCCGGGACTTAGGATAGATCGAGGGGATGAAAATTTGTTTTTCCTTCAAAAAAACTTTCTAAGGACATTGGAAAATCGGAAATGTCCTCATAACACGAATATCACAATCTCAGTCTCAAATTTTAATATTTTACTGGTTGAAAGTTGTCAAAAAGACAATTCTTACAATTTTCCTTCGTTCGATGAGCAAAATATGAAATTATACAGATCAAACCACGATATTCGTATTATACGAGAAACTTTTCACCATAATTTTTCTACAATTCCTCAATTATTCTGTTTTTAACGATTATCCACTAATTCGCACATGCCACTTTACTACTGAAAAATTAATAATTCTTACATTCTTCGTACGATATAACTGTCGCGCAAAATCTTCATTTATCAATATCGTTACCGAAATGCGTAGAATTATCGATGGAAATAACAAGCGAGCAAGCTTTTCGAACGTCACATAAGGTACTCGCTCACATATCCGATCGTCCCGAAACTGCCTGAGAATCTCGCGTCGCTCGTCAATCTCGTCAAGCATCACTGATGCTTCTCGTCTCACTTGCGAAGCTTTCGAATCCAACGACTCTATATACGTATATACAATTATAATCAATATTCCGTCGACGAGTCCCACTTATACATACCTATTACCCCGTGCTTCATTCACTCGTATCTTCCATAGCACGATCTCTCTCGATCATTCTAATTGCAATTCATAACATTACCTTCCGACCCATATGTCCGTGATGTATCGACATAATTTAGAAAAATTCATATGCAACGATCGAATCGACGTTCAATGTATAAACACAACATCGACAGATACGAATGATATAGGATAATCGATATTCCAATACGTCACGGTACGGGCCGATGATTATTCGCTCGTAGCACATTACTAATTGCAATTGAAATTTTCCAATGAATAATTATCCTTTCAAAATCAATAATTACAATATCGTCGTAACCAAGTAAAATTGTATCTATGTACATATTGATAACAAAAATGACACGTGTTTATCATTTTTAGAAACATATTCTTCCTTTGTTACAAATTCATGGTTTTTTTTATAGAAATAGCTTGATAACTTCAGCATATAGATTTTCGAAGTCAAAATTAAGAAGATTTTTTTCGAACAGTGAGCTTATAGAAATAAATAAAGCTCGACAGAGTGTTCGTGATAAAAATAATAATTGAATTTTCTATGAAAACGTTGAGTGTCGGATCAACGAAGAAATTCATTTTGATCGAAAGGAGAATTTTTGTATTTGTTTCGTATTTGTTTTTCGTTAAAAATTTGATTTATTTTTCAAATATTTTTAGATGCCTGCGGTGGTATATTCGACGTTTCTAACGGTACGATAACGAGTCCCTCGTTTCCCGAGACATATCCGAGTAACAAGAACTGCGTCTGGGAAATAATAGCGCCCCCTCAATATCGCATCACCCTCAACTTTACCCACTTTGATCTCGAGGGAAGCCGGATGTTCCCGCAGGAATGCGAATACGACTGGGTCGAGGTAGCCAGCAAATTAGGCGATGACATTCTACGAAAGCACGGTGTATTCTGTGGCTCCAGGCTCCCTCAAGCTATCACGTCAGAGGGAAATTCCATGAGAGTCACGTTCACCTCCGATCACAAGTATGAAATTTCTCATATTTTTTTAAGCTATTAAAATTCAGTTTCGCACAGAAACACGCAGCGATTTTTCCTCTTTCGTATCATCAATAGAACAAATTTGTATTTAAATAAATTTATCAGTATTAAAGTTAAACACCCGTTATATTATCCGTATTTTTCAAATTAAACACACATTTTGTCCTTTTTAATTTCGAGACTTGAATTTAATTTTGCAACTTGAATTTAATACAAATTATATTAATTATTCATTTTTATCGGACACCCAGTAGACTGTTAAATTGTCGCGCCCGACAGCGTTGGCAACGATGAGATATTTTTTTAATTACTCAAGATAGAAAACGTTCAATTTAATTGGGAACGAATAAAAAACAAAGCATTCATTCGGTTCTGCACTGTTTTATAATTATTATTATTAACAAGTTATTTTCAAATAAATTGTCACGTTCGAGAACTCGATAGAGTCAGCAAGGAATGAATCGATGAAAGTTCTAATCATTTCCGCATTGTAAGAAATGTACGAATGTCACACGTCACTGACTTATTTTGCAGTATTCAAAAGTCGGGCTTCGCCGCTATTTTCTCGACGGATATGGACGAATGCGCGAACAACAACGGCGACTGTCAGCACGAGTGTCGCAATACACCAGGCTCTTACGAGTGTTCGTGTCACAACGGTTTCACACTACACGAGAACCGTCACGATTGCAAAGAGGGTGGCTGCAAATACGAGATTACCGCGCCCGTTGGCACGATAACGTCACCAAATTATCCGAACAATTACCCGAGCCTGAAAGACTGCGTATGGCATTTTACTACGACCCAAGGGCATCGTATTAAGCTGGTACGAATATTTTTTCATCAATTTTTCGCTTTTTAAAAATATTAATTACGTTTAAGAATAAAAGATGAAAATACAGATTTGAAATCAAATTGAAAAATAATATTTAATATTAAATATGAAAATATATAAATTAACGGCTCGACTCGATTGTGAAATAATGAATTAATGAATTAATCGACCAATCGATTATTCGATTTTTAATATCGGCTGTTGATTATTTTTCTATTTTATTTTTATTAATTGAAGGATAAATTATTCTCGAGGTAAAATTCATCGATAAAATTGATATTGTTTTTGTCACAGATGTTCAAAGTTTTCGAAATGGAACCTCATCAAGAGTGCGCTTACGATCATATCGCAATTTACGACGGCGACTCTCCGGACAGTCACACCTTGGGGAGATTCTGCGGCACGAAGGAACCTCATCCGATAATCGCAACGTCCAATCAAATGTTCATGGTGTTCAAGAGCGATTCGTCCATTCAGAGAAAGGGTTTTCTCGCGTCTCATACGACCGGTAATACCCGAATACATAATTTTATTGTCTTGTGATAATAAAAAATGCAACGAAAATTGTGCATTTTTGTTTCGATGAAAACACATTATTTGTTATTTTAATAATTATTAAACAAAATTTACTTTTCATATCGACGTTTTTTATCGTAAAATAAAAATGATAATAATGAATATAAAAAAATAACGCAATTTTGTCGGGAAGGAAATATCAAAATGGCTCAGTTTTTCGTACTATAATTTTCATTCATTTGTGTTTTTCCACGATAAATTTCAGCTTGCGGTGGCCATTTGATGGCGACGGACAGAGTGAAGCACATATATTCACACGCGAGATACGGCAGTCACAAGTACGACCACCGTACGGATTGCGACTGGGCGATCGAAGCACCGATCGGCAAGAACGTCCATCTCACATTTTTGTCGTTCCAAGTCGAGTTCGAGAATGATTGCGGCTACGATTTCGTCGAGGTGTACTCTGGCCTCGATTCTTCCGGTCCTAGTTACGGCAAGCTATGCGGAAATTCGGTAAGCAATTTTTTTTATTTCAACCGATCGATCGTTATAATTTGATGAATGAACAAAAATTGATGAATTGTGAAGAAAAAAATCAACTTATTTCTATTATTGATATTTCTTTTTTAATTTAAAAATCAAAAACGATAATAAATATCTTCTTTACTCAATATCGCATCTAATTTTTCAATATAACTGACAATAACAATAATAATAATCAATTGAGAATATATAATTGTAAAATATTATCATTATTATTGATAAATTTATTCATTTGATAAATTTCATTCTCAATTTGTTTTCTTACAGAACGTGAGCGATTACGTCTCGATGAACGAAGCGCTGCTCGTGAGATTCCGCACGGACGACACGATTTCGGACAAAGGATTTTCGGCGGCATTCGTCGCGGTCGATCGTCCGGACAGCGATGAGAATTACGGGGGCGTCGACGAGGACAATCTCTGATCTATGACCGGACTCGCGAATTCACTGGAAATAACCCGTGGCGTTAATCGCCACGAGTACGGACGTTCGTCGAACGAGCGTCGTCGCGTCGATACGTCTTATCGGCGCGTAATTCTGGGACTTCGACGAGTCAGACCGGAAATAATTGGCGGAAGATCGAGACGCGGAAGATTGGCCGGTTCGAACGTCGCCATCGACGACGCTCATCGTCTTCGTTACAAACGAAAGAGAATGCGATTCGCTGCCACCCTCGGGTAAGAGACATTCGTTGTGTTATCGCGAGAAAACAAAAAACAAACAAAAAGAAAACGAGAAAGAAAACAAAAAAAAACAAGAAAAACAAAATCTTCAGATTTAATAGTTTCGAGACGAACTATCATTCGCGAGTTTACGTTCAACGACGTCGTTGAAAATCCGTCGTGAAATCAAATACCTTTCGCGTTGTTCGAGTCGTTGGATCGAAACAATAAAATACAAAGAGGAATGAGAATAACGAATGGTGAAATAACCGAAAATTTGCACTTTTCGTCCATTCGGCAAAAATTCGGCTTTTTTTCATCCTCGTAATTTTTAATTTCTCGCGTTTTAGTTTCTCGCGTCCACGAAACTCCGAGACTCTGAAAACGTTTACGTGTCGATCGCGATGAGAAACGAGATGGATCCTCGTAAATACGACGAGAGAGGAGGAATTGGATCCGGGACTGAAATGTGCCATGTAATTTAAGTAGAAGTGGTCGGATTAATTTTTCGAGCTGGAATTGCGAAAGGAAATTGTCGTACGAGTGTCCAGAAAGAGATCGGGAATGAAGAAGAAAACAGTAATGGAGGATCGATTATTTTCTTTTAATGAATGACCTTTAAAAAAAATTGACGTAAATCTATCGTTTGGATTTCCTACCACTGCCCTCATTTATTCGATTTACCCAGTCGTGTCACGTAACGACAATTTTTTTCGAAAGCTGCGAGATAAAAAACAGATTATTGCGCGATCCACAGCGATAAAAAGTTATAGATCTTTGCCATTTGAATTAACGGTCGTGAGCGAAACCGTTGGAGGAACCGAACGGCAGCGCTCGTAGCGACGAAACTTGGAACTCGTCGGACACCAGTTTTGAAAAAGTGCAGCTGCAACGATATTTATTGGAATAGATCGATACAAAAACTTCTTCGATAGTTAACGAAGCCACTGAAATGTTTTCGAGTAAACTATTTTTCCGTATTACGATTTAACGAAAAAAGAAATGAAAATAAGACGACCATTTTGTCGACGAGATAGGATGGCTCGATAGATAATAAAAATCTTGTCGTTTCGAGTATCTTCGATAATGCCTAAAATCGGGTAAAAGGAGAGAGCGAGACGCGTGCAATTGAGGTTAGTTAGAAAATGCGGGAAAATTCAAAAGTCGTTAATAATTCTAATCAAATCGTAGGTCACGTTGAACGATCTTAACGATCGTCTTTACGAGTGATTTTACTGTACATAGATAATAATTAACAATTAACAAAAGTAAGCAAAAAGAAAAAAAAATACAAAAAACAGTTTAGATGTAGAATCGTCGACGTCGTGCCGTTTTATAATAATAAATGTCATTATGTTACGAACCTAACGTAGATAAAGATGAAAAATTCGTGCAGTAAGTGTATTCGCGGTGTATAACGAAGCTATACGTATTTTCGTCGAGAATTTTGTGAAAAAAAAAACGAATGTTTCGCGAACAATAATAAAATGTCGATAGTTACAGGAAAGAAAACTTTACGACCTTTCACCAATTCGATAATGTCGATGAAACGATAGCAGTTTTTGTTTATCTTCGACCGGAAATATATTTTCTTCTTAATTTTCCGACTATGTAGTTGTAATTCGGATAAGCGAGACAAAAATATATATACCGAATAAATAATGAAAAAGAAGTCGAAGCGTCGATCTCTATGGCGAGGACGCTCGATTTCAGCTCACGTAATCGATAGATTTATATTTATTCGTCGATAGATCATGGGTGTGTACATATGTTTCCTTCTTGTCGTCGAGACGATCAATTTCGTCCGAGGAACTTCAATCTCTGAACTCGGTACGGTAGATTTAGCACGCATTCTTATGTGAAAAAAGGAAACAGAAAATATCTGACAACATTTCGAATATTCTTTCGTACACAAAAAGGAAACAATTTCCGGTTCGAAAAAATCGGTAGAAGTTGATTCGAAGATCGATTGATTTTTGGTGTTTCTCGATTAATGGTTGGAAAGGCCAGCTTGAACTCAAAAAAACTGTTTAATACAAAGAACAATCTTTCGTTGGATAATTCGAGATAAATTTTGAGATAAAGTTACAATTTTGTAATTGAGCCAAATAATACTTGTCAATTACTATCAAATATACTTTCGTCGTTATTTCTCCCAATTAAATATTATCTGGTTCGATGAAATTTTGAATAAAGATAAGCGATGCAAAAATAAATTATCTCGTCGTGTTCGTATAAACGATTTTCCAATATTAAATAAATTGTTTTCCGTTTGTCTGCGTTTAATTCGTTGGAAGTCATAATTTTAAGATTAAAAATCATCGAAGCTCAAGATGAAATAATCGCGACTCCAATATTTCTTTTTCGTTCGAGTAGCATAAAATAGATAATCCAATCGGTAAACGCGACTGTACTAAATATAGATAATTGTACGAATGAAAAATCTCGTATTCGTTCTCGTGTATGTGAATTTAAGAAAAAAGAAACATACAAATCCATCGTCGAATTTATAGATGGATATGATAAATATTAATGAAACATTCTTTTCCTTTTGTGTTCCTTCGAGCGACCGTTTGTGAACCAATTCGTCTCGATAATCGTCAATAAAATCATGCGAAAGTTCCGTAGTCGTCGTGTTTATTAATTCTTCTTCGCACCAATTTCCACAACGATTTACGCGATGATTGTCTCATTTATGTTTTTTTTATTATATATTTATTCACTCCCAGTAAATATGCGTTACAAATTCTTGTTTTATTCTATTCTTCAATCATTCTTCTATCCTTTATTCTCACACATCACTTTGTCTCAACAGAATCTCACGCTACGTAAAAAGTACAGAATACACTATCAATATTATTGTTATTATTATTATTATATTATATACTGTATCTTTTTCACTAATACACGATTTCTTAGATACGTTAAAATCCTATGTAACAATCATTCGTTCTTATCACAGCTAACAACGGTCTTGAACGATCGGTTACAAGACCTGATCGAATCGGGCGAGAAGCTAGAGGGGGAATAATTCTTGAGATTGCGATATAACATTTTTTACAATTTCTTCTTGTTCAAACTCCGAAAGTCTCGATATTGGTGTCGATTTCAGCGATCGTGACGCAACATATAATTTTATATTTATGTATAAAAAACAATAAAAAAATTCGAATAGTGACAACGTGTCAATGGACATCGCCTCGAAAAGGGATAACGTGTGATCGAACTCGACACACATCACTATCAATATTCTTTCACACAGACATTCTTGACATTCTTGCCTTTCACACGTCATGCGATCCTAAACATATTATTATATTTGCACATATACGTTGAATATACACACACATATATATATATTGTATAATATATAATATGCTATATAATGTGTGTCTTTTAATATAACATACTAATCGATCTTTATAGTTTTTATAATGGTAGAAGTAAAAATCTTAATGTAGATAAATATTTTTATAATTTGCGATAGTCGAGTCTCTAGCTTCAAAGTCTGGCTTTGCGGAACTCTCGACACAGTTTATAAATTACACTTTTTATCCTGCAATTAAATTTTTTATTTATAATTCTTAAAAAAATGTTAATTTGTGAGATAGAAGGAAGTGTAAGGCGAATATTTTTCGAAAAGGAAAAATGTAATGCTAAACCGTTCAGGGAAAGTCGACCAGGAGGTGGGCCAGTATACGCAAGTCGACCATCTTAAGGCGATTGCGATAAAAGTTATACGGGAAGAAAAATCAGGACAAATATCCTAGCCAGAAAGATTAAGATTTTTGTTTTTCTTAAGTGCAGAGACGATTCGTCCCGATTGTTTGATTCTCGTTTAACGATTATATCGATCACGATCTTTTATTTACAAGTAATAATATTGGATTTGTTCGAACGAGTCCTTTCCTTCATATTTACAAAACACGAGAAACAATCGGCTTAAAAATAGAACGGAAATGGACGAAATGTCGATTTCATTAGATTTTTCGTTAAACCTTTATTCCATTTACCTTTTGTTAATTGCACTCAATACAAAAATTTTGCGTTACAATATTGAACACTATATGAGAGTTCAATTTATCTAATTGGTTGATGAAGAAATGTGGTTTGATTTCTTTTTTTTGGCAAAGATAAAAAAAAATAACTTTATCGACATTTCGTCGATTTCAATTTGATGACGAGAATGTAAATAATCCCGGAAAAATTCTAGCATGAATGATTTATATTTCTAGTTATCGATGAAAGAGTGGAGAGGGCCGAGGACGTGAGTCGATGAAATATGGGAAATGACGACAAAAATGTTATTCGAAGTTTGGTAAAGAGACTGTGGCTTAAGATATTTTTTGACAGTAGCAATACGAGCGTTTAAAAGTCAGTGTTTGCCATTTCCTTTGATTGCAATTATCTCGTTCCCGCTCGTAATTTTCTAATCTTTCAAAGTATGTCAATTTTTCGAAATTTTCCAATTAATCAAATTTGCCGTATTAACGCAGCCTCATTGACGATCATGAGCTCAGTTCGCATTCACAAACATGAACAAAAAGATCTGAAGATTGTGCCAAACCCCAAATAGTTGTTTCTTTACGATCGAGCAGGCGAAAAATCTTTGTTCACACTACAAAAACGATAATTATTATTTGGAAACTTGGAAATACCATCGATTTTTCATTCCTTCCGGATTTTTCAATACATTCGCGGCAGTTATCGAATCGATGCGTAACAACAACAAAATTTGGTTGCGCAATGACGGTAAAACCCTTTTGCACGACAAAAAACAATCGATTGATTTTCTTTATCTCTTGTTGAAATTTAAAAAATCATCACCTCGCATAATTTATGTTCCACCGATTTCAGGATCCGGCTGACTCGATTTGCTCGTTCCGCTGCCGTCTCTGGGACCAAAACCATTAGCCATTCTTTGATAATGTGGCTTCCAGGCGCTCATCGGACGCGTATAGTCCAAATGGTCGTACTCCATTTCACCGTTGTTCTGTTTTATCTCGTCGTAGAGATGCTCGGCTTTCTTGCTATCCATCTCGTCGATGCTGTGATAAACGTTTACGTTGGGATTACCGAGATCAGCGTCTTTGTTCTTGAACGAAGCTGCGTGATCGTATTGCAAACCATAAGCACCTGGAAAATACAAATTTCAAATTATCCCATTTTGATTTTTACGATTTACGATGCAAATTTTACGATTTGAATACATCTGTTTATAATTTTTATTAATATTTTGCAATTTATTTAAAAGTTTCGTAGCTTTTACGCAAATTTAGTACGATTCGAATGATAATTTTGTCGAATGTGTCGCAGAATCCAAAAAAATCAGTAACCCTTCGATAGGAAATTTTCATATTTTCATAAAATTATTTATGAAAATCTTTGGCAATAATTTACGCAGTTGATTTTCATAGTTTTTTTTATCCATTATATATATTTTTTCATCGAGGAGAATGAATTTTGATCGATTGAACTGAAACAAATCGATTACCTTTGCAACTGTCCTCGTCGTCATCGGCGCAAGAGCCAGGGCCCAATTTAGCTCTCTCGCTGTTGACGTTTTTCATTCCGAGATTATTTCTGATTAATCCGTTGTTCAGCAACGTAGCTGTACCATCGTCCGTTCGAGGATTGCTCTGGTACGAGTAGACCGGATTGTCGAATTGATTACGATCTGGAAAAAAGAAAACAAAAACAAAGAAAAACATAACAAACCATAATTTTAAAAAAATAATCAACTTACAGACGACAACGGATTATGTATTTTCAAGTTGAAATTTATCGATTATTTATTTACCTGGCGGTGTCACCGGCTCAGCGATATATTGCACCTGTGCAATTTCCATTTTGAGATTAGCCACTCTTCGACGATGATACATCCACGCCGCAAGTGTGATCGCTATGACGATCACCGCTGCGAATATTCCAGCCACGACGCTGCCGTAGCCCGCTTCTGCCTTTTGTTGGATCTGTGATAACAGTTCTACGTCGCAATTGGGTCCTGAAAAATATGATACAAATAATTAGACGATGTAAATTTTCATATATTTTTTTATTTCTTTGAAATATGTTTTTTATTTTTTTAAATAGGTGAAAAAAATACTTGTAATTTCTTACCCGTGTAACCGTATCTGCAGACGCAACCCTCGGCCGGATGGCAAATGAAAAAATCGTTTTTGCACTCACACGGTTCCATGCATTGATCGCCGGAATAACCTTCTGGACAAACTATAGAAAGAAAGAAAATATTGTGTTTAAATTAAATATTTTATTAATTTATTGTTATTTTTCCATTGATCGATCAATTTATTCATCGTTACTTACTTTCCGTACACCTCGAACCTGTCCATCCAGGTGCGCACCTACAGTGTCCATCGTTGGACCGACACTGTCCACCATTCTGGCATTTGCAATGCTGAGTGCAATTAACACCGAAGGTACCTTGAGGACATGGTGTTTGACAGCGTTCACCCTGCCAACCTGGACGACATTGGCAGATTCCTGAAAAAAATATAATTAGATTAGATTAGACAATTATTTATATAATTGAATTATCAATTAAATTATTGCAATAATTGACAGTTAAAATATAAAAAATAACTAATCAAAATATCACTTAAGTAATTAGCCTTTACCGGTGACATGATGGCATTCTCCGTCATTTTTACAATCGCAATGATTAGCACAGTTCAATCCCCATCGGTCGGGTGAGCACGGATGTTCGCAGGTGATACCGAGATAACCGGGTCGACAGATGTATTGGCCAGTGACGTGATCGCAGGTCATATTGCCTGAAAAATATTGAACAACAAAGAAATCGTCAAAATTGTTCGATCCATAACAATAACATCGGCTCACGATGCTAAGAGGCAATTTGAAGCGCCAAGGAGCATGAGAAAAATCCAATAGGAACGATTTTATTCAAGAATGTAGTGCGAACGATAAGACGAAATTGCGATGCAACTCAAAAGACAATTGAACTTACATCGTATTTTTATTATTGGCACTAGGTAATATAAACAAAATCGTTCTCTATGGTTTTTGTTGTCAGCGGAGATAAAACGAATGAAAATGGATAAGGATGATCATTATGTACATAATTTGTCACGGTTCTCCCACTGTACAATGTTGTGTAGTTAATCGTTTTGTGTTTCTTTTTTTTTACCTGTGGCGTACGTCGACTACTCACCGATATCGAACTGATGCCCAATCTTCTAAACTTATCCGCAGATTGCGAGATTCTCTGGATTTATTTTAACTACCACCAACTACAGTGTTAAAAAAACGTGCATTTGATCTCTGTTATTTATCCCATCGATCTAGTGAATGGTGCATTGTGTTTAAAGCCTTAAATCCCACACAGGTGCGAACGAGTATCGAACAAAACTGACAAAATAGATTCATCTTCAAATAATTTGGTTGGTATGGAAAAATAACTTTTCCTTTCATTGAAATATCGACAATTGATTCACCGGAGTTTTATTTCTCCAGAAATTGGAAAAAGTGCATCAGTGTGGGATTTGAAGATTTGGAACCAAAGAGTGGAATTTAAGGGTTGATACTTAAATAACATATAACGTGAGCCACGAGATGAGATACGAGAAATAAAGCGTTCCACGCCCAAGCGTAAATATCTACGTAAAGCTTCATTCACTCATGCGTGTGCTGTGTAAGCCCCGCCCAAGTTGTGAAATCACCAATCACAGGGCTGCCCTCCCCACCATTGCCGATTTCTCGCGACGCGATTGGTCGGTCTCCGCCAATCGAACGCGAGCTGAGCAGTAAGGGTGCGTTCATATCTCATGCGGGGCACCACAGCACAAACTCAACACCAAGTTTTGCCGTATATCTTACCGTGCATCTTCTCGGGACACTTTTCTTTACAGTTCACGCCGTACCAGCCGTGTTTACAGGGTTGGGAACAATCGACACCTTCCCAGCCTCTCGAACAAACGCAGCTACCGGTATGTGGGTCGCAGGAACTATTGTTCATGCAGTTGCACTGTGAGTGACAGTCCTCTCCGTACAGACCAACCGGGCACTGAGTCTCACATCGTATTCCTGTTTTACGTATTTTTTGTTGTTGTTTTCAAAAACTGTTTAACTCTCTCTCTCTCTCTCTCTCTCTCGCACGATCTTTCTTTTTTTCTTTTCGCTTTCAGACTATTATCAAATTCTATGCGCAAGCTGGTTATCGCTTTTATCACTGTTTACCCTTAAACAACGTGACTCTTTTACATTTTTTGCGATTTCTCATCGTTTTTTTTTGTAAACAATAGCACCCTCAAATTTGATTATGATTATCGAGCTTGCAACAAAAAAACTTGAAGTTACATTTATCGATTTTGAGCTCGTATATTAGAATTTTTATTATAAATTATTATTCGCGAGTTGCTCGTTTGATTAGTTCGAAGCAATTTTGAAATCTTTATTCCATAACAAACCTCGCCATTCAGGCTTGCAGATGCATCGTCCAGTCGCGGGATCGCAGTCGACGGTGTTATCCTCGTCACAGTCACAAGCCTGCGTGCACTCGTGTCCGAAGTAACCCTTCTTGCAACGATCCTCGCAGTGTTTCCCAGTGAAACCGGCCGCACACGTGCAAGTGCCTGAACGTCAGAAATTTGACGCGTGTTTTTGTGCAGGTGGGATAGGGGCAGTAACCATTACGGGAAATTCCATAAATTTTAGGATTTAAGCTAATGGTACTTTTTTCTCAACGATTTTCTCTAAACAGCACTTAATACACTTTGAAATCGAGCAAAATGAAGATAATACTCAAATTATACTTTTTCAAGATGAAACAATAAGAAAACAGGGAATGATCGATGTGCCGCTGTACAAACGTGCAACCAAAACAGAAATGACTGCTCATATACCCAAGGAGACACATTTTTACTTCTAAATCCAGTGAAATCTACGGCCGTTTTATAACAGTGCAACGTGAGTTTAATACAGAAGGATTCCCAGGGTGACCTCAACAAATATCGCTGTTACGAGTTCCTTACCATTTTGTGGATTGCACGCTGCGTTATTGAGACACTGACATTTTCCTTCGCAGTCCTTGCCAAATGACTTGTCGGCGCACGGACGATCGCACAGTACACCGTCCCAGCCTAACAAAATTGCATACGCAAAAAATAAATAAAAGAACGCCTTGGTTTGACTTACCCGATTCTCGCTCGAGCGAACCGACCAACCGATAATAAGAGTGAAAGTACTATTGGATTACGTAATTTTCTAAGGAAGGAAAGAAATCTTGCTTGAGATTTACGATAGACACGACAACCAGACCGTGGTGTAGAGCATATTGTTATTAAATCGTATTTTGCATTTGTAATTTTCCATTCGAATCTTGAAACGAATTTAGAAATGGAATTAACAAACGAGCGACCCCTGACATCCGCTACCGGTCGGTCGCGGATGTCAGTGACCGCGGCGAATGTACTATTCCGCCAGGTGTCGCACGGCTACTTCGATTCGCGTCAGCGTACGTCGCGTCTACCGTATTCTTTAAACAAGAAACCTTAATAAACCGCTGGTTAGGAAACAAAGAAGGAAAGGTTCTTCACAATTGCCTCTCTTTCTTCTTCCATTGATTAGTCACTCGCGTCTTATTAAGGCTTATCTCTCGCTATTCTTCATATAACCACAAAACTACATCGTTACCTGCCGTACAGTTGCAACGTCCGTTGTCAGGTGAGCAAGTGGCATCATTTTTGCACGAACACTTCTGCGCGCAATCCTCGCCAAAGGTATTCTTGGGACAAACCTCGCTACAGTCTTCCCCTCGGAAGCCAGCGGCGCATATGCAAGTTCCATCGATCGGTGAACACTGTGCGTTGTTCTGGCAGTTACAATGATTCTCGCAACCCTTTCCGTAATAAGTATAGGGACACGGTCTCGTGCATTTTGAGCCGTCCCAACCTACATCACATACGCATGCACCTGTCCAAGGATGGCATAGTTCCGTGTTTTCTTTGTCACACTCGCAAAGTTTCGTACAATTCAGACCCCAGAGACCGTCAGGACATGCACGCTCTTCACACGTCTCACCCTTCCAGCCAAGGCTGCAATAGCAGCCACCGTCAATAGCGGAGCACGTAGCACCGTTCTGACAAGTACAATTGTTCGCGCAATCGAGACCAAACTTTCCCTCTGGACAACTATGGAAACATTGCTTGCCACGATAGCCCGGTTTGCAGATACACTCGCCGGTAACGTGATGACAGCTAGCCCCATTGTAACAGTTGCATTCCTCGACGCAATGGTCACCCCAGTAACCCTCGGAACAACGATTGGCGCACACACTGCCGATCCAGCCCGCCGTACAGAAACACTCACCGGTCGTTGGTGAGCATGAGCCGCCATTTTGACATCTACATTCGGTCTTGCACTCGTCACCGTGCTTACCTGCAGGACATACGTCGTCGCACAGAGGTCCCGTATAACCCGGTGCGCAATGACACTCGCCCGATATATGATGGCAGCTTCCACCGTTGCTGCAACGACACTCCTCACCGCAATCCTGACCGTAACGATCCGGGGAACACTCCTCGTCGCAGTTCGCACCCTTCCACCCTTTTGTGCATCTGCACGTGCCATCGAAAGGATCGCAGAAAGCTCCGTTCTTGCAGTTGCAATCTATTCCACATGCACGACCCCATTTTCCCAGAGGACATTCTGGAAACAATTATGGACAGTTGGATTACTGAATCGGAATGAACCTTCATTTCAGATTAGAGAAGATAGGGTTGATTCTATTGAATGATGACAATAAACAATTTACTAGAATTATAGATTTAACAATAAGGATGCGATATATTGGTTTTAAGACGTAGGTTTTACATGTTACAGTTGTTCCATGAATGCGACAAATATACCTGTAAAACGCAACTGGCGAATTCTTCGGCATACCGCGACCGATCAGTATAAAATTTATGTCTGCCATTACTTGCCACGATTCTGCGTCGCTTGAGCTAAATTTGATTTCAATCTATTGCGTCATGCTGGAGAATTTGCAAATAGTGTTTTCGAAGTGGTAGGAATATCTATGCCCGCGTTATAAGAGCCGAGGACTCACGTGACCAATTCAGAATCAAGGGTGTCGCCTCTCGCGGCTGCAATTCCAATCAATACACACGCGCCTCGTGTCTCGGTTGTTTCTCGGCGGATTATCGCTCAGTTTTTGCGAGAAACAGCACGTAATTGTTTGTAAAATATAAATTAAAGAGGCAAACGACCGTATTCCAGACGATAAACAGACTGACTCGTATTTGGAATTCATAACAAAAAGAAAAAACAACAAAAATAAATACGGGGTAAACGAGAATGTGGAGAAAGAGTCGAGAGCAGTTTTAGTTCGGTTTTTAACCACTCGGCGCTTCGTACATCACTCCACGACTCTTAAACGCTTAATCAAACTTACTGATGTCGCAGGAGGGTCCTCCGTATCCATTCTCACATTTGCATTCGTCAGGCGCTACGCATGTACCATGACGACAATCATCCGAACAAATCGCCACGCATCTGTCCCCATCCACGGTTGCACCGTAACCTTTACAGCACTCGTCGACCGGTCTCTGTTTCGTCAACGTCTGAAACAAATGGAAACATATTTTTAAGCTTTTTGAAATAAAAATGATAAAAATAGTAAAATTTTGTTTAAGAATTATAGATAAATCTTACCTGTGTCCTATAAACGGTTTTGAAGCTCATTCGATAGGTCGAACATCTCGGTGGAAAACTGAAGCACCACGTGTTCTCGCGCACCCTGTATGGCTTTTGTTCCGAAATATTAACCTGGACCGTGTACCTTAATTATAAATCAATAATTAATAATAATATTTTCATTAAAAAAATATAAATAAGACAAAATGGTAAAAATGGTAAAAAAATAGATATTTTTAATTTATTTTTATTATTGATGAACAACAAAAAAATCAAATCAATTATCGACGATGATTTATTCCATTTAGAAATTCACTCACGTTTCTTGTCGAACGCAGACATTCGGGCCCTCGAGATGTCCTGACGTGATAATCACCAGCGTCATCAGAGTCGTCGCTAACGCGAGCGACCAGATGCACGAAGCCATCTCGATTATTTATTCTTTTAACGTTTGACGAATTATCTATCTTTCTTCCTCATCTACTATCTCGTTATCTGCTTCGTTCCAACGGCTAATATATTTCTCCTTCTACCGGAGGCCATTGATTCCTTATCTCGAAATCTGAATCATCATAAAATACCCAAAATGTATTGATACAAATAATTTTACTCGATTAATTTATGCTCATTAATTTATAGTACTATTAATTAGAATTTCATTAATTTATCAAAATTATTGCGATTAATTTCGAGTTAAAACTTCTGGCTGGCTCGCTGACGAACTAATCCTTCTGGCTCGAGAATAGTTTCTTAACTGATAGTGCGGATAAAAAACAATGGAGCGCAGTCACGTGACCCGGATTATATTACACGTAACAAACGTCTCGGAACTTCGAGCCAAGGCAGGTTTCAATTCATGCTGAGGAACGCAGAAGACGATATAAAACTGAGGAGAATTTATTTGTCATCCTCAAGAGCAACGCGAATTCAGGAATATGTTCGCTTTAATGACAATTTAACTCGCGGGCAAAAAGTCTCGTCGAGTTTTTTTTTTATTTCTGGCAGATTTAAGTATAAATTCGAGTGTTTTTAATGTAAAAAAGATTGGCGTAAATTAATTCTTAAAGTTCAATGCACGAATACTTTTCCATCGATTCGAAACGAACGTGGAGAGCAACCGCAGAATTTTTTCTTTTTTCTTATGTAACTAATTATCGTACCAGTTCTACGAACCTTTCTAATTCCTTAGCAGAAAATTTATGAGAATACCGCGAATGTCATAGTATCGTTCGACGAACTGGCAAAGTTGTGAGATAATTATATCGAATTTTGAAAATGATTTTTTTTTTAATCGAACAACCAACATTCAGGAAATGATTTATAATTCGAATTTAAAAAATTGTCCATACCAAAATTTTCCTATGTGCTTATTTTGTCTTAAAAAATGATTTTTAGTTCAACTTTAGAACAATTTTAATAAACGATGATTAGTTCAATTCGAAAAAATTGCTTATTTCTCTCCGAGCAATGTGTGTTTTCTTTTCAATCTAAAAAACGATTCTCAGTACAATTTTCGTTTGTTATTTTTTTTCGAAATCTAACAGGACAGCTGCACACCCGTCGTCGCATTTATTATTTTCGTTTTAGTTTAAGCGTTGCTAATAGCGCGAGGTCTTCTGAATCACGTAAATCAGCACGTGCTGAGCACGCACATTTAGCAGCTATCACGTTTTTTTCGCTATGACGCGATTCGCCTCTGGTCTCGCTTAACAACGCTCGCGTTGATGAATCATTCGTAAGGTCGGGCCGTACAAAAACGACTAAGATCGGCTGTAAAACCGGAAGCGCTCTATTCGTAGTTCATCGGACTGTGATAAATCTACGAGATGATCTATATAGGTTTGTCTGGCGACAGTGAGTGACTGAACTTCTTGGAAAGTTCTATTTAAGTCGAAAAAATACCGATCTAGATCAATCGGGTCTTTTACCAATTTATTTCTCGTAGAAAATTCGCAATTACTCGAAAATTACTCAGAAGTAATTTACGAGTAAAATCACTGACGTCGAAAATTTATTGAGCATTATATTTAAAGAAGTTTTAACGCGTGACTCAATTTTTATTTAGAACTCGTGCGGAGTTGACTCGGAAACGATCAATCGATTTTTTTTTAATTGCCTCAAGTAAACGTACGCTGTCGAGTCACGAAACGGCGTAGGTGTAATCGAGGTAGGTTCGTGGCCCGCAGGTAAACTTTCTTCGCGAACGGATAAAGCCTCTTCCCACGCTATTTTCGTCTCGCAAAATAACTCGTTCCGTCCATCGACTAGCTCGAGTCCCGCACGGTCGTCGTCATTTTTGTTTATATCGGAGTGGGGTGTTGTTAATACAGGTTTTTAGACTTATTATTTTTCGATGTTTGTATCGATTTTGTAATTTTTGGGGCGGCATCGTCGTTCCCTGATTTTTTGAACAGCGGAATAAAATGTAAAATTGATAATATTTAGATTTTATTTGTAGTAAAATATCCAAGGGGCAAGTTAATTTAAATGTAATATAGTTTTTTTAATTAATTTTTTAGCGCTTTCATTCAGTCGATTAAAATCGATGATACATTTTCAATGAAATTGTAGGTTGGATTGGTTTTTACCCCGAATTTTGTTTTATAAAAGTAAACTACGAACAAAAGCGAAGAGCGAAAAGAATTTAACGTTTTTACATCAAACGAACAAAGTTAATAATTTATTTTGATAAAAATTGTATGTCAGCTTCGTTTAAATTTTCATTTTTCTGTATAACGAAAGACAAAGAGCAATACCAAGGGGTGAACAAAAATCTCTTTTTCGTATCTGCCCTTGGCAACTGCCTCACCGAGTCTTTTGTTCGTTTATCATCCCTCCCCGATGAATTCGTCGAAATTCCATGCCCCGAGTTCGTACCGGTGATTTTTTTTAACGCTCGTAATTCAGCTCGCCCACATACTCTTCAAGTTCTTTTGTTTTGCACGCTTACCAATGCGTTTCTTTTGTGCACACGCGACGTCGAGCGACGAGAAATTGCAGCGACAACGACGTACCTGCGATGAAAGAGGGGGAGGAATGGCGCGAAAAAAGAAAACGCGGACGAATTTTTTGTATGCTTCTCTGCTGGCTTTTCGTCTCGTGCTCCGATGTACTCGACCGTTTTTTTTCATCACTCGCCATCTCGACGTCCCCTTTTCACCCTCCCTCTCGCTTCCTACTTTTTTCTTCGCCCTTTTGGTTCGCCCTCCGTCCGGGAACGTCTGCTCTCCGCGGACTACATACACCGCGATGAGTAGAAAAATCTCTGAAGCATGTTATACGCCAGCGTATAAAAATCTCACGCTGTGCGAGCGCAAAAATTCTTTCTAATTACTCGACGTCGAAAAGCTGCCGCGTCTTAAAATTAATAATTATTATGCGTTCGCGCACTATAGATCGCCAGCAATTAATCAAATTTGCTAAATTAATCGACTTACGATTAATGAATTAATTTGCTCGATAAGTTTAAATCGTTTCTCATGAATGAAACAAAGTGAAAATGATAATTGTGCGAAGTATTAAAATTAAACAGCAAGTGTTCGTTATCCGACGCTCGTTGCACACCAATTTCGCATTTTATCATTAAGAGCATTCGTCATAAGTCTCGATGTGCATTATATTTCACAAATCTTTGCGCACGTGTTCCCACAGCAACAAAAAATCGATGCGTCGAAGGCGAGTCTTGTCCCCCACTCTAGCGTAGCGATCGACGCGCGCATGCGCCATAGATCGCGCCTCCCTCTATGTCGCGCGGCGCTGGAGTGGGGGAAGCGAACCGTGCGAGATATGTTTTACTGGAGCGACAGGAATCTCGAAGTATTCGAGGGAAGTTTGCTTAGAAACAATTCAATCAAACTTTGTCTTTTCCATGGCAGAACCTTTGTTTACATAGAAATAAAAGCAAATTTCCAGATCGAGAATGTGAAATATCTCATTGAGCACGAGTCGTACAGACCTACACAGCGCCGTCTGACGGTTACGAAAGGTACGTCGCGTGTACAGCCCAGATCTGTGCAAATTGGACAATTTCGTCGATGCAAACATAACCGTAAAGTTTTCTCGCTGTACCTCATGACGAATGAAACGAGGAACGCCATGTATTTTCTTACCACGATGGCGACTTCCCCTAATTTTTCACTTCGTTGCACAAAACGAAAGAACGTACGATTTCCTAATACGTACAAAGCAATTGGGTTCGCGGAGCGCTTGCTCATTAAGCGAAATTTCATCGTGTCGTTAAATTCCCTCGGGATTTTATCATGAATGCAGGCGACGGTAAGGAGCACAGCTATTGGCCACTTGGCCGACGATACTCGCGTTTCGCTCTCGATTATTTCGAACGGAGGGAGAAACAAAGACGTGCCATTCACTGTACCTCGTCGAGACCGAGTTTCTTGTCGTAATAACGGGTATACGCATGCAGAATTGTACATGGAAAGATAATCATCGTATCGCTATTCACCACGAGCAGCGCGTGAAGTGGGGGAAATTCACGAAGAGGGAATATCGAAAGGAATCGACGATGCGTGTGCGCCTTTGTAATGTGAATATAAGAAAAAAGGCAGAGGGGTAACCAGAAGCGCGACTGGCGAAGTAACGTGACAAATATTTGCATAAGCGAGAGACACATCGACGAATAAGCAAATTCCTGACTGTAATATTGTCACTTCGTTTATCAAGGTCACTGTTTTTCCGCGATAAAGTTTATTAGGGTATTTTAAATAGTGACGATTATTTATCCGATAAAGCGTCGTTGTTGAAGTGACAAGAAATGAGAAAATATATGAGCGATGATAGTAAATCGTTGAAAACGTTTATTTAGAAAATTTAGAATTTACGACCGCGTGTTTCACGTACGCAAATTAAAGATGACTCAACGCCCGGCTGTTTTCGTTTAACTGCGATCAACAGTCGTCGAACGATGGCGCGCGACTCATCAAGCGGTCGAAAAACAAACTAAATATTATTAACGAAGGAATACGACGAATATATTGTGAAGTACGACGAAAAAAATAGCCATTTCGATGATTTATCTTTTTTTCTATCTAAATATCGCGTAAATATTTCAAGATTCAAAGTTGCCGACGTAAATTTGGAAAAATGGTTCAAAGTGTATGAGAATGAATCGTCAACCTTCTTGACATCGTTGAACACGAATAATATAAATATAAAAGATCAAGCTTAACTAATTTTAGATTTTTTGTTAATTTTCAACCATTTTTCTAAATTTTGCAGGAAATCTTTATTTCTTAAAATTTTTTCAAAATTTCCACAATTCACCATTTTGAATCTTTCGATTTTGATATATATGCAGACAATAATGCCTGTATTTCCATTCTCTTTACAAGCTCGAGTTCGAAGTACCAACTCGTCAGCCCTTCGACCAGCATCATAAAAGTTGTATATATATAGTCAGCATTGACCGCATGGGGAGAGAACTAATGCGATTACCTCGTTTAAACGGGAGTAAGAACAGGGCCGTATCTACACTTCAATGATTCACAGGATGTGGGACGTCGCATCCGTGATAACGTTTGTATTACAGGCTCTCTCTTTCTCTCGTGTATCGAGATCGAGGGCTCGGAAAACCACCCTCGCATTTATATTTTATTCAGCATCAAGTAGGGTCAACTTAAGAGAATTTTACATACGTATAAAACTATACTCGTGCTAAATTCCTCTGTTAGCTGTCGGGTCGGTTGCGACAAAGCGCTCGAACGGTGTAGGTATGTGCGATAAGTATCGTATGCGAATCCTTGGAGGCTGAAGCGAGGCGACGAGAGTGACGTCGATATAGCGAGGAGACAAAGCACGTACGGCCTACGAACATCGCGGAAATGTACAAAAACTCAGGCTTTACGAGATAACTCTCACCGGACTCTCGCAGAATTTATCGCGAATTTTATGAAATTTGTTAATATTTCAAATCGGAATTATATGAATTCGATCGAATTTTCATTGGAAAATGTAGATGTTTTTTTGCGATGCAATACGTTGATCCAAACGCTTCAATTACAATTACTCATATTTCATTCATTGGCATTAAAAATGTCAGTAACAATGAAATCACTTCGAAGAGTGCTCGACCGAAACTTTTTAATTATCTTCCTCGCGCCTTCGGGTTCTCCCGCTGGAAACGTTGAACCTCGACTTCCGTTCGAAGGGCCAATGGACTCTATATATCTATGTTCATAAATATCCTATACACACACTCATAATTTCTATTCTCTAAAACGATATCTAATCACTTAAAAAAAAAACAAAACATTATTCCCGATCGAAAAAAAGGAACTTTGTAAATTTTCACTCGACTTCGACTCTTCTTCCAAGAGAATGCAAAGAGACTTATCTAACGCTTATCATCCGGCGTATCTCTGTTGATTCCCTTACGCGACAGAAAATGGACGAGGCAGAATGAAATTCGAGTCGTACCTGGTACGATTTATACCGCTCCCGAGCTCATATCTCTATGATATAGATATACAGGCTTAGAGAAATATATATTTATATATACGTGTACATCTACACTAATAACCCAGTGAAAAAAGGAAGATAACGAGACGCTGATTTCTCAACCACGAGAGCCTCGTCTCTCATTCCCTCGTTCTCGTGCTTCTCATTAGACTCGTCTTGCGACTATGCAAACGGTAATAAGTAGGCAGAAGTTGTAGACCACGTAAGGTCTATTGTAACGCTTTGTATCATTTATAGAGAACAATCCACGGCAGGTCGTACCGGCCTCTCCGCCTCGTAATCTCAATGAAAATATTGTTATCAACGAGTGAGTCGACACGACCGCGAAATTGTTAGGCACGTTTTCTCATACGTGCGAGTGCCAGTATATCTGGTAATCTTACTCGATGGACTCGATGCCCGTCGAACGTTTCGTCATCTTCCGTACGTTGTAGCGAAATACAAACTGTTTCCGATATAGTTTTGAACATACTCGTATCCGCGCCTGTAAAACTCACGTTTTCGCGAAACGAGGGCGCCATTTCGTGACACCTGAGCCGCTATTTTGATTTCCATTGCAACGAAGAATGGGAAGAGTCTATTATTAAATAGACCGCTGCTGCTGCTTTTCTTGTCGGAGGTTTGTTGCGTGAGACTATTGAAATTTCCGATGTTATTGCCGCGTGGCATGCGCATAATGAGTTCTCCAATGCATCTTGCGCAAGGTAAAAAGACGAAGTAGGTAACGAGCCAAACACTCGATGCACGTAGTTGTCGAGAACGGTGAAAGTCGCAAAACGGTATTCCTTCGGAAACTCGTATCTTTGTAATTCATCAAAGACTGGAATATATCTGTATGTTACTGAAAAATAATATATTTTCCTTTGTGGGAACGCTTCTTATCATTTTTATCATTATTGACTCGAAAAGTTCGAATCGAACGTATTGCGAATTTTTAGCTTGCTTTATGGGATCCGAGTGCCACGGTCCGCGTGCGAGAGCGACCGGCGGGTCGCGCGCTCTAGCGGCACTCGGGCGTACTCGCGCGCGCTTCGGCTGTTAGACACGTCCGCCTGGGCAAATATGAACGAGAAGATATTTCTTATTCGATTTCGGGAGTTCTTATTAGAATGAGAAAATACAGTTCGATTTAGTATTTTGAAATATTTCGTTCAAGATTACAGTTTTTAAGTGACAATCATAAAATGGAGTTTGTAAAACCCCGAGTCGTATTTAACAGCTGGCCTGTCTTAGACCAGCCATATTTTTTCTGATACGAACGCTCGATAATGTTCGTATTAGTTCCCTTCCCGACAGTACACTTCGAGTTAAATCTAGAAAACTGAGAAAGAAGAATACATGAATTTCTGAAGCGCGAAGCCGGAGAGGCTTGCTGGGATTGAGCCAATGCTTCGCGTCCATTATTTAGTCGAATAGTGGTTACGCACGCGATACACTGAATAATATCGTACACTTGTAAGTGATTGAATTTATAAATGGCAGTCTCGGACAAATAACTCCCACCCACTGTGGAAAATTTTGCCAGCTACGTATTTTGAGAATTTCAAAAAAATGCTTTACGTTCATTTTTTTCAAAATTTGAATGTCAATGTAACAATCATTAAAACTTTTCATTGGCCGATCTTTGTGAGAACTTTTTTTGTCGTCGAGTAAAAAAGTCTTGTTAAGCAATTGTAAACAAAAAAAGTTTTTAAAAACTTGTTTTAAATGGAAATTTGTATCTAGGTCTATAAATGAACAGTTTTTAGCATCGTTTTCAACGATTTTCCGCACTGCGCGAAGTAGCGTATTGCAGGTGATGGCCGTGGCCTCGAGACCGGCAAAGCGTGTATCGCTGCGGCGTAATCATTGATCCTCGGGCTCAGCAACTATTTTCGTGCATTCCATGCAGCTTCTTTCGTCCCTATACCGCAACACGTTATAACAAAAATGCTCGCTGGCTCTCGCGGGGATTATCGCAAAAACGGTGTTAACCGCTCCGACACGCTCTCGATTCGCTTTGATTTTTCCGTGTTCCGAACAATTACGCATCCAGCTTGGCATTACAACTAGACATTTTTCGCACGGATGTAATAATCGTAACAATTATAATAAAATATGTAAACCGCTACTAAAATATTTAAAATACGAAAAACAAAAAATTTTAATTGCAAAATATTATATTTTTTTATCGCCATGTTGTACTTATATTGGTTTTGTTATATATATTTTAAAAATAATGATGACAATAATAACAATCAAATATAATAAATATTCAAAAATAATAATTTTGTTTTTTAATTGAATATATATATAAAGATATCTTAAAAAAAAAAAAATTGTCCCGATTTTTTTAATTAATTCATATCGATAGCACTGTGTATCTATTTAAAAAAATTATATTTCTCGGGATTTACATCAGCAGATATAAAGTATGGCGTATACCACAGTCCCTCGTATCTTATATAACGGACTATAACATATTAACTTTATAAGTACACTGCGCGATGGATATATATATATATAGATGGTCTAGATAGTAAGAAAGCCTGCAGCTACGAGAATCTCTGGCATGTAATACGAAGAGTCAAGACGACCGAGAGTTTCCGATGGAAGAGCCTCGGCCTCGTTGAACCGAGCTTTATATTCACGCTCTGGCGTTATTATTTCGAGGAGAACCCTCTTTTCATCCGCCTACGAGAGCTGCGCAAAAAAAGCTCCATATCTTTCGAGGTTGTCGAGGTTTTCCAATTATCGCCATACGAACCGAGAGCTTACACTTTGTTTTGATGTTATATCAATTTTTTCTTTTCAACCATTTTATCCTCGAGTGAATATTCATTCCTAATTTCACATTCAATTTCTTTTCCGTACCATAAAGAAAAGTGATATTTTGAAAAAATTTTAAAAGAAATAAAAAATTTGAACTTCTTTCTCATCAACGGTGAAAAATTAATTACCTAATCGAGGAATCGATGAGTTACACCGTGGGTCTAGGATAGAAAGAAAAAATTGTTTCGGGTCAAACAAGCGCGATACGAAATTTATCTCGCCGGATATTGACGGTATTTCCCAGAAACGACCAACGAGCTTTTTTGCATTCACGATGAATTCAAATTTTGTAACATCTACGTTGCTTTCCAGTCTCTCCCACGCGTCTATTATCGAGAGCACGAGCTCCACCACGAGTGCGTTCGCATGTACTATTCGCGAGCGTTCCTAATATCGAGGCATCCCACTTTATCAATTAGCGGCCGAGCGTCGAAACCAACGATACAGTCGTTGGTCCCTCAAGGCTAGTCCTCATTTTCATGAAAACACGTTGGACTCGATTCAAAAAATTGTTTGCATCCCATCGAAATAAATATTCAAAAAACATTCGAATATTTCGCTTCGACGAGATATTATTCAAATATACAAAAACAATATTTATATTCCTTAATAATAATAAAATACTAAAACGCTAATATCAATAAAAATATGAAAATAAACGAGTTTTATAAAATTCTTATCGTAATTATTTCTTAATCCTTGAGCCAACGAATGAACATCCTTGAACAGATGAGAAATGATCGTTCTCCTCCTTTCGAACACGATTTATATGGAAAAATCTCTGGTCGATAGTGAAAAGCTTCGTTTGAAAATAAAGAAGACACAGCGATTGGCACGTTCTTCGTGCTAGTGTCGAGGTGATTCGAGGCAAGACCTGCCAATGACTGAACCCATGGTCAAAAAACCGTATGCGTTGCGTAGATTGTGTCAATATTCATAGAACGGCATATGAAGTAATGAGAGCGCAGGAAATGTGGTAGATGCCCTCCTATAGTTCGTTGCACATGAAAGAGAGAGATAGAGAGAGAGAGAGAGAGAGAGAACCAGAGGGGGCAGGGGATGGAACGCATGTGTAGAACATCTCTCACACACGAATGAACGACAGACGGAGCGGATGAGAGCGAGAGCCGTGTCGCTGCACCGCTGCAAGTTACCACGCATCAACGATTATACTGGTACAGTACGTATTATGTCTCTAATGTCCCATGTTTCACCGTCCCACGATTCACGTACGGTTCACTACCAGGAAAAAAATCTAGTCATCGCTGTGACAAGACCTCGGAAAAGTTTCTAATGATTATTAATTCTCGCTATTACAATATGTTCTCCATCATTTAAATTTTTGTTTCGGGTTCCTTATCATTATCGAGATAACAAAACGTATGACGAGACACTCCGCGATTATTTCCGTATTTTTAAATCGTTCGTGAATTTACGATGTTGAAGACAGTTGAAAGAGCGTAAGAAGTCCTTGGCACGAAGCGAAGGTCTGTCTTGAATTCAAATTTAACTTTTTTCACGAATTCGTCCTCAATTTTCGATTAAGTTCGAATTAAGTTTGAATTAAGTTTGAATTTAGATTGCGCTTAACTCTAGACTAATTGTAAGTTTGATTTTAAATTAGAACCTAAGTTTGAACTTAAGTTAAAACCCTAGATCGGACTTGAGCTAGAGCCTAAGTGTCGACTAAGCTCGAACTTACGAAAACAAATCGTAATTTAAAATCTTCTACTCGTGGAAATTTCAACAAAAATAAGAACAATGCTCGATCCACATTTTTGGCTGATCTAAACTCGGTCATCGATCATATCGCTATATAATCAAGACCTTGCACTTGTATTTCCGATCGATCATTTCGGACGTCAGAAAATAATGAACATATTCGTGGTATGAGATTAATGCGTAATCGTACGTTGGACTTTCATTGTAGCGTATTCGGGACCGCAAATTGCGGTTCGCTCGTCCGTCGTGCGATACGTGCGACCACCTATTACGCGAGCTGTCTAGTTCCTAAGAAACGTAAGTCATACTTTCGTGGAATTCAAGATCGAAATACGTAAGAAACACGCACTTTTTTTTATTTTTATTATTATTATTATTATTATTATTATTATTATTATTATTATTATGTGGTTCACCGAGTGACTCGGTAGAAAAAATCTGTTCCATAGGCAGATCTCTGGAACGTCAACCAGGTAAAAATCGGAGACAAAGGTACGACAGAAACCACGGAGAACAATAAAGCCCGTAGAACGTGACCGAATGGCCATAGGCCGGTGCACACGTGTTGTTTCATTCATTTTTACAAAATCCCCTTTGTACCGACCACATTTCTCGAATAAACGTATTTAGAAATGTTTCGCACGTACTTTCCCACACCGGAGAGCAAGGATTTCTAACCTGAGGTTAAAACTCAATGTGAATTATAAGTACGTGTGATGAACAATTTTTAAAACAAAGAGATCGACGATAAACAAAAGATTTTCAAAAATTATATCAATATTTGGAAAACGTAGTTTTTTAAATTATTATCAAATGATCTCGTTGGTCTTTCTTTTAGAACGTGTAGAATTACAAAAAAATAAGTACCACTCAATATGTTTTTTTAATTTTGAATGTTTAAAAAAAATGGTTATCGACATCTTTTCGTTTGGTGTTGCAACACAAATTTAACGACCAAGATCATGGGATAGTAAAATAGTTACAGGGCTCATCAAAATCTCGCCACGGCCCTGACGAATTTCGACACGTATATATAAGACCCCTTCGGTCACGTTCATTAACAGGGTACGTAGCGTGCTCCATACCCTTTACCTCGAACCCTCCAAGAAAATTGTCGAAATATTCTTTCACGAAGGAAATCGCATATATTCTTCCTATAACTCCTCATATCGCAATTTTTTTTACGATTTTACATTATTTTTATTTGAGATACGAATCTCGTATAATTAATATATAAGGTAAATAATAATAATAAACAATTCGTTTTTAAATAGGTATTTCATAATTTATATTGTAACATATTAATGTATTATGAATTGTTCATTATCATTATTTATCAATTTGACAAGACATTCTAATTTATGATTAACTGTACCGACGATAGTCTTATATATATACAGGGTGTCCCATTGGACCCCCCCCCCCCCTTCAGTCAAATAGACTTAATTATTAACATTTAACCAAACAATATTTTGTATACAAGTTTCAAGGTTTAGAGGAGAACGTAAAATGGCATTACCTGTTCGATCTTAGGTGGAGGTTCTCAAGGTCATTTCAAGGTTAACTTCTTTTTTTTCAATGGACACTGGTATATTTTTTTGCGGATTCGTATTTTACATAAAACAAATAAGAAACTTTTGTTGTAAACATTTTTTCAGAAAATGTCATTGTTCAAAAATATTCTACTGGGGGACTTGAAATGGAACACCCTGTATACATACGTTAAATTTACGTCCGACCCGTTCATCATAAATTATATATAAGATATAATTCACAGTATACATATATATATATATATATATATATATATATATATATATAGATATATATATATATCTTTTTTTTTTATTAATTTCAACCGCGAAATTTGATATTTATATAGACATAAGAACGACAGATTAGGATTAGGGATTTTTGAATTGTAAAGCAAGTATCGCGCATTAAACTTCGGACCTCGTTGGTGCCGCTGTTATTTGTACTGAATGAAGCGTCAATGGATTAACGGTGAGCTCGACATACACGATCCCACCCATACCACGTTACGAGCGTCGTCTACTGAAGAGAGAGAGAGAGAGAGAGAGAGAGAGGGACAGCGACGGCCATGAAGACTGAAAAGGCGAGTAAAGAGCCGGCTACCAGCATGCCTCATGCTATATTAATATATATATATATAAGAGTAGTGAAAATGCAATAGAATATCGCTAGGCCCGTGTACGTGGCTTTTTTCCTACACCATTAACGACCGAGTCATCGAGCATCGAATTTTTATTATCGCTACGCCATTTTGAATATTTTCTTTTATGCCACGAAAATAGCTTTAAAAATAAAGAGGAAAGAAAAATCGTTTACGACGGCCATCTTGACGACTCTCGTCCGTCCGCTCTGCATTTAATTCCCCGTTCCTAATAACTCCGTTATGTGTTTGTTTTTGTCTTCTTCTTCTTCTTTCTCTAATCAAGGCTTCGATGCAACGACGTGGATGAATTATGAATTTGGGTCATGTTGAGTTACGTTCGAGTGTTTCAAGGCCATCGGGTCATCACGGGTTACCGAGAAGAAACCCAAGCGTCTGGGTCAAAGCTAACCTCGGAGTCCCTCCCTTTCCGCGAGAACGTGGCGCTGGATTCGACCGTAACACACTGCCGACGATCAGGAATGGCCCTCTTTCGAAGTCAACGACGCGAGTAACGGGATCCTTTCTCGTTGAGATACGAGAACATTGCCAATCGAGGTGAAACAACGGGCTACCGGTATATATATATAACGTTTGATTTACGGGTTGGGGAACACGTGAAAAAACAAAAAAATAAATAAAAAGAAGTTTGCTAAAATGGATGATGTAATACAAAATAGATAAACAAAGAAATATCTATTATTATCTTTGGTTTATTTTTATATTTTTCAGCATTTTTAACGAAACTTTTCGTCGTTATTGTATTATTAATATTAATTATTAATTATTAATAGACTATTAATATCAACATTTTGTCATTATTATTTGTAGTATTCCCGGGTTTTTGAAAAAAAACATATAAATAATATGAAAAATAGTAAAAATAACAATATATACATATATACATGTATACTTCTGTTATTTAAGCAAAAATATATTGCGTATATTCAGTTATTGCCATTTAAATCACGCCATTCAAAATGGGTTTACTTTAAAGCTTCCAAAATAGCGAGGTTTTTTTGCATGGTCGATGAAAAAATTAACCAACCGATTACTTTCTTTTTCTCGATTATTTTTATATTTACAATTTATTCATATTTTTACGACAAAAAATTGCATTGCGAACGGTCGAAAAGACGAAAATAAAGGTGCTATATAGGTATTTCTTTAATTTTTCTTATTTTGAAAAAAAATACCAAAATGGCAACGAGGGTTCGAACTTATTCGAAGCGCTGCTACTGCATAATGCAATTGACAAATACGCAAAGCGAGTAAGAATGACTAACGCGATCGTTGCATATCGGCTCGTGAAGTATTACAAGAAAAAAAAAAACAAAAAAAAAGAACAATAAAAAACTAGCCACCAATGATTCACTTCCGCCGCGACATCGAGCCTCTCGGAAACTCGAGAGGGCAATTATTATCTTCGCGCGTGTTTACGAGATTAATTCACGCTCGGGACCGAGACACGGCCGTAAACATGAATTTTCCGGGCGGACGTTGTTCGCGTCGGTTCGCAAAAAAACAAAAAAAGAAGAACGTCAATTACGATCGGAGATATAATAAAAATCATTCCGACGCACAACGGTCGTCAAAGTTTGTCACAACGTTCTTTTACTTTTTTACAAAAATAATAAAAATAAATGTCGACAACTTTACAACATCGCGATTTTTACGAATTAGAAACAATAAATTCACGATTCTCCGGATCCCCTCTAGACCAACAGTATTCAGAAATTAATTATAATCGAAGTAAAACATAATAGAGAAATAAAATAAAAAATAATTAATTAAAAACAGAATCAGTTGGAAACTTTCTTATTTTCAAAAATGAAATTCTTCTATTGAAAAAAAATATATAAATTTAAATAAAAATGAAAATATTAATTGAATATCGATAATAACTGGTCCGTGCGCAAAATTGATTTAACCGATAGTTATCGCCGTTATCGGTCGAATAAACAAATTAGACCAAAGACGATCTCGTGGTAAAAACAATTTAATCGGCGATATTGATATTCGAGATAAAATGATTTCATAATGACGATTTCGTCGAATACGATCGAGATCGTTATTATTTCTGTTAACAGGATGCGATCATTGTCGTACGAATGTCTGAATTCGTTTGCGCTCGTTCGAAGTCGGCCTTTGACCTCGCCGACGGTCGACCGTCTATTTTCACGTCGACGAGCTCGTCCGGGAAAAAAAGCTACTTAACCAACCACATTTCCGTACGCGTTAATTCAAGTCCAATATAGAAACAATTTTAATTTAAAACAAACAAAAAAAAATAAAATTGAAAACACAAAATCAAAAATTATTATAAAAAAAACAAAAAAAATCAAAAATAGCCGGTCGCGCTAGCGTTCGTGGATCGATATCGCGTCGCGAGGTCTCGAAAAATTAAAAAAATTGAATAATTGAACAAAACAAATTTTTAATTTTTATTATAAAATAAAATGAAAAATGGCCGTTCGAGTTCGCGTCAACGGTCGTGTGGGTCGATATCAAGTGCGCGAGCTCTCGAAGCCTATCGCGAAACCTCGATTCGTCTCAAGGAGAACCGGAGAGGCGAGATCGGTGTCTGCGCCGAGGAGGAACGATCTCTGGTCGAAGCTCCGCAAAACAGAAAAGAAAAATGTATTTCTCGTCTCGTACCTCGCCTAACGCGAACGCGACCTCTCGAACGCATTCCAATCGAGATTGTTCTCGAATAGATGCTTTTCCCGTCTCTTCCATTAAATCTCGATCGATATTTCATGGATTTTTCTTGAAAAAAAAAAAATACATCACACCATTGGAAAAATTTGGTTCTCGAACGTCGACCGGTAAAACCAGTTTTTCGACACCCCGAGCGGAATATTTATTTCTTTTTGTAATTCGAGTTCTAGAAAATGGACTGGTTTCGGGATTGGTGTTTTTTTTATATTTTTTTTTTGGTAACTGGACTTGATCGGGAGATACTTAAGAAAAAACTTTCTCTGTAAATCGATGGAAAGGTTTGTCGATAGAAAGTTTTTCTTTTTTATAATTGAGATAATACAAAATTCTAATTTATTATTTTTATATGATTGACGATTTTTTTTATTTGCTTATGGAATTGAAAAATAATTTAAGTTTTCTCGATAATTTATTTTTCGATCGTGGAATTCAAGTGATTTTTTGACTCATCGAGAAATTGTGGGATTATGAAGAGTGGAAAAAAGTCCTTTGATGAAAAATATTTTATAGATCTTTTTGCGATAGTTTGAAATACGAGACGAAGAGACAAACGTCGCGAGTTGCGCGGAAATCGACGCTCGCCGCGCGTCGAGTTACAACATTTCTCCGAAAGTCACTGGAGCTACCACTCGTCGATGTTCTATGTCGCGTAATGAAATTAAGACGAACGTGTCTTTGTCCGTAGAATGGTAGAAAATCGATAAGAATAATTTCTTCGAAATGAAACAAGTATTTAAAGAAACATAAATATCGCTCGTACCGATTTCTATTTTTTTCAATTTTAACCGATCAATTTCTTAATTTTATAATTACAAAATAATAATAATAATTCTCAAATTTTCAAATAACAATTTTTATACATATTTCCCAATTATTAAACAAAATTGTCTCAACTTCAAAACGCTCGACTTCTCAATTTTATTTTATAACAACGAAGCGCCGAATATCGTTAAAATATTCAAAAAACAAAAATATGCAGCGTTCGAGTCGATCGTGTAAAAAATTCAAATCTCAAAGTTCAATATTCGCAACCCATTTAAATATTTCAATTTCTCGAGGCGTTTGGCGCGCAAGCCGGTTCGAGGGAGCCGAGTTGAAGCGAACGCGTTCTCGCGTACAGTTTCCACGATCCCCTTTTTTTGCCCGCGCTCCCCGCTCTATCCTCGACGTAGAGACACTCGAGAGAGTCTAGGCAATATTGCAATTGACACAAAACATTAATGACGCAACGCCCGCACGTCACCACCGTCGAGTAAAATATCCCCCCACTCTCTCTGCTCCCCGGCTTAAGGCAGGACCCCATTGTGACGATCAGAAAAATAAGCATTTTTTCATGAATTTTTTTAATTCACTCTATGATTTTCTTTTTCACTCAATTAAACATTATTATTTCACGTACATTAAACTAGATTCGAGTAAATTTTTATTGAACAAAAAAAACAATAGTTGTAGTACAATAAATTTGTCTCTAAACAACGTTTTTCAAACTGGCGTGGACGATAATAGTTGGATATATAAAATTGATGTACGAAATTTTTTGTAATTGTAATAGCTATCGTTGAGCATAGGGGGGGGGGGGGGGGGTATTGAAATTACTATTTCTTAAAGGATCTTGAATGAAAATATTTTAGGTGAAAATAGTACTTTTTATTTCGAAATGTGAAATTTTGAAAAATAAAGAAAATAAAAAACGGTTATGAAATAACAAAAAAAATAATTGAAAACGCTCATTTTTCTGATCGTCGTAGTGGGGTCTGCCTTAACTCCGGACTCGTCGGTTTGTATAGCTCGTCTAACAAACCATAGCTCATTGGGGTTACAGCCTAAAGTCGCCACTTTATTGCTTCCTGTGAACTCTCTACGTACGTATAGTACGCCACGTATGCCCCACACTCGAAAATAAACTGTACTTTCGATCATATTTTCCACAATTGTTCGAAGAATTTTCGTCAATCGTGATCAACGATAATAATAATAATAATAATAATAGTAATTTCTATAATTAATGTAAATATTAATTTATTTGATTTTTATTAATATTTGACGATGGTTTTACAAACGGAAGTGCCAGTTTCATTTCGAGTACTTTTTGAGCATGAGTTCGTAGTTTATTGTACGATGACGACTTAACCTTTTAATCATAAACGAAACACATTTGTTTTCAGTGATCGAAACAGATTCTAACTTCATGTCATTGCTTTGAACTATTCGCGAAATAAATATATCCGAATTTGCTTCTCTATGTTCGTTCTTTTTTTTGTTGTATTTTCTCGAATGATGGGTAAGTTTTATTTATTTATCGTGGGACGTATTTATAACTACGTCGAGTGTAAATCGAGATGCGAAGAGGATATTAAATATTGGGGCGAAGATTCTATTTATATTGTAGCGTTGGCAGAATATTATTGTGTACCCGTGGACCTCGGTGTATAGTTTCACGAAGCTTGTGCAGAACCTGTTTTATGAAAACAGACACAGTACAGACGCGAAGCGCGTCTCGACGTCGCATCTTGCGCCCCGAGAGTATAAAAGACGTTCTCTGGATTTTTTAATATAATGTTTTACTCACTCTCGTCGGTGGGACGGTTTGTTTCTTTTTTCACGAGTAATCCAGAATATGCGTTTACATTTCACAGTGATAAAGCACTCGCACTATTTCTAACGTATTCCGACGATATACAACAGTCTCCGTTATAAATTTATATCGCGACGTACGTACATGTATAAAGACGCGAATACGAGCGAATAGACACGCTCACTGCAGCATCTCTCATTGTACTGAAAGTTTCAAAACGGGAAGCCCCACTCCGCAGGTTGTCTGGAACTCGGAGCAGTTACGGTTCCGGGTGTACGTTTCAATGTGTAGTAGGGTTTCGAATTTATGCAGGTGGCGCTACCTACTACGAGAGGCAAAGCTATCGATCGTAGGGTAACGCTGTAAATTGACTTAACGACGTATCTGTTGCGGAAAAGAACGGAACTTTAACGACGGTGAGAAAGATAACTTCGTCTTTCTATACCGACCTGTGATACACGTCTCACAATTACGCATTTTATTGTTTGATTTGTAATAAAAACTGTGAGAAGTTTGGGGCTTTGGCATAGACTCTACAGAGATTAGGGGGGAAATCAGCAATGCTCGACAAAAGTTGAAACCTCGAGAGATGGTCCGGCGGGGCGACATCTGAGCGGCCAAATGGTGAACTGTAGGTACTTTTGTACCTACAGCAAATTCCCTAGTCGCGGACAGGTGCCCTTTCGCCGCTCAGATGTCGCCCTACCGGAGCAATTATCGAGGTTTCAGCTTTTGACGAGCGTTGCTGAATTCCCCCTAATCTCTGGACTCTACTAAATTCGGTCCTGTTTGGGAGAATTCCGGTAATTTCTCGATTATTTAAATGATTTGAAAGACAACGGTCATTTTGCAGTTATTTGACCGATCAGAATGGCGCTGACGTCGCTATCTCAGCGTATCGCACAGATGCTCGATGTAATACTTGGCTAACTTCACAGAGTGTATTTTTTCGCAAGTAGAAAAATGCTACTGATCCGGAGTAGTGTGGGTAGTGTTTGGTACGTTTAGGTTAGAATAGCTATTTTGATAATTAAAAAACAGTTTTCAACGTATTCCCGGATTGTCATGTGATTATTGTCCGTTTTTCGTAGGGCAATCGTCGTCCGAAAACGTGAAATAAACGCGATACATAGTTTCGTTGGTTGTCGCGCGCGTAAACACAACCACGCGAATAAACGGTCATCGCAATTATAATCTTCTAATATTTTTGTGTCTACCTCGCATTCCGCGTGATACACAAATATAACGAAGTTTCGTAAAAATATTCGAATAATCGTTCGCCGTGACAAATTTCGTAATTTGTTTATCAACGTGGGATTGTTGAAATGGCGAGCGGCGAGACTGGCATAGCCCATTCCTCCGGTGAACCTAGAGACTGGAGGAAAGATTTAATTTCACAACTTCGTGATAGGAATAGATCACAAACAAGCTGTTTCGAGGATCTCATAAGTTTGCGTGAGTTATATTTGGGACAACGGACATAATTATCTCTCGCCACTTTCTCTTTTCGCGATGGCCTTGTAGTTGTACCATTTCTTCAAATTTCGAACGAATTACAAGTTTTCGACACTATTAATCGTCTCTCGAATATTTTAATATCATTGCTCACAAGAATAATGATACGAAAACCCTAAATACATATCTTGATCGAAAGGTTATAACATGCAAGGTTAAAAAGCCGATCGCAAGATTTGGAGGTTATGAATGGTTTTAGATTCGTAAATATTTTGCCGAATTCCACTCAATATTTAATGGCAGCAGAAGCAATTACTGCCGTCTAACTTTTTGTACCTCTTTTGAACCCATAAAAAACTTTTGACATACAAAATTAAAAAAAAATGATTTACATCAACTCGTATAACCTATTTTAGTCGCACTCCTCTCAGTCATAGACACTTGGAAGTAAACATGCATTGTCCGACAACAGGAGTTAGTTTGTAAATATATGTGTGATTCATAAAGATTCATTGTTTTCTTTCCATGAGTTTAGATTCCATCACCTTTTCTATACTGCCATATATTCATTCGAAAGACTTGATTATTTCCGATCATGGATCGAGGTTTTACATTTGTAATTAATAATATTTGTCTTTCAGATAACCAACTGTTTGACAGAGCAAATACATTGAGAGGGGAGAACCTTCAGTTGTCAATAGCCAATGAAAAGTTAAAGTGCGGTGGAGGTGCGATCGGCGGCTCGGGCGCCAACTCTGCGCTCGAAGCAAGATTATTGGCACAAGCGGAGGAACTCACCACTCTCCACAGAAGGAGAGGAGAACATACTCAACAGATAGTAGATCTTAACAACAAGTTAGAGGAAGTAAAGAAACAACTGTATAATAAGGAGATCAGGTATGTCTCTCCAACAATGTTTAAACTTCGTTCTGTGATGGTCAACTACAAAAACGCGCATTATATTTTCTGAATGTTTTTCATTCCCATTTTTAATCCAATGCTCGAGCATTTATAATGTCTGACATACAATAGGACGCCTCATAAGTAATAAGCTTCGAACTATCGTACTCTCGTTAGTTTCGATTCCTTCTCTTTTTTGTCGTCGCTCGAACAGGTGGGCGATATGCCTTTTTGATATACTCAATATGAAATTTTGCACTTATACGCATACACGTTTCATTTTCATCTTTTAAAATGCTCGATATCTTCACTTTTCTCATTAATAATATCTTCGGGGTTTCCTTCGTACATACTGTGAAGTTTTTCTATATGCACTGGATAGTACAAGGTATGTTACGTATATGAACTTTAATTCCTTTCATTGCCCTGAAATGATTAAAACAACCTTGCTAGTTTTTATAGAATAATAAAAATGTCCTTAACTCGAGTAACCGGGTAAACGAATTAAAATAATGAAAAATATTGCGGTATCATTATTCTTAAAAGAACGAATTGATTTTCAGACCAACCTGCCGAGGAATCAGATTTCAAGAGAGGCACCAAAGACTGCAAGAATGCTGATTTAAACGGAAGCCGTAAATTTTAGTCATGATTTCGAATTAGATGAGATTTTTTTATAGTGTAGCGTCGCGATCGATATAAAAGATTAGATAATAGATGAAATTTTGTATAAAAACGATGCATCGGTGAAAAGACTGAAATACAAATTGTTTATTAAATTCGCATGTTTCCTTGTTTTCCTATAGAGTTATAAAAGTCTTTATCAAAGTAGAATTATGTTATTTGATACTAACGTATTATGAGTTAAAAATGCCTATAAATTGTTAGGGTACGATCACTTTTTTGGATATAACTTATGAGGTTTTCATCAATGACTAATTTTTATGACCCATCGATGTTTCGTATTTCGGGTTCATTGAGTACGCGTCTCATAATTAATTAAAATATCTAAGGTCGCTGAACTTTCATAGATAAACAACCTCATTGCTTTTATCATACATATTATACACAAACGTTTTGAATAAATTTACCTTTTTTTATACTATAAATATCGTTTCAATACAACATGCAACCATTCGATTCCTTTACATCTATTTTCCCACTCCATCACAAAGCCAATGAACGACAAAAAAAAAGTTATCGCACAATTTTCATCGAATTAATCCGAGATCAACTAAAATACCAATGTCATTACAGTAGATTATGCTAAACGCCATCATTTTGTGCGCAGCTTCGCAGAGAGCTTGGACTTGAATGCTCGACTACGCTCCGATCTTTCGAGATATGTCAGTAAAGAGCAAGAACTGGAGGCTGCTAATCAAATGCTCAGGGATGAACATCAAGCACTGCAACTTGCTTTCGCAGCGCTGGAGGAGAAACTCAGGAAGGCGCAGGTAAGAAAATTATTTGCGCTATCTAACTTTCTCTCCAGAAAAGTACGAGTACCAACAATGAAATAAAGTTAGCTTATGAAGAAAGGATCGTGATTATTGCTAAAGTCGATATATCATACTCGTGGATATTTTTTAGGAGGAGAATCGTGGGCTGGTGGAACGTTTGATAAAATACAAAGCTAAAGACGCAGACAAGATGAACGAAGAAAATGATAATTTTCTGAAGTAAGTAGGATATGATATATTATAGCAGTATTATTATTATTATTATTATTATTATTGTTATTATTATCATTATTATTACTATTAACCAATAATGACTGAAATAAAATTGCAAAAAGACCGTAACTAGATATATTGAGATGCACAACAGCGTCGATAAATACACCGAAAATTGTGTGTCAATAAACATTTGTCGTGTATAACTTTTATATATATATATATATATATGGCACATTCTTGATACAGTTATTAACTTCTCAGGTGTTTCCCACGTTTCGTCAGATCGAAGTACCCATTGAACTAACTTCGTGAATTAAAAAAGAAATATTCATCCATCCATTGCTGACTTTCATTATTCAAATTTTATTCTCACTTTCTTAAGCAAGAGACGCAAAAAAGTAATGGAGAAAGAAAGTATCTTTATTTTAATTAATCTTGACGTTATTTTAGATCAACGGATAATTGAGATTTTTGTGTGCAATTCGATAACTTCCAAGTTTTCAAGTTTTAAATCGAAAACAAAAGTTTTCTCGAGTTGTACCATTTGCCAATTTTCGATCAATGAAAATATCTGAGAAGTTTAGAAAAAAGTGACTGATACTATGACGAATGTCTTATGTACTTACTCAAATATTTATCGATGGGTATCGATAATCTTTCGGAGCATCATTTTTGTTTAACTTACTAATATATTAAATGCTTGTTCTGGTGATAACGTTCATCTAGATCGACATTGTGTTCTGCGAATGGTTTTCCCTTACGTAGTTTTTTTTTTTCTACAAGCATCTACGATATTTTTGCACGTTCTGTTTTAGACTAACTGGACGGTGGTTCAATTTTATTTTTAGGAAAAATTATCATCAAGGTCGTACACGTACGACGCGATTGTTATTTCGTTGATGATTCGAATCCAATCGGAAAGTGGACCGTTACACGTTTAACATTAACAGCTTGACTGTGTTTTGAAAAAATGTATGAGCGCTCGTTAAGGGACTACGCTCATCTGGGACGGAACAAAAAACGTCTTAAATTTCGAAGTTTCAATCGAATTCGAATAGTCGATCGTATAATATTCTGGAAATATTAATTTCTTCCAATCTAAGTGTTCGTAGTCCCTTAAATCGATCGTCGAAGGAGGTACGATTTTTATGAAGCGCTCCATGTTGGACCTCCCGAGGCTAGGAAAAAAATTACACAGCGCTCGCACAGTCTGTATTTTCAATGATGCGCTATTATTGAACAAAATAATTCTAAGGCGCTAAAGGCGCTATCTCTGATGTTCCTTGTTTCAATGATTTCTTTCTTAGAACTGAGCATCGTAAGGCAAATTGCAGAATCCTGTTGCTTCAAGTTTGTGTCAGTATCGTGTTTTATTCGCTTCCTGATATGAAAGTTTTCTTTTGTAATTTTTTCGTTCCTTATCACGTTCTATCGTTGTGTAAAAATCAACGTCTTGTACATACAGTTTGCTTCAACGGAGTTACTTTAATAAATGCAATATTATTATTGCGTTTAATCACTATCACTTTTTTTTATAGGCACATAATTAATTATTTATCATAATATGTCTGATAAAATCGTATCTGTTGGGGACGTTTGTCTCGCGGGATAACAAGTAAAAATTTTAACATCCACGAGCTTTCAATAATATCAACGAATAAAAAATTAAGAATTTGTAAAAAAAAAGATAAATGACCCTATAGCAAAAACGATGATTTTCGAAATTCAATCTTAATTTGTTAGTTAACGAATCCTGAAACAGTTCGAAGATTTTTTTATTTTTCAATTATCACAATCACCTGGCAAAGTTACAAAATTTTCGGTATCGAACGTAAAGCAAACAGAAAGGCCATACAAAAATAAAATCTCACCTTCTTAAATTCGAGGAAAATCGAGAAGATAACATTTTCGCATCGGCGCGTCAAAGAAACTGTTTTTTGGAAGCGAACGGGCGTTCGGTCGAGCGTCGAGATTTATATTCAAGCGTCTGGTCGCAGTTACAAGCTAGAAATAGTGTCGTTATATATATTAAAAAAATTTTTTTTTTACAAAAGATAAAAAGAGCATGCCACGAAAACACAACACACAGATGCAGATAGAGCTTGTTCCATGGACGTATACATGAATGATCCCGTTCGTTCTTATTCTCTTCTTCCTATTTTTTTTTTAATTTTTATTTTTATTTTCCAACCGAAAACTTTTTTTTTGTTCTCTCTCTCTTGTTCTCTCTCTTTTGCACCAAAAATAGAACACGCGTGGTTTTATTCCGATATCTCCATGGACTTGCTACACTAGTCACTTCACGCTGCTTGACATTTTCGTTTCAGCGAGACTATTACCAGCCCGACAGCCTTTTTGATGCATACCATATCAAAATTTGGGTAAGTGATAAATATAAAAAGAAAAAAAAACAAACAAAAAAAATCTTGAAGAGAGTGAACGAATAAAAAACAACAAATGAAAAAAAAAAAAAAAAAAAACATTTTAACGGCCCGATGGAAAACGCTTGATGGCGAACGAGCTTTTGGGCTGGTATGCGATCGCACGAAGCTTCTTTTTTATTTTTTCGTGATTTTTTTACGAGTGCCACGCATCGATAACCGCTTTTTTTTCTTGTTATTATTACTGCAAATATTTTCATTACGACATTTATGCTCTGACGCATGAATCATGCTGTTGTGCATTATCTAATATGGATATATATGTATATTTATATTTATATATATTTCTATATTTATATATGTATATATATATATATATATATATATATTTTCATTTGGTTGTAGCCACCATTAGGACGTGTCATCGATTCGAATTCATCGCAATTACGCGAACACCATTTCTTCTTTTTTTTCTTTTCAGTTATACAATTCGACGTTTCGAAAAAATCATTACGATTATTGATAAATTTTTTTTTGAAAGAATCTTTTTTTTCGATTATCAATTATCGACCACACGCAGCGAATCTCTGTTCGATACTGCTAAAGAATATGAATACCTGCGGTTGGTATTTTCGATATGATACGAATATTCGTGGTTTTTTTTTTTATATGACAACTCACACGGAAAATATTGATGGTCGAAGCATTTTTTGGAAAAGATTGAATTTCGAAAATTTGTATATTTTTCGTGGCAAATTTGCTCATTAACGACGATTGCATCAAACGGACATATATTTAATTAACCCGAGAATCATAATTAATTTTAGGCTTACGATTTTGTAATGACTGCTTCTGTCGAAAGCTTGTTTTTTTTTTTCTTTTTTTTCACGAGTTTCCAATTTCGATACATTTTTTCTGCCTGCCCCCTCGATATTTCATTTTACGACCATAACGGCCCGCAATTCACGAAGTGTGTGCGAACGACGACTAATCAGGGTTGAAATTGCGAAAAAAGAAATGAAATTAATCGAAAAATCATAACGCGCTCGACTCAGGCGACGAGGTGCTTTTTACTCAGACGATCGACGCGCGTGCATGTTGAAAAATCACTGAAACTCGACGGGTCATTAACCGACACAATGCAGCTATACTTCCTGCGTCGATTTTGAATATCATTGAATATCATTGAATATCATTGAATATCGATAACTGTTACGTAAGATTAGATTTACACGGTATTTTTAAAATGGCTTTTTTTAAATTTTGAAATCGGATTTATTTTATTTTGTTTTGTTTTTCTTCAAATTTTTCATTGCAGAAAGAGACAAGCCAAGGTGCAAAAAGACTTGGAGGATGCCGCGAGAGATACGCGAACGGTCAGTCCCGATCGGACGGGCTTGAAGGAGGGACTCGTTGGTCTGCCAACATCGGTCCCGGCTAACGTCTCCGTCAAATTTGTACGTTGATATTAAAAACATAAACACCTTATTTTTTATGAATACTTGTGTACGAGTCCCAATCGAAAGTTTGCGATCCGAAGGACCTTTCAATATTTCGCGATACGTCAACAATTTGAAAAAATCGAAAATTTGATTTTTTGGTAATCAATTTTTTGTTGTTTCAGTTATTATTATTATTATTATTATGATTATTATACAAACGAACTTCAGAGGATGCTCGTTAAATACAAGACTTCACATAGAACAGCAATTGTTTTTAAATTTCAACATTTTGTCGGTCAAACGTTGACAAAATTGAAAATTTTTGTTTTTCTATATTTTCCCGGCAGTGACCGTGCATTTTTATAAAAACAAATGATTTAAAACAAAAAATTTCGTATACATATATAGAAAACGAGTTAGAATTAACTTCGTAATTTCGATTTATTTGTTTATCGACTGTAGAAGATTTAATCTTTCGGTTTGGAATGTGTATATTTGATGGAATTAAGATCGTGCGTTTTTTAAAACAATTTTTCGGGTAATTTCGTGATCGGAGCGATACATTATTATTTATTTAATTGTACGGTGAAATCTTTCAATTGTTAAAAATATTTGAATTTCTTAATTTAACTATATGCTTACGTTATTGTATTATAATTTATTTTATTCTAATGTAAAGATTGGTTTCACGTGTCTATGAATTGTTCCGTGTTAATGTACCGGGTGTCCGCTAAATCTCACGCGCATGGTACGCAACAGGGACGATTGATAGTTAACGCCAAATAAACGTTTGAAAACGATTCTAAGGAGGTTTTGTTGCATCGTTTCGTATCTTTAGGGAGTATGATTGAAATCGCGAAGTATAAGAATTTTAACTATCCGCTGTAAGGATTGAAAAACAAAAAAGTTAAACGAAAATCGAGACAATATCCCGAGTTTTAAATATATTTTCATGTAGTATTCATCAACGAAATTAATTTATATTTCAATCGTCAATACAATTGGGAGCTACGTAGTACATGTGTCTTATGTGAAACCTTGCAGAATGCGCACGATGGAGAGGTGAGCGCGGTTAAATGGTCGCCAGTCGATAGGATTCTCGCAACGGGCAGTGCTGACAGAAAAATCAAGCTGTGGGACATATCGAAAGGTAATTAATACACGAGGCTATCGATTTTTTAAAAAGAATAACCATTAGACAAGAAATATAAATGCGCAATGCTCCATTTTTCACGATAAAAATGTCGAAATTACGAAAACAGTCGATCGCACTAGTGCCTGGAGCATGCATACATCGCGTGCTCGTCACCGCGGCATACTGCGCACGCGCGAGCCCGCGCGGGGGGGAGCAAAGGAGTGGGGATTGACCGAGCGCGACCTCGGCATGGTAGGACCTCGACCGTGCTCGCATCGCGTGCTCTTAGCTTCGTTCCACTACGCACGCGCTAGACCACGTGACGGTAAAGAAGTGGGAGTCGACCGTTAAATCAAACTCCGTTCGATCGAAATCCTTCCGAACGTTCGTAAATTTTGCAATTTATCCGTAACTCGTGGAAACCGATATTTCTAATCCGTATTAATACGTTCGAGCAACATCTCGGAATTTGTATTCGATGAATTAAATATAACGTTCCGATTAGTCCGTCCCTCTTTACACAAAGAGACAAACAAAAATCTACTTCTTCCGGTCGTATCTTGGCGCACTTTCTCACCATACCGTGCACACCAGTCAGCGAATGTTGCTTAGAATCGCGTGTATCTCTCTCTGGAACGTCCACGGGAACACGAGTATCGCGTGCAACGAGAGACGGAGAGAGGAATCGCTTTGTAGGGGTACGGACAGAGGATACCGGGAGAGACACGAGGGACATCGGTGCTCTTGTTATATTTATTCAGATTCTCTCGCTGCGCTTGACTTCTCGCCTCGTACCAGGAGGAGCTATGGAAGTCCCGCGTGAATTATAGCATTGGCTACACACGTCTTGGTGTTGTCGTTCTCTCGTTACAAGGATAGGCGACAAGTATTTACCTCGTGTTATTTACTACACGCCCTGTACTTACTCTCTTCCCTCATTCTCTTTCGACTACCGCAACGCCATCTATCGGCCTCTCCTCGACTCTCGTAACTACCGCGACGCCATCTAGCGGCTTCCCTCTCTTAACTCTCTCTCTCTCTCTCTCTCTCTCTCGACGATCCTCCTTTCTTTTTTGTTCTTCTTCATCTTTCTTTTGTCTCTTGGGCGACTGGTGGAGACGCTCGGTGAGTTTGTATCGACGCCTCATTAATAAAGTCTCTTCATAGCAGGTTGACTCCCAAAAAAAAACGACAGGACGATCGTTTGAGTGCACATTCCCTCATCCGGTCTACATATCGTTTGTTCGCGACTGTTTATTTTGCGTTACATCGTAATCAATGGTGAAACGAACGCACCGAGAATACCGAGAATATGTCGCAGTCGGGGGAACAGAAAGCGTAGTACCAACAGGTTTATACCGGTCACTGTTATATGTAGATTTTAACACGCCCTTCGCAATGACTTCGTTCCATACCAGGGTCAATTACGAAATTATCTATTTTAAAAAAGATCGAGGCATTCTGATGTCGCTATGAAGGAAATTTCTTCGTCTAAAGGTGGAAAAGACGGGAAAAGTCAGTTTTTTTCGAGCTTTTGACCGAGAAGTTGAAACGAAACGAGATTTTAAATGTGGTATTCGTGTTGTACGGGAAATTTCCGATTTCGTAGCCCCCAATAAACTCTTTTTAAACGAAAAAAAACATCCCCTCGACCTACCCAAAGTCTCGGAATCAAATCACTAATGTGAATTATCGACGTTTGACGAGAGTCGAAATTCTTTTTTCTCCAAAATAACTTTATTGGGTGATTACGAAATCGGAAATTTCCCGTACAACGCGAATATCATAGTTTTCATTCCGGTTTATTGCAATTTCTCCGTTAAAAGCCGAAAAACGTGAAAATTTAGTTTTTTAAGCTTTTGGCTGAAAAATTGCAACAAAACTAGATAAAAATCCCACATTCGTGTTGTACGGGAAATATCCGATTTCGTAGCCCCCAATAAACTCTTTTTAAACGAAAAAAACATCCCCTCGATCTACCCAAAGTCTCGAATCAAATGACGAATGTGAATTATCGACGTTTGACGAGAGTCGAAATTCTTTTTTCTCCAAAATAACTTTATTGGGGTGATTACGAAATCGGAAATATTCTGTACAACCCCGATATGACATTTTCTATCTCGTTTTTTCCCAATTGTCGGTCTAAAAATGAAAATCATATTTTATCACGTTCTTTCATCTTATAACCGCTGTCTTGTAAAAACAAACACTGAAATCACTCTAGTTATAGAGCGAATTATATATGATCGTATCAACGAGGCATGCTAGTCAAATCAATATCGAATAAAGCGTTGATAGTTATCGTATAATCAACGATGTGAAAGGGAGAGAGAGAGAGTTCGTAGCAAAACTTTCCTTATATAATTGTGGACGGAGTGAGCGTAGGACGGGGGTCGGTTTAATTCGAGCTAACGTTGGTCCGGTATATCGAACGAAGGCGGGGCTTTCTCGCGAATCGTGATTGCGTTCCGTTCGCTTGGTTTGTAACTATACATAAACATATATATATATATATATATATATACACATGTATACATATATTCCCTACGAACGTTCTGGCTTAGGAGCTACCGGTGTTTCTGTCCCTATAGTAATATATTGGTATATGGTGGGCTGTCGCGTGGCGGGCACGTCCTCGCAATTAAGCCCGGTGTGGCGGTATAAATTTAATTAGGCACGAAGACCGAAGGCAACCGGGTACACCTGGGTCTCGTCGACGCTAATGCCTCCCGCGAACTCGAATCATTGCAGGTGCCTTCGAGAGCAAAGGGATGCTGGTTGGAAGCAACGCCGGTGTCATGTCGGTGGACTTCGACTCGACGGGAACTCTCATACTCGGTGCGTCCAACGACTACGCGAGCAGGGTGTGGTCGGTCAGTGACCTTCGCCTCAGGGTGAGTGATCCAACCAATGCTACTACATATCTATATACACACACACATATATATATATATATACAGATATTCGATATCTCTCTATCTATGTATTATATATATCTACACGTATCTATATGTCTATGTATAAATAGGTATATATATATATGTATATACTTTACTACGTGTATGTATGTATTCCTCTCCTATGATGTTCCATCATAGCCACGACGGAGGGTTGTACACGTTTCCAACGTAGATATTAGCAAAACATCAATATTAACCCCATGCCAGTCCCAGGGCGAGCAAACACACCAACGGAGAGCTCACCTTTACCTCCGCCGTACGGCGATAGACAAATGGTCACGTCGATTCCCTTCTGTTTATTTTTCCAGTGTCGAAATGCATTCTGCTTATCAAAAGACACCCTCTAATTCGATCACAAACCTCAAAGTCGAAAGAATTTCCTCTTTTTTCTTTTTCTCGCGGCTGAAGACTCGAGGCTATCTCAAGGTCGTTAACAAAAAAAAGTTCGTCGACGTTTAATACGACAAATTTGAATAAATTATTCTTGAGGATTATTTTACTCCCTTGTGATGTTTTTTACAGTTCAATTTTTCCTCGAACGGGCTTGAATTTGCATATTTTTGATTTTTTTTCAATTCTTTTTCATTTTATTCGTAAAACGTCAAGTTCGTTCCAAAAGAGCTTGGGAAAATAATAAACGCGACCGACGGCAGTTCGTGACTTTTCAAAGCCAAAATTCGGCGATAGACAGATGCAGTCGTCGGACAAAAATTCTTATTTTTCTCTCTCGTGCCGGAGATATTCGATCGAGCATGCGACAAACCACTTTTTCCCCGTACGTAATGGAGAAAAGAGTCCGCGGCTCGCAAAACAGCCATTAAATAACTGGGCGACGCGTGCTGCGCCACGAGGAGAATAGCCCGGGCGTGAGACGTTACTCGCAATGGAATATGAAATTTATCGTCGACCTCGTACTATACGGGACAGCTCGAACTCCCTCTCTTTCCTCCCCTACCCTCTCATACCTCTACGACCTCGTATCTCCTTTAGATCGTCCCCGAGCTGTTACACTGTTCATCTAAATTCACAGTGCGATCGTAAAACTAATGACGAGCCGTTTCGGAACAAAAAAGAACAAAAACGTTGAAAATAGAAAAAAATGAAAAGACGAAACGTCTATCGAGGGGATGCGCGGATATTTCGCATTCGCCTCCGTGGCGCCAACGAGTTAATGGCGATATTTTCTTCTTTTTTTTTTACAACAGATTCGTCTTTTTTTGGTTTGTTTTTCAGCATTTAGCGGATTTTTCTTGGAAATCTAAAAATTCATAAATTTCCTACTGTTTGGGAATTAAATGTGCGTTCATGTCGCGACCGTTTTAGTCACGTGACAAATAGCAAATCCACTTGGTCTTGTTTTCTCCGTGCGATTGGCGAAACGATCGTTGAGAAAAATTTAGTCTCGTTTAGTTTTTTTTTTCTTTTTTTTCGTTGCGTCAGTTTTGAAAGGGATGCTGAAAGGATCAGAACGTCACGATACCGTGGTTGGTGAGCCAAGCGGAATGATTCGATTTTTCGTAGGTGACACGAATGTTGTCCAAAGTTTGCTCCAGTTTCGAGTCCCACCATCCCCTGACGGAGGGTTGAAACGAAAAGTTTCGTCGCTCGAATCTTCCTTCGCTCTCTCCCTCCCTCTCTCTCTCACTCACTCACTCACTCTCTGCCTTTTCTTATCGACTGTTCGGTTCACCCTCGAAGGTAGTGGTTCACTCTCCTTATATTCCTCGGGCCCAACCCCGACGATGACCTCATCTCCATTTTTCCCTTTCTGCCTCGTTTTGCGAGAGCCATTGGGCGAGAAGAAAAAGACACTTTTTCTTCTTCTCCTTTTTCTCCTTCCTACATCCTCTTCTTCTTCCTTATACAGATTATGCAAGAAAAAGTTCTCAGGATAATGTGACCCTGGCATCTTGAATCCTTCTCGAAGCTACCGAACTTCCTTATTATCCCTGAAGGGCTTGCGAGAACATTTTCGGGCTTTCTGGTCTTCGATCGTTTAGGGCGCGGTTATCAAGATCGATCAGGACGAATGAACGACGAGTAAAATTATATCCACCCTCGTAGATTGACCCTTGCGTGCAATTATCGTTTCACGAAGTCGCGAAAAGGAGAAGAAGTATTCTCGTGAAATCGGGCAAGATACACGTAAGTTATCGACCATTTGTTTTTCCTTCGAAAAACATCCCTTATTTCTTTTATCAAATATAAAATATGATAAGGGAGCGTCACCTTTTTTCCTTCTTCATCCCTTATACAGGCTTATGCGGGAAGAAAAAAAAACTTTCCCGCATAATGTAGCCCTCTAACACCCACGTCGGAACTCCATGAAAATCTCCCTCCCCCAAGGGCAAAAGGTACACGAAAAAGAAAAAAAAAAAACAAAAATCCACAAAATCATTTCCTCGTGTTTGCCATGGGCTTCGAGCTTTTCGATTGAACTTTTATGAAACGCGGAGAAAAAAGAAAGAAACAAAAGTTGTCAAACTGAGATTTTTACGATAAATTCGAGAGAACGAGGGAAACGAACGATATAGCGAAGGGATGCAATTTATGGGTAGGTATACGCACCCTCTCTTCTTCCTTTTTATTCTCAAATTCAGATCCACTCGAAACGCGATGGGCCCTTTCTCTTTTCCCACCTGTGATAAAAATAAATTTTATATTATTTCTCCTGAATGGAGCAACCCTTATCCGATCCCTCCTGGAGATCCCCTTCGAGTACACGTCGGCCCAAAGACCAGCGCACATTCTTGGCACTGGATGACTCGAGGAAATCTCGAAACTCTCGATAATTGTTCTCGGGTGGAGATTCGAGTGTGCGAGAGAGAAAGAAGTCAGAATGTGAGAGGGGATAGCTTTTTGGAGGGTGAGAATGAGAGAGAAAGAACGATGCAGGGGAAAAGAGGGTTGAAAGCGTCGAAGTAAGAAAAGGAGAACGACAGGAAGAGGAAGGTTCGTGAGAGTACCTCACGGACATCCGTTTCTGGGAACTTCTTGTTCCTGATGAGATACGCGATTAGTCCCCTTCTCCAACTTGTGCAGCGTGCTGTCCTCGGTGGGGCCAAGTTCGTTCTTGAATTTCCTACGCCCACCTTCTCGACCTTCTCTCACTTCCGTTCATGTTCTGGTTCGTTAAGAATTCGATAGTCTCGATGTTGCTCTACAGATATATGTGCTCGTCGTCGAACGAGACATTCCCCAGGACGCTTGGTCGACGTCGACGATGACAACGACGATTTTCAATATATCGTAGGTACTGCAGTTACGAGGTAAAAGCTTAGGAAAGAAACGAAGAAGTTTCATATATATATGTAGATAGGATAGATAGATAAATGAGATCACGAGATAGGACGGTCGTGAGTCGAAGGGAGGGTAGCGAGATAGAAATGAGGAAGAAATTAATTTGAATTCCGTTCCGAGCTAATCCCCATCCCCTCGACTGTCAACGATGCTAAAAGCATACAGGATGAAGAAAAAGAATCATAGCCGTTCGCGAAGAGAAGCCTATTTTGCGCTGTTCCGTCGACAGGAGCAATGGAAACTTACTTCTTTCTCTCTCTCTCTCTCTCACACACTCTCTCTCTCTCACTCACGTCGACATAACTCTTTGTTACCTTTATTCATTACGACGTTGACGAGCGTTGGGGGTATCCCCATCCTTGGTACCTTCGTACCTTATATACAGGTATATGTATAAATATTTTCCCTGTAATGTTTTCGTGGTAGTGGTTGGCTCTGGCGTATACGCCGAGAGTATGAAGAGAGTAAAGTAAAACTGAGACGACCGAAAGAAGAAGGTGAATTTATATTTACAGTCGTTGCATAACGGTCGGGGTAGATTACCACCTAAGGGTGGGTAATTGGGATGGGGTTCACCTCGTTGCCGCGCTAGGTGAACGCCAGTTTTCCCTCTTTTCCCTTCAACCATCGTGTGATCATCCATTATTCTTCTCGCCTCTCCCCCCCCCCCCCCTCTCTTTCTCTCTTTATTTCCAGAATACTATATCCTTATAACACCCGTATAGATAACAGTATATTACCCGGGCTATGTACATGGAGTATAAAACTATGTTATGCTCTTCGTATCATGCGCGAAATGGAAGGATTTCTCAGACGGTTCCGTAACTTTCCGTCGTATATTGTTACTTTTACGCAACGTATCGTCACTCATTTCGGTCATTCGTCCGATGTACTTTCAACACTGATTACATAGAAAACGATCGTAAATGTCTCGCGAGACTGAATTACCGTAATTTGTTTTCGAACCGGAAAATTGCTGGAAAAATGACCGTTACATGACGATCACAGAATGGGGAATGTAAAGAAAAATCTATATTCCTTTAATCGAATCATTCTCGATCGATCGTCATTGTGATCGTCACATTTCCATGTCTCATTTACATTTTGTGTTAAAGTCCCGAATCGAAATGTATTATAACAGTGTGTATTTCGTAGTTCAGATATAGTCGAATCGCAGACTAGCCGAAAACGGGTCTCGATAAACTTCTTCGGCAACCCGATTTATACGAAATTCATTGATCGGACGGATTTCGACAGTTTTCGAATGCGCGAACGTTATCGATTCGCACGTATTTTCATTACATCGCACGGGCCCGTACTCAATGGTACTAATGCCCTCGGTTCGCTGAGCACTCGTTCGTACTGGTTAATCATTAATTATTCAGTGAAATACAAAGCGAACGCCTGGTATACAATTCTACCGGGCTAACTGATGATCGCGACACTCGAAACAATATTTTCGTACGTCCCTCTCTCCCCCGGTTGATTGGAACTCGATATTGCAATTGGCCATGTTGGGCAGGATTCGTTCGACGAATGTTCTAATCTATTTAACTGTACGAGAGTATAAAGGCGTAGATACGCCCGTGTACTAGAACTATACAACCCTCGAATAACGTAACGCGGGACTCGGCGTTGTTGTCATTGCAATTTTAGAGTTTCGATTTGCCATTCGCTATCACTGACCCAAATACTGTTCGTTTTCCTCGCAGAGTACGGGAAACTAACGACGTTGGTCGACAAAATCCATTTCGCATGTAGCCCGCTTATTCGAGTAAATTGACCGAGTATACCCACATTTTCCACTGTTTCACGTTTCTATCGCGACCTTGGTCTCGATCGTTGTTCGATATCCGGTTGACTAGTAGAGATAATTTATTGGAAAAATTCGGAAACATAACGAGACAAAGTGAACGGAATCGTCTTTCCTACCGTATTATCTCGTGGTTTTTTTTTGCATCTAGGGAAAATAAATTATATCGTATGTTCGCGAAAATCATGTAATTGCACGTCGTGTACTTCGAGCTAAGAATTAATACCTCTGTTTACGACTATCCTCTTGTAAAAAGCGTAGCTACGAGTGGGCTCTATCTTACCGACCGAGGTGCATTTTCGATAGACACTCTCGAGGTATGTTTGCGATGCAAACAGCAGGATATGGATGAAGACTCTTTTCACAAACATAATACCTTCATCGTCGCATTGAGCCGTACGACGATCCTACGTTGGAGCACGTTCCACGCCACAACATTGTAATTTATATTCAAATTAATAACGAAATCGGCTTTTTCCTCGAAGCACTCCGGGTTGGGTCGAAGAGAGTCGCCTATCACCATTAACATATCATTCCCTTCGCCAATTTCATAGTACCTCGCGTCAAGACAATTTATGCACGCTCATGACTCAACTCGCGCATATAATGAATAAATTAATATTTAATTAATTATACAATTATTCGTAAAGCTCGAGCGTTGTGTGTGTTTGTGTATGACGAACCCGCGACCGCGACTTTAACACCGAAATCTAATCGAATTTCAAACCACGTACCCACGCGTCGCGAGATAGAGAGAGAGAGTGAGAGAGAGAGAAGAAAGAGACGGCGATAGAAGATTTTGAAGCTTTTTTCCTGGTGGTACTTGCTTTCCTCCCTTGTTTACGTCCAACGTCGACCACGGCTTCGATAGGGCATTTTTCCATCCCTCGCCCCACGGACGACGAGCATCAACCTGTCATTTGCTAAACTTCCTTGCTTGGACACGTTACGTGCGGTTATATTTTGCAGGGGTTAGGTCGTACGGTTTGTTGATAAGCTGGGAAAAAGTGACCGCGCGAGTCAGGGCCAGGCAAAGACCCTGGTTTCCTTGCGATTGTTACACATGATATATATTATGCGACCGCTGCGATCAGTCCCCCGGTAAGTACAGCAGGCTATTGATAAAACTTTCGAATGATACGCTTTTTTCTTCTACTTATTTTCAAAAGAAAATTGATATTTTGTCAAAAATTCAACGACTCGCGTGAATCAGATGAAAATATCCGAGTGGTAAGTTTGAAACATGGAGGCGAGAGTCCACTTTTTTCCATTGGAAATGTTTGATATGAACAACATTTGTTCATATCGAGGGACTCGACTCGTTCGACAGATTTGTGTAAACATTTGAAGGACGTTGGATAACTTTCCGGTAAAATGACGAATTTTTATGAAAAGTTTCGAAAAAAAACGTACATTTCCACCTTGGATTGTTCGGGATTCGATCGGTGGTCAATAACGTTGAGTCGACAACCAACTTTTTCTTTTTATGCATAAAGAAGATAAATATGGGTGATACGCGAAAGCCGGTGTCAACGTTGGGATGGCCCTTCGGTGGCGAGGAAACGATGCGTTAAACGAATATCGATGATAGGATACCTATACCACCGTCGCTATATCGACCACCGGCACAGCCACATTGTAACAGAATGGACACCTGGCCGAAGGGCGATAATGGACTCAATTTCGAGGGCCGCGAGGCACGAGCCTCGATATCTCCGAGTATAGGGAGGCGCGTTATCGATTCGAGGGGTTGCTTTGTGGGGATCGTTCCATTCTCCACCTATGTCGTTTCGAGGATACACTTCTGGCCCGGTCCTTCTCTCGTCGACCCTTCGACGAGCCACGTTTCGTTCGATATCATTCCCTCTTTTACGTTTGAAAAATTTGAATCATAATTCACCTAGAGAAACACGTTTTAAACGCTCCAACGAATTCTTTTGAAATCAAACATCTTTTTATATTTGCAAATATCATGGTTATTGTAATTAGATTTTTTAGCTTCTTTTGATTTAATGTTAAATTTCTCATATTTTTGTTTTGTTTTTTTGGTACTCTCGGTATTCTTGTCGTAATAACGTCGGTTTTAGGAACTAGTTTTCTTCGAAACGTTTAACTTCCATTTTCTTCCAGCCTTTAGCTCCGTTCCTTTTTCTATATATGTATATATTTATAACCGTAGGGCTTCCGCTTCTTGGAGATCGACTTTACATCGATCCAAGTTTTGTGCAGCTTGCAATGGTTAAAGCTACGCGATATCCTCCGAGAGACCATTTGGTAAGATTCCCGCTAGCCTTCGTGCCTCTCTTTCTCCCCTTCTTCTTCTTTTCTTCTACATCCTTAATTCTCTCTCCTCAATTCCCCGTCCCGTTCACCTCGCCCTTGGTGCCCATCCTTTCTTCCTTCCTTCCGGGTGCCTCATTATGCGCCCGCCACGCTGTGTGTCTTAATCCCCGGACTAATGAGTTACACCGTATATAGAACGTTGCGGAGGGAATGGTCCGGGGCAGAGGAGCTTCGTTGGTGAGCTCGGAAGCTGCACCCTCGCCCGAACCCCGGCGTTTTTTTCTTCTTCCCTTCGAACCCTCGGCGAGTTCAGTGAAAAAGAGAACCGGAGGATGAGTCTCGCTCCGTGGAATGGATAGGCGAGAAGAGGGTTAAATAAAAAAAAATAAAAAAATTGCGGAAGGAAGAGGGAAACTTGGGGGTGAATAGGGGCGCCCGGTATAATATTGAAGATAAAGAGCCGCGAACCGAAGAGGAGGAGTGCCGGTGTGGGAAACAGAGAGATATGAGTGCAGAAGTGCATCGGGAATCATGCGACAAAAGCAAAGGAGAAACATGATTAAGACTTGGACCATGCAAGACCATGGTCGCCTCTCGCTTCATTATCACGAGTTTTTCAATAGCACAGTTATTATAAACAAATTATCAAATTATCTGTTATCAAATTTCATAGTTATAATTTGTTTATCAGTTTTACCAAACTTTGGTTGAATCGGACTGAGCTTAATGCACAGTGGTACATTTTTAAATCTTTATTTTCATGACTGATTCAGCCCTAAGGGGTTGGAACTTGACGTCGTTCCGGCAGAAATGGTTCAGGTACGTCGACTATATTTTTCATCAAACGCAACACGATCCAATGCAAATTAATAAAACAAAAAGACAAATGCCACACGTTTGCGTCGATCATAAATAACGAAAAGATCTTGTCGCGTGATGATCTAGTTTTATTTTAGACTCGCTTCCTACTGATATAAGAAGTAATAGCCATAAACGTCCTTAAATAACAGGCCTTCGAAAATTCCACCTATCTCTTACGATTATGTTTGACATCGTATTAATTTACCCAGAAATTGCAACGTTGAAATATACGTTCGAGATAATGGTCCGCGCTAAACTTGTTTTGGAGCCTCTGGCCAAGAAATGTATAGACGGCGATGCTTCACTCAGACACACGGTATCCCACTTCCCTCTACGTTCGATGGAATAACATCGGGGCTAAGTCGGAAAGAAGCAACTTCACACATGTTTACGTGGTTAACTACGTAATGCGGGTACTGGGAGCATCTAGGAGCTGGTTCGGTTAGGTATCGTAACGTATACGAGAACCTACGAGGATGAACCTACGCGTTCGGAGTCACCGGTTCCCTTCGCGTTCGTGAGTTCTTTCTCTCTCTCTCTCTTACTCTTTCCAGCTCTTCGTCCCTCGGTAATTACCCATGTAAAATTACCGCATTTACATCCATAGTAGGAATAGTTATGTATACGTATATAAATGCATAGACAGGAATCTCAGGCACGCCTAGTATCAGCAGACGACACTTATCTCTCGTACGGCCAGACGGTTCATTGTACCGCGGTGGTACAGACTGCTGCGCGCAGAGGGCGCTCGCTACTCCCGGAAGGGTAAAGCGCGGGAAAACTGAGCGCGTCGCCGTAAAGTTTCCCGTTTAAACGCAATAGGCAAATGCGGAATGGAAATAAATACCGACAACTGTGTTTTCTTTCTTTCTTTCTTCTTCTTCGTTTCATTCTTTCTTGTTTTTTAGAAGCCCCGAGAAATCCCAGCCGAGGGTTTCTCCTACGGTAGGCGAGATTGGTGTGTATACGTGTATACGCGCCACTTGTGACACGTACCTTCTTGGGACGTTGTTAATATTGTAGGCTTTCACTGGGATCGGGGTTATCGCAGGATGGCACACGGAGCATGATACGCGAAGATACGAGTAGAAAAAACAAGTCGCGTAGGTGGGAAGAAACAAGAAGGTGGATATACCATGAACTAACCAATTTCATCGAATTAAGTCGGCTTGCACGTAACTCCCATTAGAAGTTACGTATGTATATGCGTTGCTCGTATGAGATAGCCCAGGGGAATTTCTGCCTCGTTCCACTACTCTTGGCAATATGCCATCTTATTTCACCTCGCGGGGTCTTTACTCGACGAATCACCCGGTGCGAGGGTAGCTACCCTGTATTACGGCGGTCATCCGATACCTTCGATCGCATCTTGGCTTTTCTAACACTACGATTCCTATGTTTCTTCTTACGTCTCGATGTTACGCGGGTCTCGAAAGTTTTATTATTGTTTTTCGATACGACGACACGATTACGTAGGTATCGTTTAATTAGTGGAACGTTGACGCGAAAGGTAGTTGCCAAGATCGTAAAGTAGGGGAGAGTGGGGGAATTGCAGCCATGTAAGGAAAAGTTGGAAAAAAAGTAATTTATCGTAGTAATTATTTATTGTTTTCAATATTAAGTCTTTTGGTCAATCAACTTTTATTTTTATGAATTAGAAACTTACTGATACTTGTTTAAGGTAATGAACGATTATATTTAAAAAAATGTGTCCTTGGCTTTCATTACCCGACAGTGCGGGTAATGGAAGCCATTACTTTAAACTTGACAAGTTTAATAACCTTTCAGGTAAATATTAGTAATAACATGCACTGTTTAATACGAATACGTTTAACATATGATAAACTAACGATCATATAATCAACCCAAATATAGCTTTTTTAACGCGTAAATGTTCTTTGTTTTCTTTATTGTCTCATTTCTTCTTTCTTTTCTTCAAAAACATCTTTCATGGGAATACCGGTTGGGATTTCTTATGTTGTTAAGTTTTGGTGGCCTTTGTGGGCTTCTTGATTAATGGCCGTGGACTCGATACAAGGGGAATCCATCTGGCTCCCATTACCCCGAAGGAAAGCATTTTGAATTGAACATAATAATATAAACAAATTTTGTTGTAACTTATTTTTTAGACTTCCAAACCAAAATACGTGAGCTAATCTACGGAATGAATTCGAGAAACAATTAAATAAGAAAACTTTAGATACTTTACTTTGATTGTGAGAAAAATATTTTTCTTATAACGAGAGGAGGCAAAATATGTTTATGGTCGTCGCCGCTATACCTGTGGCACTGAATCGGCCATCGGCAGTCGCAGGACAGGAACGAAGTTTAAAGAAGGTATTTGGATTGTTTCGAAACATGTCGAGCGTTTCTAAGTACTTTTTTTTTGCGCTAGCTCCCATTACCCGCTAGCTCCCATTGCCTCGCTATCCCCTATTTACGAGTACTTTTTTCCCTCAACAAAATCATTATGATTTGATCAATAATTTTCATTATCATAAACATTTAACGATCTTAATACGTTGAAAAATAACTAATTATTTTTCAATAACTACGAGTCGGTAGTCGTGGTAATAAAACCGATACCAATGGGTTTTGCTCGTTCAAAAATCGGTCCTCGTTTATTGTCCCGTTGTTTTTCAACGACTTAATAATTGCACCCGTCCTATTTATATCGCGGCAGGCTCGGGTTAATCAACACGGTAATTAACGCTACTTAATGTCCGAAAATATAAACGAACATGAAGGCTCGTTACTCGGTAACGACCTTTGACTGCTGCGAGGCGCTGGGTGTGTACGGGCAAGCTAATAAGCTTTCTCGTACGAAAATTAGTATTCAAAGTGTTCGCGCATAACATTTATTATAGTTATCGTATTTCCGCGTCGTACGTTCCGGAGGCTGGTGAAGAGATTAAGGAGAAAAAAACAAACAAACAAACAAAAATTTAAAAAAAAAACGAAAAAAATTCACGGGCTTGAAGGAACTGATAGGATTTAATACAAATCCGTTCGATGCATACGTAAGCAGCATTAGGTGGCAAAAGCAAAGCACGAGAGAGGATTTTAATTGAGATCAAGCTTCGAGCTGCACGATCGGCGAAAATTTCATGGCACAAAAGCCGCTACCAAACCCCTTCTTCCCCTCTTTCCGTATCCGTTCTCACCCCCATTCCCCATCTCGAATGCGCTCGTCCCGTCGTTGTCGTCGTTTCCCATAGCCGCACGGTTTGTAAACGCTTTGGCCAAGTGCCAGAAAGCTCGATAGCGACGCTATCGGGATTCCCGCGTTTCGCTAACGAAATCGGCACATTCGTGCCGAACGACGCGGCTGGAATAACGAACGACCTGTAGATGTTTGGACGAGAGCTTATATACGTACATTGTACATGGTACTACGGTATGGAGGTTAGCAGGCACTGCTTCGCGCCCGGAAAACTCCTCCTATATATTCTCCCTCTACGCTAGAATTTTCACTGTTCTAGCTGGATCCCGTTGCGAAAGCCCACAGCTGCAAACCGCAAAAGCCCGCAGCGCACACTCGGCGCCAAGTTTTTGCGACAATTTCGTGTCTCATGACGAATTGACCCGTTTGACTCTTTTTTTTTTTTTCATATGCATTCGCGAGTGTGCGTCTGTGTGCGAGCGCGTGCGCGGTAGGCGCGGGCTGGTAGGGGGCGATGGCTGGCGCAGGCGCAGGAGCATGCGCAGAGGCAGTTCTAAAACTAAAACCGACCATTTCTTTTATCATACGCGTGAAAATTGTTCGAAAAACCATGCGAGCAACATTTATCACAGAATTTATCGGTGAATAACTTTATACAATTTTCGCGTCTCTCTCTCTCCATCGCTACTTGTCGGTATTATTGTTCACAGATTTATGTCATAGCGCACCGCCACGAAAGGAAAACAGGAACGGAGTTTCGAAAACCCGTTTCAATTACTACTCGTACAACCAATCTGGCTTTATCTCCCTTTTCCTTTTCTCATTTCGTTGACGAGCATAGAATCCATTCTCCGTGAGAGGATGTCGAGGATGCGCGCGCGCGTGTACGCGGGGGTGAAGCAATCTCACCGGCAGCTCACATGTCGCAATAACTTTCTGCGAACGTTGCGAATCCGGAAACACAGGCTGGTTTAACGTCGCGACGACGTGCTACAACTATAATGGTACCTTCGGTTCTCACCTAGTTACCATCGAGACCGTGTGTTTCCACGCGCGTGAATCCATTCTCGGTGGCGAGGACAACCGCTTGTATATATACATCCGACCCTACAACCAACCGATTCACCGACAATTCACACGAGTACAATCACGTAGGTGTCTGTAACTGCACATCTCTCTCTCTCTCTTTCTCTCATCCCTCAATCCCACACCCTTGTTCATACCTCGACCTTCTCCCTCTCCCGCCCTTTGCCTCGCCAGTTAGACGCTAATTAGGAATTAATGCGTTGCGCACCGGTCCGGAACACGCGACTTGAACATTGCTAATGGGAAACAGCGTGGTTCGCCACGGATCGGCCACATGACCGTGTCCTACTCGTTTTTTCTACTTTCCTCTCGGGGTCGTAGCGACCCATCGCAATTCACCGAACGCGTGCTCTTACGTACGAAAGATCCGGCTGTGAGATCGACTAATATTTTAATAAAAACAATACGATCGTTTTCTTAATTTTCAGTCTTTATTAATTACGCGATAAAAAGTTGCGACAACAAAAATTAGTGCGACGAAATAAACAATTTTATTTTATAACGTACGACTGTCGTAAAATCTCGTCGGTCTTGATATTTTTAGACGTCTATCGAACGAACGAAGCCATCGTTTCGCGATCGTACTTCAAATTGATAACGGATAGAGCGGTTATAAATTTCGCGAAAAAAGAAGAAAACAGAAAAACGACTTATCGCCCGATACTCTCGTTTCGCGACGAAGCGATTCTCTCGTGCCTCGCACAGCATTTCCGGATATAAATACGAGTGTCGTGAAATCGAGCGTAAACTCTGCAAGCTTTCCAACACTTGTCGCGAGGAACTTTTCAGTGATTCCCGTATTACTGTATATTAAATGCGACCCTATAATAGCGTTGAAACGGCAGATTGATGCGACGACATCACGACTAACGACGTTATTAACACTGGTGGCAATAAGCACGCGGGCGGAGAGATGATGGATGCGTCGACAATTTGCTCTGATGTCGGGGCTGCCGCCAGGCACCCACCGTCGACGTTTCCGGAAACGCCCTTTCGCGTCGCTGATCGTAACCGGTCCATTATGTACCAATGACACTGCGCACTGACATATCGTGACTTTTCGTTCTCCATTCTCTTTCCCAACCGCTTGTTCTTAACTGCAAAATCGATGAAACACTCATAACATAGTGACTTACGTATATCTATAAGTTCGTGTTATTTATCGAGGCATCGAACCTCAACTCGGTCGCTGCTTCGCCTCGGATTTTCATTCGACGAGTTTCGTACCGCAGGCAAGATGATGTTAATTGTTTTTTTGTTTAAATTCTTTCTGAGATAATTTTATCTTCATGAATTATCTTAGCGTATATTATCTTATTGTATAGAAAAATCATCTAGATTGTTTAGGATCGAAATGTTCGATATTATCGCTCATCGTTCTCGGTGTTTCCTTTCACGTGTACAATCAAATAACTGAAACGAATTCGTCGATGAGACGCGAATGAAAGGAAAAAAAAGAGAGGGATTCTGGAGAAGCTCTGCTGGGCAACGACGAGCAGAGCCTGCTCTCTTTCCCATCGCCAATATCCGCGTCAAACCGAGCCATTAGGAATTTAATTAATCGTTACTCGATCTATACGATGCTAGACACTCCGACGAAGATTCGTTCTTCGAACTAGCCACTGCTCAGCCACTCGGCATCCTCCTTTCGCGTTACGGTCCACCACTACCGACTCGCAGTATTCCAGATATGAACCGAATTTAAATTAAAAGTGTCGGGAAAGTTTCGGGCGCGTTGGAATCTGTCGTTCCTCGTCTTTGCGTCGTCGTTGTCGTCGTCGGGCTGGAGGCGAGAGAGGGTAGTTTGGAGTAATTAAATCTGGCTTAGCTTATTACCCCGTTGCTAAGCGTTCGCCGTTCTACGTGCGACGTTATCCTCTCGCATTTCTCGCAATGTTCGTACATATATATACGGAACTATTTTATCAAGTAAATTCACGCTATTATTTATTTCTACGTAACGCTCGAGTTCGACCAGCATTTATATAGATTAAGCACGTTCGTATATCTGTTTTTATACGTCATCTAAATATCTTAAATATATTTTAGAAAGTCGTTTGAATTTTTGAGCCCCGTTTTCGGACTGAAAAACCCCGTAATTCAAGTTCGTGTTCCCATAAGTCAAGTCTCTTTCCGTAATTCAGATTTTGTTTCCTTAATTTATGTCACGATGCTCCGTTGATTATCTACAATGGAAAAGCTTCTTTAGTTTAATAGAAATACTGCTGGCGTGAATGACGACAATATATTTACGACTTTACAGCAATCGCATTACGTGGTGTAGAATGAAGACGGTTTTAAATTAAGACGTTTCCTCGAGTAGCGGAAGAGAAATGAAGTTTTCAAGTTATAATCGCTAGGGGATGGAACGTCCCTTGTTGTTACGACCCCCTGATGCATTGTCCGAGTATTCAATCAGCGTCGGACGAGAACGAGTTTCGGATAAACGGTGGAAGCTCATTGGAACAAGACCCTTTTTTTTTGTTAAAGGATGAAACGGTGGAAAGATGAAGCGACGGAAAAATATGCAGAGTATTCTTTGTCTTTTGTTCTCGAGATGTTATACTTGTCCGTTGCAGTTTGTTGCAAAGACCTTTTCTAATTAGCGTCAACAAGACGATATTTAAAGCTTGGGAAACGGAAACTCGTCGACTGATACTTCGCCTCGTTTATAGACACGTTGAACGATGAATAATTTCATCGTTGTTAGGGGATTATTTTTTTATTCACAGTGGCTCAAAACTCACAGGACTTTGTCACGAACGAGACAAAGGATACTTTAGGACACACCTTGAATTTGACGGCACGATATAAAAGAAGGCAAAACTATGTCGAGGAAGAACAAAAGACTCGAATCTTTGGTTCACTCTCGTCGAATATTCTTCTACCCGTGGAAGTTCCAATCTCGGTCTAGCCGAGAACAAAACCCCAAGAGAGCCAGCGGTTTTTCCTTCAAAGCACAATCTTGTTCATTAATCCAAATGCCTCGAGTTAATGGAATTAGTTTATGGTCCCCGACTCGGACTAGACCGCAACCGCTCAGGCTTGCAACGTTTCTCCTTCATCCTCCGAAAAACTACCCTTAACATCGATCACTATCGCTGCCAATCTTACTTCGATGCGCGACACTTCCTTCATAACTTTAGATTGTTTACATCGACGCAGCGGTCGATATTATCTTTCACATTCCAGAATTTGTTGAATCCGTTATTACCAATGGTGGGAATTTCAACAAACTCGGGCTTGTTTTTTAAATTACGGGTAGTATACGTTTTTATTGATCCAACAATTTTTTACTGATTTTGTAAAGTCAACGTCTTATTTCGAGGATCGATTGTAGCAAGTTTTTCAATCGTTGAGTGCAAAATTCGAATTTCCCTGTTTTTTTATCGATACGTGTCTTATAGCATCGAGTTGGGCACATTGTTGAATCGAAGGAACTTTGAAGTATCTACTCAACACAACGTATTGATGGATCAAGATTGCATCGAGTCGTTACTTCATGATGAAATAAAAAGCGTTCGACCTTACAATGGTGCAAGGTTAGCGCACCATTGGTGCGCGGTAACTAAGAAGACTTTCTCACTCGACCCTTGCACTTTGCACAGCCCTCCTGCCATCTCGTTTCTCTTTGAAATGGTTAGTGGGATGACGATACCTCGTAAACAATGCCAGGGTAAAAACTTTTCTTCTTTCTTTCGAGCTGCTCGATCGACTATCGCAGTTACAATGCAACATCTTCTTTCGGCGATATCTCCATTCCGTGCATAAAGAGATCACTTCTTCGTAAAAAGGGTGATAACCTAACTGAAACGAGGTCCTGATCTTTATCGCAAAAATGCTTTCGAAGCGAAAGGAGCAGTCGATATTAAACACGAGAGTTTGCCTTTCAATATTCGTCGAGCTCGTTTTACTTTTGAATTAAAATCCTCTACGGGTTAATGGAAATTAGTTCCGAGGGAAATATCGCAATCATCCCAGAATCGCCAACTCGCATCTGCGCGAAAACTCGGACATCGTACAGAAACACTGTAAAAACGGAAAATTGTTGCTGACGCGTTGAAATACAAACGCGACGGTGGTAAAAAAGGTAAAGTTTTAGATTACGAAGGCGCCGCGATCGAGGAATAGCTACCAGCGATTAATCAAATTCATGACTGGTATGCGAAGGTCTATGCGGAGTTATCCCACCTGGTCTGCTCGAGCACGACCGAACTTTTAGATTATCACTCACCCATTCTCTCGTGAAGAAGAGAACGAGTGAAAAGGTCGAAAAAAATGAAAGGAAGTACAGTGGCAACGGTGCCACCATCGTCACTGTTACCACCACGAGCGAGTAGTAACGGAAGTTCGCTCTACTTTGCGCGCGCACCGGCGAATAAATTCGCAAAGTGCTTGCGGGACTTTCACCAGGAACCTTATAAATTCCGGCAGGAATGTCCACCAGGTGACCCGAGAGAGATAGAAAGCGGACGGTACTTTCCGCCGGCTGAATAAAATAACCATTTCATGCTCGTCCCTTTCGTTCCCCGCCCCTTTTCGACTACAGACCCTTTCGACCGATTCCAACTTATCGGATCTTCAACAAAGTCTCTAGCCAGAGTCCAGCAAACCCGCGTCATGGATACCATTGTTCCATTCGTGAGATTGGAATTCTGGAATACTGGGAATATCGTGTAATAATTTAATTCGGATTTTTGCCACCAGGATCAGTAAGGGTGCTAGGTGACCCATCCGGTTCCTAGCGAACTTCCACCCGGATGGTCTTAGGGTATCGACCAACCAACTTGCCCTACCAATTTTTATTGACCATATTTCTCATCGCAAACTATCGTTATCATAAATCTTCTATTTTGTATCGTATAATTGTTCATGGTTGAATATTGACGTAACTGGACGACAGGACGGTAATTGTCTTGATTAGGCTGACGACAGTTTCGTGACGCTTGTTAATATTGACAGGATCTCACTGCTGTTTGAAAATTGATGAAATCTGCCGACGACCGTTCTATTTTTACCGAACGTTTGTTTAGCACCGCCTATAACAGTATTATGAAAACGCAGCGAGCGTACGGTGGACGACGAAACGCGTGCGTGTATTTGATGTTGCCCCGTGAGAGTGGTTGTATCGCAAGAGACTTATGACAACATTGTGCCTCGTCGGTGAATCAAATTATTCGGGTTAATTTTGAGCGTGGATCGAGGGACAAAGGCCAATCAGCGTAATAACGTTCGTGAGCGGATCCACCCGCGTACTAATTGCGCGCGATCCATTCAAAGAGCGGTAATGTCATTGCGCACGGGCAGATGAGCTTGACGTCGGTAACGGGAACGAAGGTAGTCCGCATGGCACATTTTTTTTCTCTCCTTCTTCCTTTCCACCAGCAGGGTCCCGGTAAATTGCTTATAGCTTGCCTCCTTCGGTTCGATGCTCGCTGCTAAACGAGAGGGTTGACCCGTGACCCCGAGCGCCCGACTCTCTTCGTTTCACGATTAAAAACTTAATTTTCATAATTCAGGTATTCTCGCGGTGCCGGCGGCCACGGAAATTCCGCACTGACGAGTCCACGATCTTCCTTTGACGATTAATTGCGTTCATTCCTGTAAACGAGGCGAAAAGAGGATCTTTATGAAGAATCGAGCAAAACATCATGAATAAATCTGAGATAAACGAACGAGCAGTCGAGGTTGGTTCATTGGTAAATACTTAAACGTTGGTGAAATAAGGATAGAAAATTCTGCTTCGCACTTTAGTAACTCTTGAAACGAATAAAATTTGTGCCTCGGCATTAAGTTTACTCTTTTGATCGACGATCATTTTCGCAGAGCTAACTCCGTCCGTAATGTCGTTACCGACGGTGCAATTCCAATTCGGATTCGCTGACAAACGGAATGATTCTTTCGCAGGTTGGATATTTCGAAGCGAATATCCAAAATGTTTACTTCCTCTCGTTTCAACCTTCTTTCGTCCATTAACCATGTGGACTACTTTGTCCATACTTTTCGCACGTCTACTTGTATTTTTTCAATATATATTTGTGATCGCATAAAAATGTTGCGATAATCGAAATGGAAGGGATGAGGGTCGTTCAACAAATGCCACCCTTTGCCACCACGATCGTCGACGTTAAGGATTGCGCTTAATTTTCCTCTGTACATAATAGCTTTCGAGGGTATCCACCCATTTCGATTCTATCAAACGGATTGTCAACGTTGAACGGTACAAGGCGGATTCCCGTCGATGATACGCGTATATATAACTACACATTGGCATTTTGTGGATGGTCAATAATTGGTCAATCACCATGGGCGACAGTACCTACAAATGGTAATTAAGGATCCTGGATATGGACCACATCCCTTTGAAATGAGGTTAATACGTGAATTATAGCCTCTCTGCGATAACATAATTACGTATGCATCGTACGAACAATAAATACGAGTACAACCCCTATTCGCTATTCTCAAACACATGGCACAACCCTCGCGACAACGTTACGTGGTACGTCAAAAACGCAACGTTTCTCATTCTACCTCGCGACCTATTACATATCCTCGACTCTCATCCCCCTCGAAAAAATTCAATTACGACCCTAAACCACCCCTAGCCCCGGACAAGAAGGCGAACTACATTGAATTACATTCCCCATCGATCTTTCGACACCGAACGTCTACCATAAGGCCTCATCTGGCCTCCGTCCGTCACTGTTCTGGCACATAAATCACGCGAATCCATATTACGCTATATTACATCCCTCCAAGAATTTCAATGTATTCGCCACGTATAGAAACTTGCCTCTGATATCTCAATCGTTTTATCCATAATTTTGAATAAATTTAGAATTTAAACGATTTTAATTATTACGTACCGATACGAAGATCTTTGTTCTTACATTTTTTGGCACAAAACAAATCACGTTTCCATTTGCGATGTTTCATTTTTTCCGATAAGTTCGATGAAATATCTAACGGAATTGGACCGATGGTGTTTCTCATAAGAATTCAAATCTTCTTTATTTCGTCTCAATTATTTATACGTAGAAATTCTCAACTTTGCATCCCCCGCATTTTCAATGTCGAAACATTATTGGACCGTCGCATCAACCCCGGGGTCACGAGACGTCGGCCATTTCCAAGGACCGTTTCATTCCGCCCAAAGTTCATTGTGATCGTCGCTCTTTGAGTATCTCGCCCGGGATTTAACGAGCCAAATTATACATGCATCTGCGGCTAGTATTCGAGTCCTCGAACAAGGGTGTCCATACGTTTGTAGCTACGGGTATGAAGAAGTCTGAGGATGAATCAGCGAGAATCGACGTGACGCAGCATCAAAGTAGTGACAAGATAGTGACGACCAGATGGCGACTGGTGCACGATACAGTCTGTGAAGGAGAGGGAGGGAGATGAAAAGGGGGGAGGGGTGTATATAGTCAAGTCGTGAAGTAGGTTGCCGTCAAAGCCTCGGTGGGATTTCGATGTCGGTATATCCGCCCTTTGATCATGCGCGGTCCATCGACACGACGAGAGACACGCGTTGATATGGGTATATACATTACGTATCAAGTTGCAATGTTTGCAAGCGTGATGGCGCCAGTGAAACATCACCTCATAACATACACTCTCGATATATCTATATTTATACGTGTATATCATAAACACAGATATAGAGATACGAGGGTGTTCAATAATCCGAAATATATGTATGTATGTTTCTTGTTCCTGTCCATATGACCTTCAAAGGACGCAATTAGCGAACAAACGTACATCTTTACCACTTGATCGAACACTATTGCATTTATCTTTATTGTTGTCTTGTGATCTTCGAAAGTTTGACGTTCGAAGGTCAACTTAGGACGAACAAAAATAACAACGGCAATAGAAAACATAGTTATAGAGATACGAGGGTGTTCAAAAATCCGAAATATATGTATGTATGTTTCTTGTTCCTGTCCATATGACCTTCAAAGGACGCAATGAGCGAACAAACCCACATGTTTACCACTTGATCGAACACTATTGCATTTATCTTTATTGTTGTCTTGTGATCTTCGAAAGTTTGACGTTCGAAGGTCAACTTAGGACGAACAAAAATAACAACGACAATAGAAAACATAGTTATAGAGATACGAGGGTGTTCAATAATCCGAAATATATGTATGTATATTTCTTGTTCCTGTCCATATGACCTTCAAAGGACGCAATGAGCGAACAAACGTACATCGTTACCACTTGATCGAACACTATTGCATTTATCTTTATTGTTACGTTAAAATAACAACGACAATAGAAGATTTGGCAGAATACGATATCCTTTCATTAGCTTCGATCGTTCGTTCGATCGTTTCAGGAACGCGTATTACCGTGTAGTCGTCGAATTGAAATGCACGAAAGAACGGATTTCGAAAGTTTATATGGCGAGGGGGCGGGGAATAGTCGTATCCTGCTAGTCGTATTACGCGTATCGGATCTGTGACAGAGGAAGATAAAATAACGAGGATACTTGAAGCTGTTTATAAAAGCATCACGGATAAATCAATAGAGATGCTCGTGTTGCGATATCGATAACGGACGCTTTTTTTTCTTTCTCGCGAATATCGATAGAGTAGTACGCTGTGAATGCAGCCGTGCGCATATTTGTGTGCATTGAAGGGTTGCTAATACGGTCGATGGTTGTCAAACCTGGAAATAAAACAGTTCTTGTCGATTATCCTGTTTATAGAATTATTGGTTTTTGTACGTACCTAAGTAAAATATAAACTATACAAAAGGGATGCTAATATTACTGACGTTACTCGGCGCCTTCGTATATTTTTGTCCAATTACAAAACACTCAATATTTTTAACTACCGTTCCAATTTTACCGTGAAGTATCTTTCTTATTTTACGTTACATCTTTCTGCTCATATTTGCACCCTTGCAACCTCGCACTCTTTATCGAACTCCACGTACCACAATTTATATAAAACCATCCCCTATTTTTAACTAAAATTATAATTTTACCGTAAAGTAGCTTTCTTACTTTCCGTTGCGTCCTCAACCTTATTCTTGCGCCCTCGCAACCTTGCACCCCTTGTCGGTCCCCACGTGCCCAAATTTTCAGTACGAAGATTTCGATCAACGCCTAAACTTCCACGTAACAAAATCATCCTGAAAATGCAAATTTCCGCGTGATTACCCCCTCAACATTACCCACCCCTATACCTAAGTAACCATCGACTCGGTATTCTCACGAAAGAAAACAAAAAAACACTAAAGTCGTCGTCGGTGGGTATTCTTCGGTTTACGGATGACGCAAAGAGAAAAGGGAAAGAGTGGAAAAATCCAGAAACGTCGTGAAGGGAGCCTGGCGTTTCATGGACCCCAGGGGGGGTGAGAAACGTACAAGAACGAAACGAGTAAAAACGTATGAAAATAGAACGTATAAACGCTATGGGAATCTGCGAGAGAGCGAGAGCGAGAGAGAGGGAGATAGAGAATGTGGAGATGAACGTGACGCGGTATGTCCTGTTACGGGAATAATAATACGGTTTCATGGGTTTTCCATGGCGGCCGTATACGCGTTACGGATGGGAAATGAGGTACGGAGGGTTCGGCGAAGCTTTCTATTTGAATTTTATATCTTCAACCCTGCCCGACCAACCCTGACTCGTACCCCTCGCCCTCTTCTCATTTTACAACAAGAGTCACGAGCGCGTTCTCGTTTTCGCGGCAATGACTCAAATCCCTTCACGGCCGTATAAAACGTCAGCGGCGAACCGCTTAACGCGAGTATAAACGCGAATATCCCGAGCTCGCGATTCGCGATGTTACAGCTTTACAATATTATGGTGTAACGCGACTCGGGGTCGACTCTTGTTCGTTCACCACATGGTATTATGGAATCGAAATGTTGGAATATACACGCTCGCCACTGAACGTTCGACGAACGATTTTTTGTACACCATCGTTATAATCTCGCTCGGGGAATCGTTAAACGTACGCCAAGAGAGTAGACGGGTTTACCACCGTGCCAAAATGTTCGCGGAGAGCTTTGCCACGCTCCGCGCGGAATACAATGGTATATCTGCATTACCGTACCGGAATTCGAAAGCCCCCGGTATTACAAGTTATTTACCGCTCGATCCCTGCCGCTCGCAACGAGATCCTCCGCGGGCCTCGCAACGTCCGACACGCAAAATCACCGGCATCCCCTAAGGAATTTTCATCGTACCCCAGCTAATCCCACCCCTCGCTCACCTTCTACCCTACTGGGTCCGACTCCCGAAGCAGCAAACATTTTGCATTCGTCCTCGAACAAAACAAACCGTCGAACCCGCCAACGATATTTTTTCCAAGTTGGCCACTACGTAAACTAATTTATTCCACGAGGGACCCCTATTAATTTTCCAACTGCTGTTTGCCGAAGTGATCTTTTTTTATTGTCTCGTTTCTCTTGTTTATATTGCTCTTTTTCGTCCTGTTTTCCAGCTTTCTTCGATAAGGGATTACTGTACGAACGATGGGGACGTTTTATATCGATATCGTACGAGCTTACAAAATTTAACAACAAATCATCGAATTACATTTTTATTTATTATTAATCATCTGTTTATTATTAATTATTAACTACCATATTTGTGTAGATTTTCGTAGAGTTTCGTAGACTTTCTATTTAAGATTGATTTACGTTTGACGAATGATAAGAATTATTTTGTAGGCTCGGTGATAAGAATCGAGACAAGAAAGAATATTTAGCAAAATTAACCACTGGTAAATTGGAATTTTTTGCTAAAAGAAACGAAGCGTAGTGGTCGGTTTTTCAAAAAATCTAAGATTTGTGTTTTTCCCAATCCAAACGGCCATTACATTCCACATTCATCAACTTTTACATCGGCTAAGATCCGCAGAGCGGTTACGAGTTTTCGCATAGGTCTCACCTGCGTCGACCCTGAGCTGGTTAAAATGAGATATGAAGGTTGATTTCAAATCGTCTTCGAGCTTTTGGCCAGCTTTCGAGAGGTCGCTCTATGTCGAATGTACGAAAATGTATATGGCGCACGTGAAGCAGCTACGTTCAAGAAAATGGCAATCTGGCTGTTGGGAAGCCGAGAAAAGCGTCCACTTTCTAAATCGCGTCTGGATGCGCGAGAAAATTGGAGACTGCCTTTCGGGTAATCCTGTCACGGTGGTTTTCCTTCACCCTTGCAACGCTCTAATACATCAAGCTCCTACGCTCCTGGCAGCCTCTTTGACGCGTTACCTTGTACACATCCGTACACGTCCACTGATGGTGTCTTATTAATTCGCCTCGTAAATCAACAGCACCGCCATTCCGTTTCTCATTCTCCACCCCTTTGGTTCGTTTCAACCCCCTACGTAGAGCTTTCTCGAGAAATTTATAACAGTACGTGCGTTCTCGAGAAGTCATGTTTCAAAAGATCCACTCGAAAGCGCGGTGGAAAATACGCCCTTGAAACGGTTCAAACGAAATATCGTCCCTTGAATTGTCGTCAAAATTTAGAGTCGAAAGAAGATTCGAGACAATTAATATATCATTTTGTTCTCGCCGAAACATCCATTCGAAACGTTGGCGGAAATCATGGTGACCGTCTAAAAAAATGAGACTGTAAATGTAACCGGAAAGGCTTAAATTCCCTTCGCAATTGCCGGAGTACAGCCCTTGAATAAAAGAGGGAGAGGGTTGAAAGGCGTTGATACACACTGGCATTTCAGTTTCCGTCTGTTCAAAAGGCTTTTCCACTGTGAGCTTTCGAGAGACTTGGTGGGTTTTAAAGCTCGGTAAACTAGTCGTAGAGGCAAGCTGAGGAAACGGAGGGTCGGGTCGACGATGGTAGAGGAAATGGCGAGGTAAGAGATTTTTCTAAAGACTAAAACGCCAGAGCGTGAGCCAGATGGGCAGGATGTAGAAAGGTTGCAGAGACCGCAAACGGTTCCGCGCCAGGCTCGGATTCAAAGCTATGAGGAGAAAAAAAACTCGTTGCCTTTTTTTTCCAGTCGCTCTTGGAAATTACGAGATGTACGACCTTGAGACCTTGAGTCAAGGACGATCCGAAAAAATATTCTCGATCTCGTTCGAACTTTCATCACCCTGAACTGAAAATAATCGTTATCCCTTATAAATCACCTTTCCTGCTCCGGCTCACGTATTCACGACTGAATCTTCAAAGCAAAAAAAGAAGGCACGAGTTGTTTATTGCCACTCGTCGGGAGGTTGCACTGTGATTTCAAGTGGGAAATGCTTTCGAGCTGACACGAAGCTGAGCACTCGGATTTATGCGTCCACCTTGAAGAAGATCGCCGACGTTCGGATTAACGAAGCAGACGTACTGTTGGACGCGTCTGAAAACAGGAAACAAAATGGGAGCTACGAGTGACAGCCACCGAAATAAATTCTAAATAAATGAAAAATAGAAATAAAAACTGTCAAAACAACGATCTTCTACAGAATCGACATTGGCTGGAAATTTAGAAGGATTTTTAAAAATGTGTTAAACTTAGGTAACACGTCGTGTAGGATCAACGACGACAAGGGATGGCTATAAGAGTCTACGTGAAATTATTTCGATGCGATTGTGGTCGCGAGCCCTGGTATTTTCTGATGAATATTTAACGATCGCGTTGACGACGAAAAATGCGGGTCGCGAAATTATATTCACGTATCTGCGTGACGTCGAGGAAATGAAATTATTGTTCCCTCTACCGGTACTGGTCGCAGCGGTTGGCGTTTTATACACATGGTGGAAACAGTAGGAAGGATCAGGGCGACGAGCGCAGGACGCAATTTACGTACCGTTGCGAGCGGGGTTGGAAAACGGGAGAGGGGGTGAAGGTATAGAGTCGCAATAACCGAGTTATGGAAAAACGATGGTACGACAGAGGAAAACCTGGTACCCCGGGGAACAACACCTTGATATTCTGGATTTTGTACTCGTTCCTTTTTAACCCTTACAACCTCCCTCGCTAGAGGCTTTTACGACGAGTTTCGGTCAGCGACTCTTGTAATATCGTAGGGCTCGCCCGGGGCTGAGAATTTACAATTACGATTATTGTTTTTTATCCCTCTAATATAAGATATCAAACGTTATTTTGCATTAATCGTAATAATGGGTTGTAACCAGCGTATACGTGGTTACAATGTTGTAATGGGGTTGAATGTAAATGTGAAAAGTTACATACATATTTACGATCGCGCTCGAAGCTAAATGGCCGACTATTTTTTGTTCTCTACTGCTTTTAAAAAAGCAGTCAAGCTGAAATTGTTTTTTGTCATTTCTAGTTTTGCGTATATTATAAATTTACACTTAATACAACTCAAGCGTCCTTTTTGGCAACCTTTAGAATTTGTTTTATTATTAAAATAATGTACGAAGAATCATTCGTTAACGTACATTCGATAATTATAAATAATTTCAAGAACCCGTGACGTCTTTTCCCAACTTACAAATTTATCGTCAGTCGGTAATCCTAATTAGCCCTTGCCTGAACCTACTCTTTCTTTGCGGCACTTCCGGCAATCACGCGGAATCAAAGTGCCCTAACCGTTTTTTAATTAAACAAACGCTCCGAGACAAGTTTCACCCTACAACCCCATCGGCCAACCCCAAATGTAATAAACAAAAATTATAATACAATTTTCATAATATTTTTTCACTTCGTACTACAATAACAATGATAATTTAATTTCATAAATATGAATAACTCGAAAACGTGAAATTATTTATCGTGCTAAAATTGAGAGAGTAAGAGAGAAAGGCTGCTTATATTATATTCACACCAACTAACTCGCGGAGAGAGGTGCTGAATTCGCGTTGGCGTGAGAAAAATTCAAGATAGACGCCAGCCGGAGGAGATTCTCGAGTTCCGCGAGGAAATTCTCGAGGTACATTAAGGCTCTCGTGTCGGTTTAAGGCCTTCGCGTGTACCGAGCGAGTAAGATAGCGGTAGGGGTGGCTCGTGGGGGTATAGGGGTGAGACGCGAGAGAGGAGCATGAACAACGGAGTAGAACAGTCGGGTTCGTCTCCGCTGTCGACGTCGGCACGAGGGCACAACTTTCCTATGGGAGGTTCGTTGTGACCCGCTGCTTCGTCTCCTTCCACCCCTCTCTCTCTTTCTCTCTCTCTCTCTCTCTCTCTCTCTCTCTCTCTCTCTACCCTCAGACGCTCACGCAAGACGCAAGTTTACGCCCGGCAAAACCACCGCTCTTGTAGTACCAGCAACACCCCGTGACGTTTATGGTACGGTCGGGGTGACAAATGAAATGTCGCGTTGTCGACGCCGATAAGGAATGCCGAGAAGTTAGTGCGACGTATTGTTATATACCAAGCTCGTACATATCGTTTCCCTCGCTCGTAAAAAACTATTCGAATTTTGTTTCCTTATTTCCAATATCTACCTATATTTATATAAATTACGGTGGCAATGACTTTTTTTTAAATATTGACGCAGCATTGACTGGATAAATGAAATCAGATTGTTATAATTTCGTAAGTATCATTTGCATACAAATTAAGTAAATGATAAATATTTTTCGAGACACGATCGTAGCAGAATTTTTGAAAAAAAAACACATGAAATTTAATTAAAATTGGTTGAATTAAACAAATTGCAATAGTTCACATAAAGTGTTTTCGACTGACGAGAATAAAACAATGGTGAGCGGTCGAGGGATGCGAAATATAAGGGTGGGATCGATAGAGAATGCTTCATACATCCTGTGGGTATCGTATTAAGCTTCGAGCTAGAGCGAGGCGGAGAGAAATCGGACCGGTAGTCGCGACTGAAAACAGGGATAAATAACGATCACGTTCCATTAAGATAAATCGGCAGGTGGCGGAGTCGGTAGATTGTAACTGACGGTGCGGTGATTGGGTAAGTTATCGCCATTGGAGAGTGAAAAGGAGCGAGCGAGCGGTAGGTAAACATCACGATGTCCTTACGCAACGCATCGAGGTCATCGAGGTGGTTGTGATGTAATTGTTGTCGCGCACACGTAGAAAAAACAAACGTCCGGATTTCATTCAATCGCTCTTATCGTTTCCGGTGACGATTTATTCGAGAGTTCCTAAATGCGTGCAATTTTTTTTGTCCCTCGAAAAATTGTCAACCCTCTATGTGCGTTTTTGATAAATCGTTCCATTATCGTATTTTTATCGACGATTATTCACTTTTGTAGGACTCGTTGTTATAATTATATTCAGACTGAAATAATTATAACAAAATTATTATTATTACATTATTAAAAACAAAAAAAATACTTCAGATCTTTTTCTTTCGCATTATTCGATTGACATTTTCACTCTCGATTCGCCATAATTTTACACCGCTTTTACTATCGCAGGATAATTTTCCTTGCTTCGTCGCAACCGCCACGTATTATACCAGAATTTTTGTTCCTCGAAGTCTCTCGTTCTTCTCTTCGCGACTCGAGAATGCTGCTAACTTCGCACTCTTTCAGCATTCTTTGTCATTCAGGCGACACCCTGCAATTAAGCTCGTTGGCGGTTTTTCCATGACGCCCTTACAAATTGGATCGTCAACAGAAGGAGGTTTCTCCCTCTCTCTCTCTCTCTCTGTCTCTATCTCGCGGCATAGCGTTTTCGCACTTAGCGAAGTGCAATGCCAACCGAATAGACCGGTAGGATACATCGAGATGAAGAAACAAAAAATAATAAAAAAACACAAGCTGCGTTCCGCCGAAATCGTTTCGCTCAACCTCCACCGCGATACAAGAGGCCGCGGAGGCGATAAAAAAATTTCAGGAATGCACCGGCAACTAGCCCGGTTCATACCGAGCAAGAAGCACCTCTCTCTCTCGCACTCGTTCCGCTCGTGCACCGCAATGGGCAAATTGGCGTTTCCGTTCTCTCTCGCTCGGATCGTTTTTCCGCACCGAGGTACGCGACGCGACGAAGAGAAACAAAAAAGAGCAGGTGGCGCGTCGCGAAACGGGCGTGAATGGAACGACGACGGTTGAACATTGCTCGGTCGGTAAAAGCAATCATGGCTTTCGTTCTTTTTAAAAACCATTTTTTCTTCTATTTTATTGATTTTTTATTATTATTTTGTTGTTTATTTCATAATCCTTCGATCTCCGTTTTTCGGTTTGTGCCTCGTTCACGAAACTCATCACGAAAAATTTCGCGCTTCGAAGGTTAACCTCTCTTGGTCTTGCACTCGAACGTTTCGTCGGTGCACAAGGGGTTGCGAAAGTTTAATTCAATCGGTCACTCGATATTCTCCTGAAAACAAATAAAATAAAAAAACAATGAAAATAAAAGCCTTTTCCATTGCGACGTCTGTCGCGTGAGTTTCTTTGTCGATTTATTCTTTCGTCGCGTCATTTATTATTATATGGGAACTATGGGGGGTGAAAAAATTAAATCAACGCGCGAAATATTTGTATACGTCGTATTTATAATTTGTTGTTTTATTTTAAGTCTCGGTTACATGGTCGAGTTCCTATTTATGGAGCGTTAAAAATTTCACGAAAGGAGAGGCCTAGAACGGAAGCGATATGCAAACGTCTCGTTCCGTCGTTTCTCGTTTCTACGTCTACCTTCTATTCCATTCGCTGACGGGTTGTAGTTGAATTACAGCTCGTTCAAATTTAAAATCAAGGGAGAATTCTACGCTCCTCTATTCCTTGCGCCAGTTATTCCGGAGTACGGAAATATCCCCGAGTGTTCTGCCTCTAACGATTCGATTAATATGCGTTCCGACTCGGTGCCCGTTCCAAGTTGCACGGTCATGACAGTGCGGCACGAGGACTGCGGTGAAAAGTAAATTTTTTTTCGTCAGACAACGAGTCGAGGGAATGTTCCATAGTATTTCGCCCTAAAGACTCGCTTAATTGATTATGTGCCCATTTTTCCATTTAAAAGAAACGTCGGGAGACTGGAAAATTGCCAGATTTACTGTATTACTTATCGAGCGATTGCTCGAGTTACATAATTGATATATTTTTTAATTTATATTTTTTCATACAAAATTATGAAACGGTGATTATTTAATTTTTCTATATATTAGAACAAAAATATAGTTCCATATTAAACAATATTTAATTTTAGATATTTCTTCTTGTGATTTTTTTGTATGAAAAAGTATGAAAAAGTTTACAAAAAAATACTTATCTTCGATAATAATAATGATAGAAAAAAGTATTTGGGGCCGTTGCGAAAGTTTTAAGATTTATCTACCGCGTAAATGATAACATTTAGAGAATTCATATATTCCTTCTCGAGACCGTTTTTATTCGATCCTGGAGACATTAAGAATGATGTCGTTCATTTCTTTTTTTTTCGATATAGCCCCGTAGGCGAACCATACGGCAAGAATGGTAGCTACAAAAGGGGGTCAAAATGATACGAGCGGTGGCCTATTACTTTGCTCGCTTTTTTCTTCCTCTCTCTCTCTCTCATTCTCCTTTCCTCCCTTTCTTAACCAGCGGCTCGCCCGTCCTCTCGAAGGGAGTCTAATCTATGTGCTATCCCGGCAGGAATTTTTTTTCTCCGCCGCTCCACTATAAAATTATATTCTAGATTTATACGTAAACCACGCCACGAATCTCAACGAGGGTGCTCGAGGGAGGTAGTGGGCAGAGGGGATGCGAGCGTAGGGAAGCAAGGCACCGGCTAGACTAAAAGCGAATCGGCTTGCGGGATGCAACGGCCGTAGCTCCTGACTACGTTGCGCCGGAAAAATTATGAGAGCAATATTAAATTTCAGCTGTGATTTTAATTACAAGAAAAAAAAAGACAAAAAAAATAAAAAAACCATTCACCCGTGCCTCTCTTTCTGCCATTGACGAAAGGGGACGGTGGATGGTGAAAATCGGGAACAAGGCTACCTCGAAAGCGCGCTGGGTCGAAAGTTATTATGCTTTTATTATTTATGACGCCATCCCTGAAAATAGTTTCCCATTTTGCGACCCCTCCCCGTTGCTTCGAACGTGATAGCTTGGCTCGGTATCAGCGATGATTATGCGCGCTTCTATAATGAAAAATAAACGAGACGGGACATCGCACACCTTTTTTTTTACGGTTTATTTTTCGTACCCTAATATTATTATCCATGTATGCACAGGTGAAAATTAACTTCGGTACGAGCGATAGGCCCCCGGCCGCGAGAACATTTAAATATGCATCAAACGATATATGCCTTTGGTACCACGAAGCTGATTTCCCAAATGTTTTCATCGCAACATCATTCGGATTGGCGAGCGATATCCCGCAGGCGTGAAACCTGAAAAACTAAAAAATAATAATCCAATATCGTATGCAAATTCTGATTACGTTCTCTCTATCTTTCTATATTTTTCTTGATTTTCGACTGTTTTTATCCATTCGTCTGAATGAAAGAAATAAGGTTTTTTCTCACCTGAAATGACAAGTCGATATGCACATTTTTCGGTTCAGTGGCGCGAAAAATGTTGAAAGCAAAATACGATTCACCCTTTCGTATCTTTTTTAGGTATGAGAAATTTTTCTACCTCCGGGTTGAAAGATCTCTTCGTACTTTGTGAGAGTGAGAAATATGTATAGCTTAGGGGTGAGAAATGTTTTTAACGTTAGCGATGAGAAAAGCTTTTTAACCTTAGGGGCGAGAAATTAACACGTACGAAGCAAAGACCGAGGAGCAAGAAGTGCGTCAACCTCCGACCTTGCTTCGACGCGCCGTTGAAACGCGCGATAAAATTCTCGAGGCCTGGCATAATGTACACAAGTCAGGTATATCTTTTTCGGGTGGTGCCTTCATCATTAGTGTAGTCGCACCACACCTGTCGCCACCTTTTCAAGAAATAATATCGCGCCCGGCGCGTCATAGCCCGCATTCTTTTCGTCTGGTGTTTTAGCGAAACGTAGAACCGCGAAACAAGAGTCTTTTGGCAACTATGAAAAGAAACTCGCTGGCTTTTTGCCGCCGTGGACTTTATGTCTCCTGGCAAAAAGCTATCGTACAAAACAACCCCGCTACTCGCGACTCCAACGCCCATTTGTTCCGGCTCACGAAACGACAACTCCGAGAGCACGTACTGGATGTTTGCACACACGAAACGAAAACGCGCCGAGTCTTTCGGCCATTCACGGACATTACTGACAAACTTAGAAGCATTTTTTTAACGGGAATTTCGGTTTCGTTCGTGCCTTCGTGTCCTTACCTAGCCTTTATTCATTATTTTGTATTCTCACCTTGTAACCCTAAACGGTGCTGTGTTACGAGTGAAATATTCCCTTTTTGCTTGTAATTAAAGAAGGGTAAACACGACTCACTTAATAAAGTGACTAATTTTATAAAAATTATGGTTCGAATAAATGGTCCCTTGGAAAAAAAATGCAAGCGTCAGAGTCGACTCTGTACTGTTTATTGTATCAAGATTGAGCCGAAATTTACCAAAGTTCGTTAGCTTTAAACTTGCTTTCGATCCGGTCGGCTCTTTATTCATCTCTCTCCATTTTCATCTTGAAACCCTAAATGTTCCTCTATTAACGATGGAAATATTGCTTGCAGTTATCAGATAAATGACAGCGCTTTAGAGTAACAAACGTTGATTTTCGGTTTTTGAGTTTTTCTCTCACCAGTCTTGAGATTTTGTAAAATATTATGGCTCCCTAGGATTTGATCGACCCAACATTTTATTTTTATAGTTTAGACATTACTGGTGAATATTAACTATATTACCATACACGATGGCTATAGCTTCAATCCTACGTCAAAGTGATCAAGGAAAGCTGATGTTTCAGCCCAAGAGAAAGGGTACGGGGTAGTCGAGTCCATTTCACATCTGTGAGACTGCAATGACCAAAAGCTTCGGCTCGGCAGAAGTCCCCAACAGTATTATACATTCGAATGACAAATAGTCGTAACAGGTGCAACGTAAACATCGTGACCATGGAGCTCTCCGAGTTCCAGTAATCTGCCACTATGCAGACTCCGTACTTAACTCAGTGTTAGACGTGATTTCGAATAGCTAGAAGGGTTCATCAATTTTCATCATCGTATATCAAGGCAAAAAATCCATCGCTGCCTCGATTTACCAGGGCATTTAAGAAATGTTTCAAGATTGATAATATAATTCAACGAAAGCTTCCCAGATCTCTAGATGTCCACCCGATCGAATGGAACCGCACCAATATCGACGTAATTGCAAATACATTACATTTGCGGTTTATAAACCGTGAGAGATGAAGTATCTTGGTAATAGTGGAAACGATTCAGACGTCCGGTATTCGGAGATTTGGGAATTTCGTAGCCAAGAGGTGTACCGTCAGACTCGTGTATCCGCATCTGCAGCGAGCAGTCCAGCCAGGTGGTCCAGTATTGCTCTCCATATGTATGGTTCAGCGGGCATTCGGATCAACTCGAGGATGGGTCGAGGGGTGCATAGTTGGCAAGTCTGGCAACCCTTATTTAAATGCGATATCAGGTAGTAGCCACTGGACGAAGGGAGTAGCAGGGTCGAAAGACGTAACCACGATACGACCGGTGAAGGACAGCCGCCTTAAACTTCGCGATGGAAGTGTTGGTTTGGGTGGCCGAACTGGCTAATCCTTGATGTACATTGCCCCGACTTCTGAAGATCCTCGAAACCACTTTCTGACCCCTTAACCTCAAGAGTATTCACCTAACGTTCGGTTTGCATCACCAACTAAATTTTGTCTCTACAAAGGAGTCGGAGACTTTGATCGTTGTCAACCAACCGCGGTGAACCTGCCATCGTTGTTCAAATAACAACGCTAAGACTACGCCACTTTGTCATTTCTGGTGGTGATCGTTTTGGGTCATCAACGTTCAAACTGACCGCATTGAAGCTATGTCGTTATGTCACAACAGTTCGATATAGCTGTTTATACCACCACCCCTTGCATACCAGCGACCAATACAATCTACAACAGATACACCCTTCGGAGTCGGGTTTCGCTCGGCTAAACACTGATATACCACTGTTCCACGCTACTGTCGCATATTGTATATCGTATCTCCAACTCTGAACGCAGGCGACGAGCCCTATCTATTTCGGACAGGCTGTGCCTCTCACGAACATTCCGACAATGCGTTCTGTTTTCTCCTCGACCACGTGATCGAACTGTCAAAAATATGACGTCAGCGTTGTCGATAGTTACGAAGGAATTCCTTTAGAAATACAACCCTCCGTAATAATTATTATCGCGGAATAACGAGATAAGAAACTTATTGAGATCTAAAACGGAATTTACAACGTGTCCTACCCTAATAATACGATATTTTCGAATATTTTATTATTAAACAAACCGTAGAGGTGGGTGTAACTCTTTATCAATGTTATCATCGGAAAAACTCGGAATAGAAAAAGATTGAATCTAAAACACGCGCTACCGAAGCTCACGACGCATTCTCCCGCAGCGATAAAATATTTCTGAATACGATAGCGAATCGTAGAAGTAGAGAGGGATGGGGAGGGGGGCGTGAACGTTGAACCAAGCCAGCGAGCACGATGCAGTTTAGTCATGCGGAGATATTAGTTAGTCGAAACTAGCTCTGCGTGTGGTGCACGGTGTGCCACATAAAAAATTCTAATGGAACGAGGTCGCGCCGTCGTAGGGAGTAAATTTTGCAGGTGAAGGAGGAGTATGGCGGACGCGAAAGATAAGAGCAGTTCGCGAAATGGGAAAGGTGGGCGAGGGACTGGGGAGGGTTGTGCGAGGATACCAAAAAGCTGGTATTTCCTTCCTTGAACGACGTCACGTGGCCAGAGGGGTAAGAGAACGAGGAGGACGGACGAAGGGTGGAGGAAGTCGTGATATGTGAACCTTTTACCTCAGTGGCCCACCCAACCACGCCTCTTCTTTCGCATCTTCTTCTTTCTCTCGTTTTTTTTTCTTCGCTTCTTTCCTTCTTTTCCTCTTGGGTTGTATGTGTGTGTGTTTTTGTTGAACGTAAGCGCAGCAGAACGCTGGGAAAGGATTCGAAGTCCGGGAAATCTCCCGTCCCGCAGGACTCGGATTTCTCGATCCCCAGCGCCTAACCTTCGGTAGATCTGTCCCCGACTCGTCGCTGTTTACGAGCTATCCTTGCTCGCATCTTCTTGCTGTTTCGGTTCTTCTCTCCTTCTCTCTCTCTCTCTCTCCCTCTTCCGGGTTTCAGCACTTTGTGAATCTCTTTTTATGTTTATTTTCTTCCATTCTTACCTCCCTACATCGTCCTCTCTCACTGTTTTCTTTAGCCAATCTCTCAGTATAGATCGTCTTTCCATCGAACCGGCTGTCACATCGATACCGGAACTTTCCGACTTTCCAATACCATCTCCCCCTTTTTTTCACCCTCGTGCCACAACTTTGTGTTTTATTCGTCTCGTGACGCGAATATACCCCGGAATCAAAAGTGTTCTTTTTTTTCACGAATAATAATGACAAAATATTGACTGAAATTGTAAACGCAAACTATAAGGGATGAGATAAATAACAAAAAAAAGAAAAACGTGTCGAGTATTTTACTAAAATTAGTGGTGACCTTGAAATGACTTTGAAAGTAGACATAAATATACAACGAGCTGTCTTGGAACGTGCCTCGTGTTTGCTAATCGTTCTCCTAAATTTTGCCGCACGAATCCGTTCGTACGACCGTGCCAGACTCACGTATGCTCGAGATCGAAAAATATGCGCGAGAATAGGAAAGCACGAGGAACGACGTGGAAAGAGGGAAAGGCACGGTGAGGCAAGAAAATCTGGAACGTCGACGGTGGTGAATTAATGAAATGCAGATTGCATTTAAGCGCGCCCAACCATCCGCGGGCGCTTACCCCGTTGGGAGATCTTCCGTCTCCGTTGGTATACGAGTATACGTTCTCACGGCGCGTCGCCGTTCCTTCCGCCTCGGACGTTCCTCTATCTACTCGAATCTATATATATATGTATATATATAAAGAGCTATACATATACACCTCCGTCACTCGAAGGTCCTTCCTAGGATTTAATTAGCGCATCCAGAACGAGCAAGATTCGCGTGGACCCGACGAGGCGCGAATGCCCCACCCGCCACACAGGAAACAGCCGCGTGCTATCGTCCTCGATTCTCACTCCCCCCCCTCAAACTACCACCCTTTCTCATCTTCCAATCCTTGCGCTTACTCCCACAGCTTCTCGTTAAAGTTTTTAATGAAGAAATGGTAAACCCTTACGTGTGCGAGAACCTCTCGTCGTTAGTTGTGTTTTGTCTTCTCCTGCCGTCTTCTCTTTTGCTCTCGGCCTGCAACCGGTGCTCTCCCTGTCAGTTCGAGAGGTCGCAGAATTGTAGATTAAATTCCGTCAAGCGTAAATCGCCATGTCCCGGCAAAACTACCCCTGCTTGCTTGAGAAGTGCTTTCTCGGGGGGTATAATGAATGGATGAACGAACGAAGGAAGAAAGGGGGATGGGTATGAAATGGAGAAATATTCAGGTGAGAAATTGGACACGGAAGAGTGCGCGAGATACCGTCGTATATTTCAGTTTTTCCAAGTCATTATAACAGTCCGTAAATTACCAAAATGTTTCGTTTTTTTAATATTATTTTTATCGCACGAACTCTTCTTTTTCACTCCCGCACCGACGACGGAATGAAGCCTCCGATGCTGTTACGTCCGGATCTTCATTCTCCCGTACTTAAACTTCATCTTCGTCTCATCCCCGAATCCATGGATCCTTTATGTAACAACCGAAGCTCATTCCCGTACGAACCGACGGTGGAAGCTTCGTCTTCTTATTTGCCGTGTAAGCTATCTATAGCATTATATACGGGCATATCCCCGAGAATATAACTTGCACGTAGAACTTTGTACGGGCGTAACAGAGCCAAGGTATGTAGAATGGTTGAACGGTGAAACAGAGCGTAAGGGGAGTCTGGCGAAGTTTGAGCCAAACCCCGACCGACGAACCGAACCTCCCGATACCGCAAAATCCGAATTAATTAGGTTAATGGATAATGGGAAAACGTGGTTTCGTTGCTTGACGCTTTATTGTTGGAGGTATCCGTTCTCGCTTCGAAGCCTTTTCGCTCGACCCTTGCTCTGGCTAACGTCCCATTCTTCTTCCGGCATTTTGCCTTGCGGAATCTGCTTTTGCAAAGCCATCGAACTACACCATCCCCATCCCTCACCCCAACATCCCGTCTCTCAATCTTCCCAACTACGTAAAAGTCGTTGTCTGGAAACGACGTTGGCGCGAAATGCGAAATCAGCTAAACAACCACATTTCCATTGGACGATCAAAAACATAAAAAGGATCCTTTCGTTAGATGAAAGTGTAGTAGGAGTGAAATTGTTTATTTCCATCCCTGATGGATCAGGGTTAATATACTCACCGAATTAAGCACCCCTGCAATACAGCTTGCCGTTTCTGCAAAGTTATCAGATACTGCAAAGGCAGCAGACACTACCATCCCCATATAAATACCAATGATTCAAATCATTGGTACGATGTGACTTGGGATAATTCTCCAAGTTAAACACCGAGGGAACAATGACGACCGAAAGTGTCGGATCTCGGCGTCGTCCATTTCATTGAATCTAAAAATCAAATTACTCCGCCGACAGTCAAGGGTATTAGACGGTACAGCCAGATTTGCTCGAACGTATCACGTACTCGTTGGTGGTGGATGATAGCGAATTTCGTGGAAAGGCAACGAGTGTGAATCGTGGGTTGCAGCTACGTGCTTTCGCGTTGCCAAAATGTTGCTCTGGCAATACAAGGAATATTACTTGCAACAGCAGTTTCGGCAGTCGTGTGTAGAAAGCGCGAAGCGCGACACGTGCACATATTAATGCGGGTCGATGTTGGGACTAGGAAACTGCAAATCCCGAGGTAAACTTTGCCAGTCGGTAGGGATACACGAGGGCTGGTGATTGGCATCTCGAGTAGTAGTAAATATCAAACGGAACGTATTCGTCGGGAAGGAAGCGAATGCATGCCAATGACCGATGACCGATCGGTTCGTCAATGTGCCTATCACTGAACGGGGTTTATCCCTTGGGCCGCATTAGGCTAGTCCGGGTTGTAGGATGAAAAGGCTATATGGCGGGGGGGGGGGGGGCTGATGACGACGGGATATGGTTGAACCGTAGCCTGGGTGGCATAACCGTAACCTGTATATGCCATCTACCGGGCACTCGGCACTTCGAGAGTTTGGCAATGGGGAGAGCTAGAGGGTTGCTCAGGCTGAACCACGGTAGGAGGGTTGGTAAGGGGGATGATGGTTCGAGCGAGGCAGACGCTTCTGATTCCCTCGCCAGCTGCTAGTGTCCCGATATGCACTGTATTAACGGCATAATATGCCACACCACGCTCACACTCGAGTTATACCGCCCACATCCAACATAACCCGGGCTGCAAGCTCTCACCGTCTGCCTGGGCTTTCTCCATTGCCCCTTACACCCCACTCTCATGCCCATCGCTCCTGTTCTTAGAATCCACCCGGCGCGTTCTTTTTGCACGAAGCTCCAGCACAGCTCGTCCCTCACCATCAGCCCAGTTTACCCTTTTCTCTTCCCGATTCCTCCAGCCCCTTCTTTCGCCATCTTCCCGCCGTTCTATGACGTAATTCACATCTTACTCCGTCTCTCTTCTTCGTCTCGGGCGTCTCGTTGCCGTCATGAAATATTTAAGAGTTCATTCCCCCTTCTTTTCTTCCACCTACTCCTCGCCGCTGTATACTATAATATGTATATAATGTATACCGCTATGAGCTTTATTGTGGGGATGAGGAGTCACGCAATTCGTTTCGCTGACGTTGGGAGCTCGGAATGAGAGAAATGGAATGGCAGGGCTAAGGTTCGGGGGAGAAAAAGGAAGCCGCGATAGGGAGGACGTGGTGAGATTATCGGCAATGTACCGTAGGACGTCCCTTCGCGTTTCCCCCCTCGCTACTTTTCCACCCCGTGTTTCCACGGGACGCTTTTCATTTATGAAAGAATCATCGCCGTGGAGATGGAATAAGAGAGACGAAAAAAAGGACTGCTGATACCAGAGGGTGGAGACTTTGTCATAAATTTCATTCTGTCCCGATCGTCTGTCGAAGTACTTTTCTCTGGAGTATATCCCGGTATAATCCGGAATGAGTAGAAGAAAACAGAAATTTATTTGTTCCGGATAGCGCGAGTGGCTTTAAGAATATTACGAGAATTTTTTTACTAAAACCCGATGTTCGACCTGTATATCACGAATTGTCGAACACGAACCACTCGATTGAATGAATCGGCGGGTAGGAGGATGGAGGTTGGCCCGATGCTGGTAACGGTATCCGACCCCTGAAATAGAGCCACTTATCGCAGTCAAAAGTGCACACGTATAAATACTTCATACATGGCGCGGTTATATATCGAGCTTTCGGTATTTACCGTACACTGCAGCTTCCAGGGTTGGGTTCTAACCGTATATATGCCACGGATGCACGAGTGGTACAGCTATCTCGATCTAGTATATATTGATTTCCCTCGGCAAAGTGGTGCGTAAATATTCATGATACTGTTAGAAGGATCAAGCGAGGTGCATCGATGCTTCTCACTTTGCTGCGATGTACCATACTGGGGTGCCTTCCATACACCGACTATATATTCTTGTATACAAACGGGCAATTTAAGCAAGAGCTCAACGGCACTTTCCTGGAACGTCTTAGACGGACACGTGATGAGAAATGGAAGCTTCCTTCCCAGCAAGCATGACAGGGATTTCTTCAAAAAATCCATATGCTCGTAGTTCCGACTACGGGTATTCGATGTTTGGTGCTTGGTTTATTCTCACTAGCAAATTGTTCTGATCTAAGGTATATTTGATCTCTGATTCAGCATTATAAGTAGCTCATTGATAAGCTTAAATACTTCACCTTCAAAAGATTTCTTTGATGGACTGACATTTGACTTCGATCGACTTTTTGAATATGGGGTCGTATCATCCATTGTCAGAAACTGTCGAGTGAAATGTGGTGATCGACAAGACAAGAATAACTGTCGTGTGATTTGTCGTAGTAACCCTCGGTTGCCAGGGTGCAAACCCGTACCAGCGATAAACATGGTACGAGAACTTGGTCAATTAGTCAGCGGACGACCCTCTTACGCCGGTTCCTCGTAAAACTCTAAGCGCGTCCGAGCCTTTAGTCAGCAATAGCGGACCATGGACTCGGTATGACCCAAGGTGAGTAATAATAATGGGGAAACGGGCACGTACCTAACGTAACTATTACGTGCCTCTTACTAATGGAGTCTTCTCTCCTAAAACGTTTATACACTACTCGGTCTACCCATTGCTACAACATTATTTTTCTGATGGAACAAAAACGAAGGCTAAACAATTAAGTTTGAAGTTTATGAACAACATTATCCGATAGCTGAGATTTTATATTTGTATTCCCCGTGAAATTTCCAATTCCACAAGTACGTATTCAAGTCGTTTTCGACAACAAAAATTCGACTCTTGTCAAGTGTCGATGGTTCACATTCGCGATTTAATTCCGAAACTTAGCATAGGTCGAAGGGACGGATTTTTTTCTGTCCAAGAAGACTTCTTAAGGGGGTTGCGGAATAAAAAAAATTCCGTACAATGCGAATATCACATCTGCATAACTATTTTATTGCAAATCTCCGGACGAAATATGAAAAAGTGTGGAAATTCATATTTTTTCCATCTTTCGATATTGCAGTGCCGAGCAAACGAAGAAAAGTTTATTTTCTCGATGTTTTAACTCTATCGCATAGGAACGCCTTAAAGTTTGGTCCTTGGTCATCTCGTTCTTGAACCGTTTCTAGTGTGCTCAGCTCCACATATAAGTGATGATATTACACACATATACACGTAAGAGCTGGAACCGGGTGTCTCGTGTGCCACACACTCAACGAGTCCAGTGATCTTCCGTAGAGGACGATCATTTCGACCCGCTGGGATGCGGAATCCTCCTACGGTTCCTGAAACTAATCTCCCTCCCAGTAAAGTAAGTATCACGGACCAGGAGGATGTCCCGAGGAGAATGAAACGATGCCATCCTCGGGTGCACGAAGGCGGGTAGTAGTAGGAAAAGCACCGCCAACGTCTTATAAAATTCGTCTCGCGTCTGTGCCTGCACATACACACAGACAGAGACACACACACGCCCATACACACCCAGTTATATCTACTCTAAGCGCAACGTCTTTTCTTAGAGAATCCTTCGTCAGCCGGCCGCTACGACCCCTCGAGTGTTTTCTCTCTTCTTTCCGGTTGCCCAAGAATATAAACGTTATACGCAGAGTTCAACCAATGGCAGATCTTTCGGTAAAAATACCGAGTATTCCTGAGGAAAATCTTTTTTCCTTCTTCTCTCATACTCTCACACATTAATTTCCCAGTCTACCAGTACGTTATACACCACCACCATAACTACCATTACCATCACCACCAAATACTTTTCCCAACTGTTCCTCCACCCGTTTTAGATTCTTTGTTTTCATCACAATAGCGATTGCCCGGGATGTAGAGGGGGCTTATCCTCTAACAGCAGCTAATTAATGGCTCATCGAGGATAAGAGCGGAAAACGGGGCGTTATAGAGGTTAGAACCGAACGCTTTACCACGTACGGAGAAGAGTGTGCGGAGCTCTGAAAATTAACGATCCTCGTTTGCCACTTATTTTCAACGCTCTCGTACTCGGCGCTGCCGGCAGTAAGGAGCGCAAGCACACTGGAGAGTTGGATCGGTTAGAGGGTGAAAGAGTGTGTGAGAGAGAGAGAGAGAGAGAGAGTGAGACGAATAGAGAGAAAGTGAGGGTAAGGGAGAGACGAGAGTTTGAGAGGTGGCTTCGGGCGGGTAGACAGGAAGTGTTACTATATATATATATAGTGTAAACATAGACGTCGGGTGGTATATCTGGAGGTGGAAAATTGCGGACCGCCAAGTAGAGAAGAGAGGTGCACAGGCTGGCAAGTCTCGGGACTTTCCGTTTAATAAGAAAGCACCGACGAGGATGCTGAAAATCGACCGTAAACGTTGCTACGTGGTCACTATGTCGAGATGGTGTGTGCGGTTGGTGCTCCTGGTGCTAGAACCTGACTCTTTCTCGGCTCGGCTAGTTCGCGTGCGGACCACTGGCCGTTTACCGCGCGTTGTGCGGGACATAATATCACGGCCAGGGTCGGGGTATAAGTACTTGCGACGGAGACGACTGAGTGGGGCGGGGGAGCGGCGGGGGGGGGGGGGCGTAGGGAGCCACAAGGCTCACCGTTTCATGGCACTGGAGAAGTAAATCGTTTTCGTGAAATGGTCGCGCGCACTTGGCTTCGTGGATCGTCCGACGTTTACGTACTACGTACACACACCTTCGCTATACACACATATATATATATATATAATGTATAGATGATATCTACTTTCACATGGCGTCTCCACACACTGTTCTTCACTTCTTCAAGTTATATCTACCTCGACCATACCTGCAGTGCCGTCCAACTGCTTCTCGTTACTGCCCATGAAATGCCCCCAACCTCCTGACAATTCGAGTACTCTCGCACGTGTCTCGGTACTATCGTCCTCGGCACAACCTTTTCCACGTATCCGTACGCTTGCTTGCATACGCGATCGAAACAATGGTGTATGGGACAGCTTGTTACCTTTTGAAGCACGTTGGACGATTTGTCCCGATGTTTCCACGTACCATGTAAGTATTCGGACAACAAAAGTAATTTTTAATTAATTTCAATTGTGACGGAGTTGTTGTTTCGTTACCAAAATGGAACGAGGAATAAGAGCGAAGCTGTACTATTAAACTCTAATTGCGGTAATCGATGTTTTCATTCAATTATCAATTTTATCGGCAGGGATTAATTTCGCTTCGAATACAAGTGATAGGAGGTTTTACTTTACACGTGTATCGCCAATTTCATGCTGTCGAGTAGATTATTAGAACAGCAGTGAAAATATACCGGCACCTAAATACATTAGCGTTAACTACCTTGACAACGTACACCCGGACTTCCTCTCCGTTGAAACTCGTGACATTACAATGAAAGTTCATTCAAATTGTTAGACTACCTCAAGGTAGTTTTGTTCTCATAGAACACTCGAGAGGTTCGTAATGTGTACTGTACAAAACACACCCGAAAATTCTCCCCCCCCCCTTCTTCCTCCCAATGTTCACCAAAGCAAACCCTTCAATTAATTAACGTAACAGCGTTTCCGTTGGTGAAGAGGAATGGACGTGGAATAGAAAACGACGTGGTCTAGGATCAGAACAAACGCAACTAAAAATAACAGCGGTAGGAACGTGCCGATGAGATGACCTGAATGCGATCTCAGCGCCACTCCTTGACTGGGAGGGCGCTGCGGGCCACTGGGAGCGGCCATTGATTATACTAGCGGGTTTTTACTGATTTAGACGTATTGGAATGTCTCTCGTTATAACAATTAAATACCACGCTGTCTATTTGTTTTCATACGATCGTATGGAACTCGAAATTCAATTAATGGTTATGATACTTCCTGTATTGACCCACGTTTACAGTCCTTGTCCTATCAATCGGTTAATCCCTTGTCACCATCATCAGGCGTAGCGTCCGGTCGCGTTAAATTTCCATAACCGGGATACCGATTTGTCCCATCTCGGAGTCTAGAAGATAAAAATAACAGTTATACCTGGATATTTGCGAGATAAGAGCGTATGAGGAAGTAAACAACGTAATACGAGTAAGACGATGAGATACTGGTTACACGTTGTAGGCGAGATCGAGAAAAGTTCGATCCTGACTCGAGTAAACGATCGTGCGATATGACGGTGACTCTTCATTCCGATATCTCCTTCCATGCACGCAAATCCACGAGAAGTGTTTGTAATAATATCGTTTCTTGGAATTATCTCGTACGATATATTGCAACGATCGAGTCGTTCCCGCAATTACATTTCCGGTTTCACCGTTCCAAGGATGGAGTTCCTGGTCTCGACAGCTTTAATTAAAAATTCTTAACCCTCTCGAACCGTACTCCATCGAACAATCGTCCGTAGCACACACGCTGTCGCAATAACACCGAGACTCGGCCGTTGGCAAAATATTTATACACGTTATATCGTTATCGAAACAACTTGTCAAGTAGAATATATCCAGTTATAATGGTTTAACTAATGCGGTCGGTTCACCCACGCGCACATTTTTATCGCATCTCGTGCACTCGATACTTGGGGTTTTTTTTTTGTTTTTCGAAATAAATTGATGTTATTACACGTTGCGCCAGTCCGGTAGCGTGCCTCTACTTTGTTGCATGATTCTCATTTTTCCCTACTCTTATCGCAAATATCTTATTGCCTTTTTGCACGATATCTGATAAAGACGAACGATCCAGTTGTTTTCTGTGTCATTGGGGGAATGAAATAAGGCAGAACAGGCTCGCTTTGTGTAAACATTTTTACGAATATGTGAAAGTCGTTAACAAGACGAGAGTTTGGAGCGTTACATCGACACCTGGCCAGTTTTATACAAGAAACCGTTTAAGTAAATTCAATTCAAATTAATTTTCATCAATTACTATATTTAAAAAAATGTCTTTCTGTTCATTTTCCACTTTTAACGAAATCTTAAAATGGATACGTTTTGAAAATTCCACTTTACTTTCCAAGTTAAGTTTGTACTATTTCAGGTGATATGCCCTTACCGAACAAGGTCATCGATTAAAACGCCACGATTAAAATTGATAAAATACGAGAATGAGAAATGAGTCATAATTCATTTTGCCATAGCGGCAAAAAAGATTGCTTCCGTTGCACAATCTCGAAGCGGTAATCCTCGGTGCGACGGACTTCTTCTCGAATCTCGGCTGTCTTAATATGTACATAGCAGTAATAATTTCCTGGAGTCCCATCAAGGTTTCCAGTCTTTTGATTCGCGGTAATTCAGCGATTTCTCATCACCGCGGGCTCGGCCGTCCGACTTATACGACGAACATTTGAGAAATGGACCCTGAACCAACGTTGAACCGATTATACATATATATATATATCTGTAAGTCGGAAGGATTTTCTTCTAGAAGAAGCACTCGAGCGGTAGCATTGATTTTACCGTGCGTCTTTATTGCATCTCCATCGCAGGTTATTACCGGGCGTAAACGTCCATGTAAATGCTTGACAAAAAGTGCATCGAGAATGGAGTAATAGAAGCGAGAAGCTGACGATGAGAAGGAGCAAGCATACGATCGACTAGGATAGAGTGAGAGCGAGAGAGAGAGAGAGAGAGAGAGAGAGAGAGCGAATGATAAGCGGGGTGTAGAGTAAAGCAGGAAGACGAACGTAGTCATGGTACTTTGATATGGTAAATTTCTTGTCCGGGTGAGAAAAATCGTGAGCGCTCGCGGGGTTACCTGCGTGCGTTGAATATCGTTAGTCGCAACCGGAAGTGCCCCGACACACACCGACTGGTCCAAGAAACACGGTCTCTCGTACGCTATAACTATATACGCGCTTATAGTTTATAGCGTATGGGCATACCATGCTATAATCCTCGAAGGCGATTACTCCCGGAGCGACCGGATTGCCGGGTGAGGAGGGAACGAGAAAACGAGATTCGTTGAATGAAGTCGAGCCGCCGGACCCGGTGCAACACCAGTGGATTTCACCAAAGATTTTGGCTGAAGAAGACCTCGCTGACTTCCTCTTTCACGGTTTCTCCATTTCTACCTCTTGCTCGAGCGGATCTCAACGTTTTTGGTGAATACCAGGCGCCATCACGCGGAGGTAATCGCGCCCCAGGAGCGAGTTCCCGTCGAGGTACCGAAACGAGGTAGCCGGATCGCACAGGGCCGTTGCTCTCGTTCTCTCTGTTTGCACTGCTGCTGATGCGACTAGTGGGTACTATTACTATTCGACTTTGTCTACCCGCTGTTGAAAGTTTCAAAGCAGTCGAAAGGGAAAGAGGAACGTGGATGATGGTGGTAGGCAACGAGTACGAGAGTCGTGGAAATGGAAAGATGAGGTGGCACGATTACGTATAGGTATACGCTGTCAGCATCGGAAATCTGATCCGGGTTGAAAGCTGGGAATGGTGGACAGTCTCGAAGACGAATTACTCGCTGAATACGCTACTTTCCACCCTCACAAAGTCAAAATTTGTCATTTGGTGTGTAAATATTGTTTACCTTACGGGCATTTCGATAAACCTCTGTATAGTTTACAAAGATAGGAATTAATTAAAATACCGGGACGTTTGATCGTAGAGCCTTGTAAGAACTCTGATTATTATTAAAATTGTTACATAAGCTATTTTTAGCGTTTGCCAACCTAATTCGATACGAACGATGAATCGACATACGCGGTAATATTCTGGCCCCATAAAATCAGAATCGCATACTGGAACGCAGCTGGAACTGTAATATCTCGAATATGGGAGTGATTTAACCTGTGATGGACTTTAAATTTCATCCGATCTCGTGTGAAACTGTCGCTCATCGGTTTTCGGATTTTACGCTGCGTGATGTGACAGATCGTTGAATTTTAATTGTTCCGTGATATCACCGATTCCGTTTGTTTTTTATGTGAGATAAATATACCGGGATGATTTAAATAAATATAATTTTTTATTAGATCGACGTTTTTATCTAGAATTTAAAACATTTGAATTCTTCGTGTCTCTCGTTCGCTCAATAGCTGCGCCTCGACAATGATACGAGCATTCGGGCAAGGATGTGTACGCACAGAATCATGCTCACGGCAGATCGACAGGACGAGGGCAGATGCTCTCGCATACAGGACGTTAACGTACTCCGGACTGAAACGCACGCGGTCCTCCCATAATGCCGTACGTATCGGATCGCACATACGTCCTGTTCTTCACATATTCAAACGATAGATACAACCATGCCCCACGACTAGACCAACCTAGCCAGAACTCCGTGGTCGGTTGCGTTATCGATTTTCCGATTACTCCATACATCTAGCATTCGCTCCTCTTCTCCCTCTCCCTCTGCCTCTCTCTCTCCTTCTCTCCTTCTCTCACTTTCTGGCTCGCACACTCTCTCATCTCACTGCGTACAAAATTACCAACCCATCTGTCTACAATGCCACAAAATTACCGTAACGTTCCCGTGAGTCATCAGCGTTACGACTGCATCAATCATGACTAATTACGCCCAGGTGACAGCAGGTTTGACGTCGCGTATTGGTGTTCCTAAAGATTCGTTACTCGTTGTTAGAATCGAAATATGTAGAGAAACCGAGAGAGAAATGAGGTAGATGTGGAGAAAGTGAACACTCCGAGATGAGTCTGGGAGTGCCGGGAGCGCGTTAAGGCCGTGAGAGAGGACGTTGAAAGTGTGAGAAAAGCGATAATTCCTAAGTACACATCGCAGTTACGACGGTATGGTAGCACGTACTTCGGAAACTACGGAGGAATAAAGTTAGTTTTGGGTTGAGTTAAAGCAACGTCGCGCTACCGTTTGATATCGTAGAGTGTTACTATACGTTTTATACACGTATATAGTCGCATTAGTAACGACGCCAAAATACTTCGCAAGAGGTATTCCGAGTCTGCGGATAAGGGACCTGTGATCCGCTAGGGCAATCAGTACACGACCGGTTGCGTATATCTCGTCGCTGCGACGTAACATTGGTATACTAGAACCTCGTACATAAGGCTCTCGACAGGGGGCGCTCGCGGCGAGTCGGGCCTCGTTATATGCCATCCGCTGCAATGTTCGGACTGCTAGGGTCGTGTTGGCACTATTGTAACGGCTATAAGAGGGGATATACAGCAGAGACGAAGAGCCGTTATGTTGGAATGCACAATGTGCCGGCCGTGGTACACGCTGCACACTGGTCTACTCTATCGAGTCCACCAGAATCCTCTCCCTACACATCCTCTCTAATTCATTCTCCGTCTCTCACACTCTCGATGACTCCCTCTTGATTCTACCATCGGTACAGATCCCTGCCATACCACCCATCTCTACCTCTTCAACCCTTCGCGAATCCCTCCCTGCCCCCTTCCCTGATCCTGCACTTCTACTTGTATTTGCTACGTTTACCGATCGAATCAACGTATTACCGGAGCTCCCATCGACCAAAGCGCGCGAGCGAGATGGAGTAGTGAAACTACGTCTGTTTCCACTGATTCTGCAGTGAGCCTTCTCCCTGCAGCATCCCCCTCCAACTCCCACTCTCACCCTATGACAGAGTGAAATTGATAGATTCGAGGTTTGCATTGGCGGTCATAACCCCCATTTCCATATCCAAGTACGTACTTCAACTGTCTGGTATTCTCTCCTACCCCTCGCTATCTCCCTCTTGACTCTCTAGCCTTCAATACACCTCACCCAATACCTACGCTTTACCTATCCAACCTCGACCATCCAACCCACTCTGAAGTTCGTCCCCATGGAATCCAATCCATCGAGCTCGGACTAAAGCTTAATATTTCGCCCTCTTTCTCTCCCTCTCTGTCGCTCCCTTTTTCGCTCTAGATGTCGGTTAGTACGCCGACAAGCGCCAAATACGCCGCACTCACCAGTACCCCATACCCTGGCTTGGTCGATCTCTCAAGGAGGGTTTTGCACCTCGTGCTCGTGGCGCAGACCCTTACACCGCTGGGCCGATCCTAGTGGTACAACCGGTATTCGGAGCTTATCGCTACGGGTTAACGGCGAAGGGGTTTTCCTTAAACGAGAATTGCATCCGCAAGAGTGCGAGATTTATGCCGGTGAATCTCTAACATGTGTACTCTTATATATGTACGTGTACATATTGCCTACCTATATAAGTAAGTGAAGCAGCTAGATAGGTATAATATTGTAGAATGGAGAATATGTGGGTGAGGTGAGTTCGGTGAGTAGGCCAAGTACCTAATACAGAATTTACGTCTTACCGTGACACAGGATATCTTGGAATTGTTCTACCTGATGGGAACCCGCTGTGTATTCCATACAGCGTTTGAACAGCCCAATTTGACAGTAATTACACTGTTGGATTGCGTTTAATTTCTACGAGTTTCTGAAATTGGGAAAGCTGTATAATATCAGCAATCCGAGAGACAAAAGCTATCTTATTTAATCTATTTATGAATGTGCTTTTTGAATTTTTCTTTCATCCACCATACGTTCGAAATCTTCCCCAGATTATGCTAAAACTTGGCAAAGATATGAACCAGGAAAGATTACGCGATTAGCGTCGAGGTTAAATCCTCGGAGATTTCGATCTGTCCCCAGAGTACTATGAAGATAGGGTTTATATACTATAGAAGCCGGCTTTTCATCAAATGGAAGAACATGTCTGAGTGTACGTTGGCTTTGCTTGCTCACCCTTTCTTTAATAAATCAAAATCACCATGAGGTGATTCATGATGAGGCCATGAATAATATAAATTTTTAATCGAATACCGAAGAGCCGCTGCGTCTATCGCAGTCGCGCGAAAATCCAAGTCAGCTCGCAGACGCGCATGCGCGCGAAAGCATCTGCGCGCATGCGCTTGCGCGCCCGTGTCCACGTACACGCGCACGCGTACATATTCACGCGCGTAAACACATACAGATCGAGCCACGTACACCCACCGAGTGCGAGCACAGAATCAACAACCTGTGGATATTTGGCAAGCTGCTTTTCTCGCGGAGCTGTTAGAAGCATCCGGAGGCTGTGTATTTGAGCTGTGAACGAGTGTATGCCCGCGTGTGTGTGAGCCTGTGTTTGGTGAGCTAGAAACGTGTGCCAACGTGATAGATATAGATCTCTTCGTCTCTATATCTCGAGTGGTGCAAGAGAAAGCGCAAGAGAAGGATAAAGCAAAATAGTTGGCACGAGCCAAGACGACGAGACTGATATTCTTGGTAAATGCATACAGAAGCCAAAACAACGGAACACCATCGGCTTACGAAGCGACGAGGGTGCCCCTTGATTCAGGAATGGAACACGATATTTCCTATATCAATACATATATGTATAAAAAGAGACGATATATATATATGTAGAGATCGGGCGCGTGAAAATGATATCCTACGTGGCAGTCCTCGACTCTGGAGAGTTTGTCGTACGTTCATATTCCGAAAGCTCTCGTGGTTCTCAAAGTGGAATAGAAGTAACACGAGCTGTCCCGAACGAGGCAACTCAAACAAAGTTGCAATATCCGATCGCCCATAACAATCGACCAACTATGTTTTACTGATCCGCGAGGTAATTAGAAATGTTGCATATCGGTAAATTTTCAACTCTATGCAAAAATAAAATATATTCCAAAAAATACATGAAAAATGATTAAATTTTGGTTGAGAATATAATCGACGTGTCGAACGTTGCTTTATTTAGCAATAGCGTTCATCAATAATTCACCATATCGTTAGGGATCCCGGTTACACGCGCATGGATGAGCAAGAACGTAATGGAAATCAGGATTTGAGATCGGTCAGAAATATCGAACAGGAGGGAGACAGTGTTTATAACCACAGTGAAACGCGTTTAGATTCATTGTTGGGGCTGACTGTGTAGCTTCGAACAAACCCGTCGAGGTCTGTCGAGCTCGCAGACAGGAATTCCAGGCAGAAGCGCAGCGGGACTGTCGTACACTCAATTAATTCGTAGAACGGTGTGAGCGCGTTAGTACTAAAGCGATGGTCGCGTTCAGTCTCTCTGTCTCTCCCTCTCTCGTACGCCGACTGTACTCCACTCGACTGGGTCGTACCCACGGCCATTCACATTCTAATTTACTCGTTCGCGCACGATACCGTTCGCACGGCAACTTTCCAGTTATAACCTATACGCTGACCACCCTCGTGCGGGGGTTACGAGAGTGGATCGGGGAGGTAGTAGTCGCGAATGAATCTCGGAAACTGTACGAACGGCCAAGCAAAAAAGAGAAACAGGGGAAAAAGGACCAGGTGTTCCGAGGACAATTTCACCTATGCAGCTTGGGGTGGGTGAGTCGCGGTCAACCGCTGGACGTATTTCAGCAACGACGGTATTGACGATCCGGAAAATCGATCGCGCTATATATTCTCTACCTCCTTTGCGTGTTACCCACCAGGTCAAAAGGAACTTTCGTTAAAAGTATTCGTCCGGATCAGCTGAAATGGAAAAAGCCAAGTTATTGGAAAATGAGATTATTCCGTTCATCGTGCCTCGTTTGTAATATTCCTTCACCCTGTCGTCAGATGACTGTTCGTTAGGGGACGTATCGATCCAATAATCCATTTCAATGACAGACGCACGACGTCGCGTCAATTGCGATTTATCGATACGTATCGATTATTGGATAAAATATTGTTAATATTTTGGAAAATTCATCGAGAGCAGCTTGGCCTAGCTAGCGATTCGTATCTACTAACCTAATGTCGTTATCGCAACGATAAAAAATTATTATCGAAAATAATCCGCAACGTCGAGGGAAAAATGGAACGTTGCGCCATCTGTGTGTGGGCGCGGCAAACACGAAGGTATAACTATGTTCGTAGGGACATAGATGTAATTCGCAAAGAGGTTTTGGAGGAGTATTTTTACAGTAGTTTCGCCCGAATGTGTGTATCAAAAGTGTTATTGCTATCAAGTCAATATCTTGTTCGATACTTACACTCTTTACCCCTTTGCCGCATCTGCACTTCGGCATGTAAGTGTAGATACCTTTAGCCCCAAACGCACATATAAATATAGCGTCGGGGAACTTCCAAACGAATCGAGGTTTTCCATTTGAGCGAGCTATGGAATTCGCTCCGTTTCTAGCAAACCCGAGAAGCGAATCGTTTCAGAAACATTTGCCTTTGAATGAACGAATTTTCGTCGAAAACGTGCTTCTTCGAGGATCCTCTTATGGCGCGTAACGATAACGATAATCCGACGATAATGGTGGCAAAACCACCCTCTCTTTCTTCAACCCCCATCCCTCGTTCGCTCTTCCGCGGAATAAAGCCCAAGAACGGGAAAGAGAGAGAGAGAGAGAGAGAGAGAGAGAGAGAGATAGAGGAAAAGGAAAGTTCGTGGCTACGAAGTCTTTCAATATCCCCGCACGTCGAAAATTAATCGTGAGCTAGCGCGTTAACCCGATATCATTCGCCAAGAGATTTCTGATTCTCCGATTTTCTCATTTCTGACTCCCCGCCGCCGTTATAGACGTTTCGATCATAATTAAATTTTATCGGTTGAATTATTCGACAGGATTAACGTCGTTACCAGAGAAAAAGTGTGTGTGTGTCTGTGTGTGAGAGAGAGAGAGAGAGACAGTCGTGCTTTCATTTTTTCCTTCGTTCGTATGAGAATAAGCGGTTCGAAACTCCCATTTTGTTTCCAAATCGTCGATAATATAAATCCTTACGGATTTCTTCAATTCTCTCGTGCCGCGGGGGCAAAAATCATAAATTCATGAATTTCACCGGTATGGCCTGGAGACCCATAGAAATATGAATCATAAAACGAACACGTGACCGGATACAAAAAGCGCGAAGACCTTGATATTCCTACGTATAGAGGAGAACACGGGGCACAAAGCTCGTGAGTTCAAGTCGTGGGTGATATCCCGGTAGTGTCTCGCCGGTTGTACGCTCTAAGTCTCCTTCCCGCCGCTCGTATCGCCCTCTTCCACGTGACCCTCGAGTTCTAGTTCAGAGTATTACCGCCAGAGCGCAGTAGCAGCCAGGTAGGGCTCCCGGTCTAATTGAAGCTTTTGCCAAGAGCGTTTCGTGGCGAGGTCGTGGCGGGGCCACCAAACTGAGTGCTACGACGATTCTGCGAGGAACTGTACGAGGACGATTGCGGGTAGTAAGGGTAGGCAAAGGGGAGGATGTGGAATCGTCCCTCCAGCGTTAAAACAGCACTATAGGTCGGCTCGCGGGATGGCAAATGTCGGTACGTGGGGAAGGTTGGGCCGGGGGGGAGTTAGGGTGAGCGACGTAAAGGGAAAGGAAATATACGGTGGCAGAGGAATTAGCGGTGGAACGGCGTTTCGCGAAAATCCGACTCGTTTGCTCGGCGAGTCGTCCCGACCACCGGACTCCTCTTCTCGACGACGACCTCTTCTCCCGGACGAACCGCAATTAGAAGCTTCCAGCCCCCCTTTTTCCATCTCTTTCTCTCTCTCTCTCTCCCTCTCTGTCTCGCCCTCTCTATCGTTCTCACCGCTCCCCCTGTGTCAACTCCTTTTACGATATATATACTGTGGTATACATATGTTCGTGGTGTACCGAAATCCCCCTACGAGAAGGGGAATTCCATTTTCCTCGGATAAGTTCGCAAAAACTACCCGACCTCTGTACGATCACCTAGGAGGGATTTTTATTTCTTTTTCGCTCGTACGACCGCACCGAAACGCCATAGATGATAATAATTTCATATATATTTAGTTATGTATATATGTAGTTTTTTTAATTTAGACAATTTATCGTATTTGCGTACGAATTTCATTGGAAAAATTGTCACTTGACGAACCAGGTTTGCGTTTTAACGAACGAACGGAGAATGGGAGGAACGCTGAGACTGCGGCTAATCTTCCTAATAGCTTGCGCACCATCGTTCGCTCGTTCAATGTATAAGGATAAGCCCGCGCGAAGTTATAAGCATCGTTACATATACATGGGAAGTTGTGTGTATACTGAGCTTTCGAAGCTTTCGTTTGACAAAAGAACGTAGGCGAGACATGGAACGGACGCCTTCCCCGTTCGAAGGCGTTCGAGACTCGAGCTTTTTCGTACGTTTTTTTTGCCTCGGCTCGCCCTTCGCTCGAAACGCTTTTTAAAATGGCGAGCTTCGTCGGTAATGCAGGCATTCTCGTTTTTGTACCGGACACAGGGTTGCATAAGACTCTACCGAAAATTTAAAGAGAAAGGAAACATTAAATGGAAGGTTTCTATTCATGGAGCTCTCGCCACCCTCGTTCAAGGGTGGTCTAGTCAAACGTTGTAAAAGGAAGATCGTTGCGTGAAAAAACCGGTAAAGAATGCTACGTACCTCGGTCTCCTGGGCTACCGAAAGCTTCGGCTTTAACATACTCGCTTCGTTGCACTCGCCGTGTACGCGAGTGGGTATGTCGAATAGAGAACAAAAAATATCGACATTTTTATTAGTCTCCGGAGTTGCGTTCTCGATTCCATACAGAGTCGATCAATGTATACACTCGGGTCGATGCCCAGCGCCAGTCACCCATCACGTTCGGTTTCTACCAAATAATTTTGCCGCGCTGCATATTCGGCACCGGCACCACCGTATCGTAAATTCTACAAGCCGGAAGATAAATTCGTGAGCGAAAAAATGCACGTACGATGAGGACGACCGCGCGAACCGGAGCACGAGGAAGCGGGTAAAATTAGGACAATGGAAGCTTTTCTTCTCGTTTCGAATCTTTAGCTCGCGAGAGCTCGAGAGACACGGCCGTAAATACGTACACGTAACGAGTCGGGCCTCGTACGCGCCGTTAATGGCTTCCCTCCGTCATATAACGTAATAAACGAAAAGTGACGCGATTTTTTTTTAACCGAAAACGTCATCTCGTGAGTATAATGCGCGGGCGATGTTCGTCGCTTCGGGACCGAAATACGACCGAGAGTCGACAGATTTTGCCCGTTGCGCTGGCAACAACCGACGCATCGTGAAAAAAAGGCTTTCGCCCAGCGTAGGGTAGTTACGGGGTCACATTCATAAAAAAGGGAAAAAAATCAACAGAATAAAAAAAGAAAGGAAACAAAAAATAATAAGCCCGGCCGGAAAACACCGAGGGATTTGCATTCATACCACGTAAATGCGGGAAATCCTTTGTATGATAATCCTACGGTGCGGAGGTCGTGTGGCGAATGAGTCGAAGGCTTTTGGTCGGTAGTGGGGCAGGGCAATATCGATTCGAACGAATCGAGGGACCTTCCGGTTTTCCGCCTGCCAGTGAAAACTGACACCGCCGACTCGGACGTGCTGGAAACGTGGTGCTGATGGTATTTTCAATTTTTTGTTTTTCTTTCTTTTTTCGTTTTCATTTTTTACTATCGCGTCGCGGTATTATATTTTTCTTTATCATACTGGAAAGGCTCAGTGTTGATCCTTTATCTCCTAGGGTTGCGTATCTACTGATTCTAAATGAAAATGGCTGAATACAATCGGAGGCAAATTGAATTAGATAAATGTTTGCCGTGGGGTTTTATTGAAACGAGCTTCGGGCAATTTCGAAACTATAAAAACAGAGGTTTTAGCACGAGCGAATAAAAAATCAGGCACACGAGTTGATCGCTGTTTCGCGACATTGTTGAATTGATGGAAAATTGCATCAATGTGAGTTGGATGTCGTTTGACGTGCGGTTATACGTTTTTCAATCAAACGAATCCAAATCTCTCTTCGATAGGTTAAATGCGGAGACCTGCAGTTGACAGATTTTCACTCGATAGTCGTCGAAATTTTGATTCTGCACGAAAATCCACCACGATCGAATTACGTATTTTCACAATTTTCCTGGCGTCTACCCGTCTGATCATTTACTCCGTATTTTCGATATTGGTATAAGGAAAAAAAGCTAGCAAGTAAATATTTCCAGTAACGAAACCAATATTCGTTATCAATTTTACGAAAAACGACGTGAGCTTTCCGGAGTGGTTTCGTCCACTCTCCAAGATCCTTTTCCGCGGATCCTTTCATCATCGTACAAAATGGCCGAACCGCTACCGTAGCGTACGTCTCTTCATCTCCGATCTTTACGACCACGTCCATGCGGATGAGCTCAAAGTCTCGGAAATCTGGGTTACACACGCCCTCGGGAAATGAGATTAATTTTGGATGATTCAATTAAACGCCGCTTGAAAGGATGAAGTCCAAAATGTATGGTCCAAGTCCGGATGATGTTCAAAAGGGTCACACGTGCTCGTTCGTTTCAACGTGACTGGAAATTAAAGCTCGTGGTCTCGATGCTAAACGAGCTTCGCTGAATTATCATTATTATTATTTTAATAATAATTCAACCCTGAATAATAATTAAACCCTCTCACTTAGTACACCTTTATACTTCTTTAATCGTTATCGAGCTCGAAACTTCGCTCGGTAAATTCAGATTGCTTTTCTCGTCGCAAGAAATCGTTAATAACGGCAATCGCGTTTAAAACATGAAGAAATAAAAACGTTTAAAGACGTCCTTGTACTTTTATGTTATTTGCACAGTCTAAAAGTGACTGATCGTGTTTTATGCAACGTTAGCTTGCACGATAAACCTTTAACCTAGTTCGACGTAATCCGAGTGAAAAGAATTATAAAAGTACACACGAGCACGGAGGATAGGTAATACAGCGTGCATGTTTCCGCGCGTGATACGTCTCATCTACTTTCATCACGTGACTACGGACTGCTCTTCGAGTTCCCTTAGACCTCGCGCATAGAACGAGATAAGAGAAAACAGGGACGAATGGCCCGAACCGCCATTTGGGTCCACCCATTTTACGTTATTCAGTGAGCTTTTTTTCAACGAAATAGAGGTGGGCGACGAACCGCGCCGATTTATGAGAGGGTTGAATTCAATGTTGCCCGAGGAAGAAAAAATAACCTTTCCTCACATTGTACATCGTCGAACGTGCTTTGATCCGGATTAATTGAATAGTTTTCACTTGAACAAGAATCGACGACGAAGCAGACGATTTGTTTCGAGTTCAGGGTTTGAGAAGCTTCGGAAAATTGACACTGGAATGATGAGGGCGCACGCAGCAGCCTGTGAAATGGCGGGATTCTCGTATGATCTTCTTGTAGGTTAGAGGTCGCAATTTTTATCGATAAGAGCTCACGGCCGTCGATGTATTAAGGTGCGGCCAGACATGTGGGATTCGCCGAGTGCCGAGCCAAACATTCGTTGAATCGCGATAGTTTGGATGGGTTTTCGTCAATCGTCAACAAGAATCTTCCATGCTCGAGCATTACCTACGGCATTCGAGCACTACGGCACTCGTCGAATATTCGGCATTCGCGCGAATCCCGCATGTCTGCCCGCACCTTTATATAGTGATAAAACGATGGATGAAAATATCGTTATCGAATTTTGTTCTCTTGCGATATAAGAAAATATCAAATTTCGCTAAAAATAAAATGATTCGAAATATTTTCTTATGTGCTTGATGAGGCGGGAGATGCCTCGTGCGGAAAAATGGCGATAAAACGACGATGCGGAAACGTCAGACGGGGTTGTTCATCGTTCGCAATACCAGCTTTATTGTGGCTGAGAGAAGGAATCGCGCCGATTCTCCATCGTACAGTTTTAAAAGCAATCTCGAAGCTCTGCCGTTTTCCCAATTTCCTCTTTGCCTCCATAAAATCTGTTGACACGTGCCTCACGGCACACACACACGGCTTGGAATTGCGAGCGAATAAGAAAACTCCTGTTTATACTTTATCTCGAAATACTACGCTTTCGAATCCCTTTGACGCGTACCCTGGGTATAACTAGGTCTGGGCGTCGGTACAAATGAAAAAAGATGGCGATGGAAAATACAAAAAATACAAATAAATAAAAACACCGCGACGTCGAATTTCAGATTCGCGATTTCTTCGTTCCGTACGTTTCTCTTATTTGTTCGAACGGTAAAGAAATATTTTCACAAACACATTGGAGTTTCCTACGACATCCTGCGTATTGTAAAACCGAGTTCGCCTTCTCCGAGAAGGTTAATGATCGACTCAAGGCCATAAGTATAAATAAAATAGAGAACGGAAGAAAACAAAACCATCGAATAAAGAAGATCGCGGTGAAAGAGTTCGGAGAAAAAAAGGTAGAAAACGTGCCAGGGGAGTAAGGGGTCGAAGTAACAAAACTGGATGATAGGAAAAACTTGCTTGTACAAGATTTTCCATCGGTCTCCTCAATGTTTCGACGATAACGGTCGCGCAAAGACCGCAAAACCTAAAGCAGTCATCACGCTGAAACGTTTTTTTACGAGGATTTTCCTTTAAAACGCGTCGATGGTCGCGTTTCCGTCTCTTTTTCATTCCCACACTCACGCGAGGGAATACAACTACCTCCGTACTTTCGTTAGAAACGATAACAGAGACAGAGTCGTGCTCGTATGTTGCCTGACCGGTACCAACGGCATTGCCATAATATTTCCATTGCCGTATAGCGTCGACTCGGTCTCGTTAACTTTATAAACTGTTCTAGATAGAGTAGAGTCTCCGATGCGTTTTAATGTAGAACGTTTCTTCCTCCAGTTTTTAAAATTAAATTATTTTTTTGACTTCGTCAAATCTCGAAAAATTAAAAATCTCGACCACTAAATCGCGAAGGAAAGAAACAGCATTCATGAACAATTGTCCTACTAAGAGAATTAAATAATTTATACTTACGGTATGAAATGATGAACGAACAATGGTGGCGGGTGAAATTTTTTATTTAGTGTGCAACGGGGTTGTCGGAATAAATCTCGAGACACGGTGAGTTGAATAATTTGAGAAGTCGGATGACTACCCAACACCTGCCATCCCCGTCGAGATAAGTCAGGTCTTATCCTAAATGATAAACTTTCCCCCTGAGACTTTACCAACACCGTGACCGCCCAAGAAAACTTTTCTCTTCCGTATGAAACAAAAAGAAAGTTAACATTGACCGACAAAGCGTTCAGGAGAAGGTTTTCTCTCGACTTCCCGGTTGATGCGTTGTTGACCGTATATGGAATGTCGAGATACTGTTTTTAACGGAAGAAAGTTTGTAAATAAATTATTTCATGGTTTTTTTTCTAATATTGTTTCTTTTTCTTAATGGAACAAGACACAAGAATTCCATACGAGTTACTTCGAGGATAATTTTAGAGGATGATTAGCCTTACTGTTAAAACAACAATGTTGCAGCAAATGTCGAGTTAAACTGATTCGACGCTAAAAATACTGCCAGCTCGATAAAAACAATGCGTTTTCGAAAAATTGAAGGTAATACCGTCCTCAAACGCCGCAGGCCTTTTTGTACATTTGTATCCGACGCGTGTGTTTTCACTCGACATCCCTTTTCCGCCCTGTGTTAGGGACTTGAATAAATGCCTGCATAATAAAATAAATGGGCGATACACCGAAGTGACAAAACGAAACTAGGCGGAAGATCTATAAAACAAAAATTAGCCGGCAAGATTTGTGGTAACTACGCGAAAAATGAGAAGCGCAGGAATGTAAGCGGTCGCTTTAATTCGCGTTAGGTACGACCTATTAATCATAATCTGGGAACTCGTGTCGGACCAATTTGCGAATCGTTCATCCTTCCCTCCCGGGCTCGCTTCCACCGCTCGTTCCTTATCGATTCCTCGTTATCGTAATCGCGTTAGAGCCCGCGCCGGCACTTATCCGAAGATATACAACGGGCTCGTGTGCAGTTACCAAAACGCCAAATATGTTTTATCACCGGCCCTATAACACCGAGGCTCTTTGTTTCAGCTCTTGCATATTCTTTGCCAAAATCCCTGGATTTCCCCGACGGTCCCTCTTTATAATATAATGATTTCGCTGCCACCGGAACATATCGGGTGCCCGATTTGAAAGGGATGCTTTGTATACCGGGTATCTCGGTCGAGCTGACTGAAGAATAATACCGGGTATTCGATTAAAAACGGATGGGTCCATTTATCGAGTGTACCATGGAGTAAGTACGTATAAATAGAAGTTTAGTTAAATACCAGTTGATGTGACATTGAACCAATTTCTGGAAAACAGCGGTTATGATGTCTCATCAGTCGTCTGGACGAGAAGTGATAAATAGAAGTGATCCGAAATGATAAGAGGGTCGATCTATCGTATCTAGCGGTGGTAGGGAAGAATAACCGGAAATCTTTGGAGATCATATCGCGATGAGTCCTGGCCCGTCGTACCAGCCAGCTGAGCTTGATTGGCCGACGAGTATCCTGGCATCACGGGAAATCGTCCGTTATTTCAAGCACGTAACCGTGGCCAGTTATTGTGCCAGGGCGTAAAGTGCCTTTTTCGTGCCGAACGAAACGAATCCACACGATCTTTACGTATATATCGCCGACCCAGGAACCCCTCTTTTATTTCGCACGGGCGTATGTCTCGCACACACGCTGGCCACGATATCGTACAGGCTCTAGATGTGCCGTTAGTAGCTCTGGGAGTTCGTACTACGAAGCCCAGTACGGGTCCAAGAGGGTTTGCACTGATGAAAGGGAGCAAAATGCGGAAAAAATGAGAACAAGCTGCGAAAGTGGTTCTGGAGCAATAGCTCGGTGATGGTATGTGTATATGTTTTTCGCGAAGAATGCTCGCCAGTCAGCGGAGGGAGTACCGAGGTGACGAAAAATGAGCGCAGGAGAAGAGAAGTAAGGTGAGCCAAGAAAATTGAAGAAAAAAAGGAAATAAAGGAAAACGTAGTGCGGAATGAGACTAAGCTAGAGACTCGAGAAGCTCGGCACTTTTTCGTGTGAATTTTATTCATCACTGCCGTGTACCACCTCCGTGTTCTCTATATCAGTTATACGCACTACGCGAAATACAGTAAAGACTTAGACATACCCGGGACTCGTTGGTGACGTTCTCGTTAATACGCCAGCGCCCTCGATGTCGCGTAATTGAACGAGAGCGTCCAGATTTAGATCCTAGTTCAAATGGTCTCCACCAGGCGCCACAAGTGGCACCCTCCGCATTGATGACTCCTCGTCAGTTCCGGCTGATTAAAATCAACGTTAATCAAAATCATTTTCGAAATAACGAATTAAATTAGTATTTCATACCCTAAAGGAATTTACCAATGACGATCCATCTAACGCCCGTTTGGACGCTCTGCCGCGCTCGCCGTTTAGCCATGCTAATTTTGCACGCTTAATAAATTTCTCCTGCGTATATACGCAGTTTCAGACTTGAACACGAAATTATTGCTTTTCCCTCGGGGATTATCACTGAGCCAGAGTGGATTTGACGCCCGTGCTAGTAACCGGATTTGTGGATTTATTCGCGTATGCATGGATATTCGTATGATGTAACGAAATCTATGTGATTACAATAATTCTTGTTTCTAACAAATTCGGTTCAATTACTTCGAATCCACGTATAATTAATCTAAAATCATGCAGAAAATTCAATCGACTACATTATTTTACATAAATAGTCGATATTCTAATTTATCCAACGATCCAATAAAACGAGAAAAGCCGAACGATAATTAGTCTTTATTTTTTCTTGTACTGGCGAGATGAAACTCGATATTAGGATAAACCTCGTTTCCTACACGATGTCGCCCATCGCAGTGTCCTGTTATCCCGCTAAATAAAGTTGGACCACCGCTCCGCCGTCGGTAGGTTATTCCAGACGGTGTTCCCATGGCGATGGTGGCTTTCTCGCTGACGTCATTTAGTCTATTTGCTGTTTGGCAATCGACCGCATTAGCCCGCTTGCTAACTCGTCGGTGTCTTGCTCTCACCGTATGTCTGATGGTCTTAGTCCTTTCTAGGACCCTCGAACTGGGTACACCCTCGTAAGCCAGATTAGAACCGTAAGAAAAGCATTGCGCATCGGGGCTTTGTTTGAGCTTGGTCCGCTATGTCATAATGGGCAATAGAGTAACCGATAGGACCACTTCAACTTGCCCTAGGGAGACCGGGCTACTTATCGTACGACTAGCCAGTGGGTAGCCACGCTGGACTACTTTCCCCGCATCGGTGGTCTCTCCGGGAGCGATATCTCTACCCTCCCCCATACAGACAAACCTTACCCAGCCCGCCATTCCATTCTATTCAGCACACCAACCTCTGGTTACACCTCCATCCGCCCTACCCAGTGTAACGGCTCCTATCACCCTTCGTCCTATGAACTGATTTCCACCTCGCACTACACTATACGCATACCGACACGTGCATACCAATGTTTGGGGAACACGGATCGAATCGGGGACGTGACTCGTCAACCGGGCACGTCCAAATAGCTCGTGGAATTCCATAAACATATTAGCCGGCCTTGCACATGTGGATTTTTTCCGGGCATACCCGACTGTTTCCGACCACTCGAGGGTTCATTATCGAAACTAGGCAGATGGTTCGAAAAAATATCCACTTTTTTCAAACCTGGCTCGTTCCACTTTTATGAATCTTTGAGGATGATCACCAACCAGGTGATTATACATTGTCTACACTCGTTTGATAAATCAACGTTTAGATGCGTTTTACGATGACTCGACGATAAGAGAACAAGTACACCAGATTGCGATTCCAGAAAAGTGTAAACCCCATTAAAAGACTCGCAATTACGATATGAAATTCGTCTTCACTCGGCCGATCATCGTACTCTACGTTTGTGTTGAAGGCATTGTTTTCAGATGGTGAAAGCAATAAACGATATAGCCGGGTGTACGGTTGAATTGCTTTTGCCAGATCCACGCCCCAAAGGCAACAAAATCGATCACTTCGTCCCACTCCTACGGAACCACCCTTGCCTCCAACCCTCCAGCCCCTTTCTGCGTCCCATTCTGCTCTCTGACCGGCATATGGGAATGCGACCACAGGGAGGGTATGGTGCGGGACGACCGCTTGCACTCTATCCCGTTTTACGAGAGGAATCGATATCACCTAACGGTGGTCGGCAGATAGAGAAACCGAAGAGAGAGAGAGAGAGGGGAGAAAGGGAAGGTGATCGAGTTTCCAACCCCGTTCATCACCACCACCACCCTTACCCATCCCCTTAACCCCATTGGTTTTCACCGTAACTCCTACAATGGGAAATATTGTTTTTCCGTTCTAGCTAAAAGTCTCGGATGATTTCGATCTCACACATGCTCTAAAAAAATTGTTAATCATCCTTTAACCCCCGTGGCATCCCGAACGCGTATCGAGTGTCGCTGTCCATTTCCCGTACGAATCCGAACGTTGAATTCACTGGCTTAATCATCGAAAATTATTCATTAGTTCGTGATTCATCGAATCATAAACTTTTGTGATCGAACTCCATCGCGTATCATTTTTAATCAAATTTCTCGATCCGATGCACAGCCGATAATTGAACGAGATATCGAAACATTGTTCTATCCCCCTGTCGATAGATTATACTTTTTTCTTTTGCATCTCCTGTGCTTTTTGGAACAAAAATCACTTTGCAGTTTATTTCTTTTTTTGTGACACGTTTGTTCTATCGCGTTTGCAATCTACGATCGGCACTACCGGAAAAGCTGGAGCAACGTAGCGTTAACCGGTCGAGAGTTTATTTCAGTTACGTCGAGTGTAATATAAAATTAAGTTGGACGTTTTTCCCCGACGAAATATTTCAAGCAGGTTGAACGTGTGAAAATTCGATAGGATTCGTGTTAACGCTTACTCCCAGAGGTAGTTGCGGACTTGTTACAACCTCAGGCAACGTTTAGGTACCATCGTACGGTTTTATCCTCCTCCGTTCTAATCTTTCGATTTGTTTGTTTTTTGCATTCTTCTTTTACTTTTTTTATTGTAACAACGGACGATACCATCGCCCGCAAGATAAACAACACCACGAGATGGGGGGATAAGGTTGGCATAAAGGGCATCCTGAAGGTCGTCCCGGGTGTTTGTTTCCAATAGTAATTATTAACGTTTCCCCGGAGAGTCATGTGGGAGGTAAAAACATTCGTCGTGCCGTATACGCGTGCAAACTTCGACGCTTTATGCGTTCTCCTGTCTCAACGCGATTTTCACCCCCTCCGCCCCCCTTCCCACCCATATCGCGCACCATCAGCAAGAGCTCCATTTCTGCAAACGCTACGATTCCCGAAAGACCTCTTTCCGGTACACCGTCTGTTACCATACGATATACTTACCGTACCCAGTAGCACCATGAAAACAACCATTCGCTTATTGTTCGCAACGATCTTGGGCTCTTCCCCCGTCGGAAAGAGGAGGAACGAGGAAGAAGCCAAAAAAGAACGAAACAAATAAAAAGAAAGAGAAATACGGAAAAAGAGGATCGAACGTCAGGCCAAAAACGAAAAAGCTTAGGAGAGAGGAATGTGGAAGTCGGTATTAGTGGGACATTGGGCGAAGGTCTAACCTGATTAAGCGTGTGTAAATCGCTACGACCGACGAAGAGACAATAAAAAAACAAATTTTACCGATGACCGATAAGGGCGAGAGGGATGTGCCACGTGGTAAAAGAAAAGTTTCTATGGCGATGGAGGAAATTTCGGGCGGAAAGGGAAGATCGTAAATCGTTTGGGAATTGTTGGAAGAAGCTTGGTGACAGTGCTGGGAGGGGGGCACGCCTAGCTAATAGCCCACCACATTGCCCACTGGCACTCTTCTCAGTCACAGCATTTCTGCTCACTGCTGCTTTTCTTCGTTCCGTCCCTCCGATTTTCTCTCTCTCTCTCTCTCTCTCCCTTCCTCCCTTTTCCATCGATTTCGTTCGACTCCGGAGCGTCGTTCGTTACACATCCGTGTTCCCTGAATTCCCTGGCATTCCCGTACGTAATGGTGACAACCACAATGGTGAGAGTCGTTCGTTCCGTCGTTTTTTTTTTCGTTTCTTTTTTCCTCTCTTTCTTTTCTTCTTTTTTTTTATCGTTGCAAGCTCGCATTCCATCGTACGAACCTCCCTTTCCTCGTTACTTTGCTTCTTCCAATATTCGCCGCTGCGGCGAGGCAGCCTCCCGCATGGATATTAGCGTCCGTTCGTGTCGCTTCGATACTCATCCTCATCCCCTCCCCTCGCTGTCCCGGTTTCCACGTTCTCACCCCATCCCGCTACGGTCGGGGAATACACGGAATATACGTTCGACCTGTCTTGCCAGGATCGTCCGGCGACTATTCGATATTGCGGTTTTATCCATTTCGATGCAATCAAATCGCGCTACGTATTGCATGTTCGAGAGAATATGAATGTACGAGGGAAAATATGCAAACTCGTTGATTAAAATCAGCTTCATCGTGAGTCACGCGATGAACTAATTACTCGACCGCGCTATAAAACAATTTAGCTTACATCCCTCTTCTTTTTCTTGCACCAGAGGCATTTTTTTCTTAAAAGTAGTTTTCCCTTTTTTTACCCAGCCATCATTTCATCGATAAATTGATCAAATTTATTCGCAATTAATGTAAATAGAAAAGTATAAATAAAATATGTCATAAATTTGTTACGAGTGGTACGATAAAGGTCGAATTTAATCATCACGTGCGACGCTTAAATCGTGGAAGAAGTTATACCAGAAGCAAATTTATCTTCGCTCGCGCTGCACTTGCTCAGTCAGCGTTTGAAGTATCAACGACGGGGCCTAACCGCCCCAAAGCCGCTGTACGTCGTTCCAGGCAGATTGACGGTCGAACGACGAAACCGTTGCGAGAGCGCAACGCTTCTATCCATATAACCGCAAACGGTTCGGATGTCAATTTAACGCCTGGCCAGTGAGCGTTTCCATGTTAGTGACGACAATGTTTTACAATCGAACATCCAAGTTACGCAAAATTCACACGAACTAACCGTACAGGGGCGTATATAAAGGCTTTAATATCCCGCGCGGTAACGTTTCACCATACCAGGTACGCCGACGTTGGCCGTTAACACCCGACCATTTATGATATACAAGATTGTCTACCCTAGTCGTCGTAACTTTCCATGTTATGGGTGAACCCGTTAACCCTTTCGAGGCAGCCTGAGTCTCTTGCCGAGCCCCGTTGCATTGTCGTATCGAATGTACTCTCTTTCACCTCGTTGAATCAATTTTCGTCGCCGTTTACTACATTTAACACAGATTCGAATGGTCAATTATCTCGAATCATTTTTCGTCAATAAGGTTAAATATCCTCGTGACTACGCCTTGAATTATTTATCAGCCGGTCGGAAAACAAATTGGGAATAATTAATTGTTTGTTCTGCATCAATGCTTATTGATCGATCAACAAAATTCTCATATGATTTTTTATCTAATTTTATAATTTTTTATTATGTTTCAGGTGAGTTAAACGTTTGTCCGGACTTTTGATGAATCTACAGCGTAAATTCGCAAGTACAACATTCACGCTTTTTAAAAAAATGTAATTAACCTTTAGACTGCTGCTATTTTTTAACAGAAATGGTGGTATTTGTTTCAAAATTTTGTGGGTAAATATGTAAATTGTAATGTGCTCAGTCGAGAGTATTGCATAGAGCAATTATAGAAGCTTTAGAGCGGCATGCAGTGTAAGTAGCTTAAAATGTATGACTTTACAAAGAAATGTTATTCTTGAAAAGAAAACTATCACTCTCTATGTTTTTGGGGTCGCTGATCACGATTCCGATATCACAATCCCATTTTAGCGCCTGTCAACTGCCAAAACCGCTGTTAAAACCTGTATAACAGCTTATAAATATAATGATTGCGCAACGCGTCTTTAGTAGCTTTATCGACAGTCTAAAGGTTAAGCACGATATGAAAGAATTCGAGAGATGAATGAATTCACCCTTGAAAGAATTACGAAATAATGATGAATTTTGTGGAAATCTCGTTACAACGCGCGATAATGAAATTATTCGTGTCGCGTTAACAAGTGATAAAAAAAATCGTAAAATATCAATCAGCAGTGAAAAGAGGCTACTGGAAGAAAACTTGAAGAAATTGTCGTTGAAGTAGAACAGTAACATTCGGTGCCAGGCCATTCGGGTGATTCTTCTCTCTCTCTCTCTCTCTCTCTCTCTCTCTCTCTCTCTCTCTCTCTCTCTCTCTCTCTCTCTCTCTCTCTCTCTCTTTCTCTCTCTTTATTCGACTTTTCTTCGTATTAGAAGGGAGAAAGAGAGAGATAGTCCGAGAGAAACGGGAAATAACCGTCGATTTCCTCGCATCTGGTACCTCGGCAGACTTACGTGGCTCGCGAAGCTCCGCTTTCCATCTCCCGCCATCTGCAACACCGTATCAGATTTATCGATTCAAATTTTGCGAGTGCTTTCCACCTTCCGTCATTGTTTCACGGGAAAAAGGATTGCGCGAATAGCACGAACCTAGAAAAAAAAAAGAAAAAAGAAAAACTACATATATATGTTTTTGTTATCATCGGTGGGCCCACGAGCAATTTTACGAGGCTTCTGGGTAAAGTGCCTGGGCTGGGTTAAGTGAGCGAGGGTAGAAGATGGTTTACGATATTCATCCAGAAGACGCGCAATCCCTTCGCCGGAAAGATGCGAAGATGGTGGAATGAAAAACGAATTGGAAAGTTCTCGGCATCAGTCATCGTGAACGAATTTGTATTCCGTAGCCGGGGAGACTACGTAAAGCCTGACTGGTTTTGGATGCTTTCTGGCTCCTGATGTGCTTGGTCCGTATGGGACAGGGCTTAGAGCGACGATGCTCCAAGCTCGAGAAGCTTCCCTTCCGTAACCTTATCGTAGCTCGGTCCATCAACTTGACTCCGGTGTCCGGCGGTCCGAGGCCAGCTATAAATTTTGAGAGGACTTGCGACAGCCCCCGCTGCCACAGAAACCCCTCTCAGGGCTTGTTCGCTCCACGGTCTATAGACGAGCTAACGTATATAGATCGGTAGTCTATATATTGCACTATGTACGAAACACAGTCTTGTTACAGCTCGTGGCAGCAGCCTCGGGTAAACTAATATCTTATCGCGATAATCCACATTGTCACGGGACAATAATCCTCCCACCGACTAATCAATCGTAATTTCTTGTTCGTCGCGACGTTTATTCCAATTTTCAATCATGAAAAATGTGTCCACCACTATAAAACAGATTTTTTACTTTTTGTCTAAGACTGAAAGGTGTAATCTTTCATTTTCAATGCTTGAATATTCGTTTTTATTTATATTATTTTGTTTATCTCGGAAAGTAAATTCCACATTTGTTAATCTTTTGATGAAGAAAAAGTACCTCGCTTCGTTAAAAAAAGACCTTGGGGATTTGAGGGTTGTGACTAGCACGGGTTGAAGGACACCCGTGGCTTTTCCAAGAAACCCTCCGTCCCGTTCCAAACGATAAAAAAGAATCCACCACAGACTTCCCTCTATCTCGCTTGTCGACTCTCATACCTTTCCTCTCGACAAAAATTAAAATGGAGCTGTGCAATATTCCCCCTTTCGCACCTTCTTCATTTACACTTGATTTTCGCCCTCCGAGCGTCGTCCAACGTCGGCGAATGTCCCGTTTCCGTATTTTCATTTTCTTTTTCTTCTCGTTCTTACTTCCTACGCTGATTTTGCTCGCGCGCTCTGCATTTTACTAGCCGGCAGCAACGAAAGTCTCATGCCCGCGCCCCTCACATCTGCCGCATAATACACGCCTGCTTTAATTCAAAAGGGACACGTGATAATAATATACGGACCGCAGGCGCGGCGCATAAAACCTATGTAAAAAGGGTTCTCGAGCTCGAACCTGCGACTGCGAACGTACGTCGCATGCTCACCATCGCTGGCACATATACCCTGTACTCTCTGGCATACCCTACGCACATCTGGTAAATACAGTTTCGGTTTGATATCTGCGCACGTGTGCATGTGTATTTGTTCATGTGCGTGTCCCAAGCCTCAGGTTCGCGCTGCTGCCTTTTGTCTTGTCGATCTAAATGGCGATTGTATCTATGAATAAACTTGCGCGTGAATTATAACGGAGGTCTGAACTAGAAGAATCAAGACCTACAGTGTGGTACTATGGTATATGCGCACTGTGGCTGCGCGCATCTTGAGGAAAGCGTGGAGGGGGGAGCGAGCGTGCGATCTAAAAGAATCGAGACCTACAGTGTGGCACTACGGTGTATGCGCGCTCGACGAGTGCGCACGTCAAGGTTACTGTGGCGGGGGAAGCGACGTGAGGAGGGGGAGGACTTATACGTCAACGCTATATATACGTTTATGCATGCTTGCGCGAATGCCCGGAGCCGAGGAGACACTCTTGAGCTTGCAGGCTGGATGGTGCCTGGCTAACCCGCGTGTGAATTGTTATTCAACATACGACATAAATTCTGTGAAGGAATTGTGCGCTCGAGGCTTCAACGCCATCGTCTTTCAGTTTCCTGTTCATTTTTCACGCTCGTTCCGTCGCTTCGCGTATTTTTATCGGTTGTTTTAAGCCGCGAGGGATGTACTAAATTCCGCAGATCTTTAGGGTTGGTCGTTTTCAATGCCTTTTTTCTAACTCTTTGATGGAATATATATATATATATATGTATATATATATTTTTTAATAAGCAGGGCTTGTTTTCAATCGAATTTAATTACTTTACACTCTGTTTCGACTGAGAGATTTATTTTTTAATTCGAAATGAAGAACATCGAGCGTATCTTGAGATTGAGATTTTTCTTTCATTCTGGTTTTTGGTTTATTTGATAATTAGATGGGTAATAGAAAACGAATCTAGAATTTCATGAGAGTTTTAGTAGCAAATGATTTACTATTTAACTCGCTCGCTACATGTTCTACGTTCATAATTGCCCGTAGCGGTTATAACATAGGATTACGGACTAATGTATCCATCAGGCACGATAAATAGTACGCGTACGCATAATCGCTAGGAATTCTTTAAACACGGTAGCAGAGAGGTCGCTCGAAACAGACATTTAATGAGAGTGCTTTAGTTGCACGGTTATCGTGTTTCACCGCACCAAAAACAAAGCGACGAGAGTTTGTCGAAAAAAACCCAGAGGCAAGAACAGAATTAGAGAAAAATGGACGGCAAAAGAGAAGAATGAACAAAAAAAAATAGAAAAATCCCGAGCGGTGCGAAGAAGAGAGAGGGAGGGAGTCACAAGTGAGAAAGGTAGAGAGAGAGAGAGAGAGAGAGAGCGAGAGAGAGAGAGATCCGCACGCAGTTCCACTCTTTTTCATCTTCTCTTCCGCGGTTGTAGTTTCCCCCGTAATTTATCACCAGCTCTCTGTAAATTATGAAAACATTTTTGTTATTTTCTTTTTTTGTTTCTTGTCTTTTTTTTTAATAACACGAAAAACAGTCTCGTGTCGAGGACCGTGCGTATCTCTTCGTGTGGATTACGCGCTCTCCCGGCCCGGAGTTTCTACCCCGGAGGCACAATGTTTGGGGCGTTGCTCTCGCGGGTTGGCTATTGCACGGGAAACAACGGGACGAGCGTCAAAAAGCAGCGAAAATTATTTCCCACCATTTGTCACCTTGTTTAGCACTTGGTCGGGCCAGATTGTTCGCCAACAAAAATGTACTTAAAGGCTCGATAACGACCACTTCGTTCGCAAAACTGTAAACTTTCAATAACGTCTTCACGTTCCTTCACATTTCGCAGTCAAGCAGAACGACCGAACAGAAATATTTATCATTTTGATTTATTTATTTATCGAAGAAAAATTATATTTATCTTTCGATTAAAAAATTATTTTCAAAATTGATCTAGGACATTTTGTCGTCCGGAATTGCTCGCTGAAGCCACGCGTCGATTGACTCCGGTCCGTTACGTTTTCAGAGTCTATTCGCCCTTGTCGGTAAAGGGTTGGGAAAAGTCTCTAAATTTGCGACGCAAGCCCAATTAACTTTGACTTTTTAAAACTTTGTCATACGGTTCTCCGTCCCTCTATTTCGTTCCGGTCCATTTTCTCTTGCCTTTTACCCCCGGCTGTTCGCCGGTTGATGGTCTACCCGTAGCGCTGGTGCAGCTGCCCTCTTCTCTCATGTCGACTCTCTACACCCGGAGTATTTGCTGGGTGAAATTCACGAGGAAATGGAAATGGAGGCACATAGAGCATAGACCAGAAGCGAGCACCGACGTCGAGCTCTCTATCCTCGAACGTATATGTCTATATACCTTAATATATATATATATATATATATATGTGTGTATATATATGTGTGTATATATATGTGTGTATGACGAGAGGACGAGCAAAGGGACTATAGGTGTACACATCACCAAGGAATACGTTCATATGAACCTATAACGATAGCTTCTCACCCCGTGTATACACACGCTGCATTCGATATCGACACACTGTGCTTCTATTTCATTATCCTGGCCCGAGGCACGAGGTCGGTAGTAACGGGGTCTCAAAAGCCGTTTGAAAAATATCCCGGATGGAAAATGGTTGAATATCGGTCGAGAGTGTGGAGAACGAGAAAGGTCGCGCGAGAGAAGTGGGGTAACAACCGGGGATGCGGGGCCAGACTCGTTCGAAAAGGGTCTTTGTGACGTGACGAAGCCAAAGGGGGAACGATGAAAATGCCACCAGAGGCGATACACCGATATGTCGATTTGCCGGTGACTTCGTGATTCCGTGAGCGAGCCGGCTCCTCCGTCGCTTCTCGACAAAGGCAAGAGGCGAAAAAGGGGGGACAAAAAAAATTGGAAAACGACTCGAGGAAGACCATGCGGCATAGCGAGAGGCCGAAATGGCGCGGTCGCACTGGTGACAAAATCGGAATTGATATATATATATATATATATATCAACTTTTATATATCGACAGGGATCCCTTCATATTGGCCGCAACTCAACGAGAGTCCTGCCTGCATACGTGAATACCATTTGCCTATATCCAATGCCATTTCCGATATGGCACTAGCGGCGATATTATGAACCAAAAGTGTCTCTGGACTGAAAGAAACTCGACCTATCGACGTACCGATTCGGGCCGCGATTGGAAGGACAAATCGTTCGTAGTTATCAATCATTTCGTATCACACTCGCTGGCGGAGATCACTAAAAATAACGAGACAGCCGATGTGACGTATCGTCGACGTGACGTCGCTTCTAACGCTCGATCATTAGTGACTGTATACGCGTGGATATCCACATATTATATTCTATAGGGAACGAGGACGGGTACCGATTCGGTATAACATCCTCGTTATATTCGTGGTGCTCGTGACACAATACGGGACGTGTTTCGCATATCTTCTTCGATGAAGATTGATTCGAACGATTTTATACAATTCGTTTCGTTTTATTAATGTTTATTTTTCAATTTGTAGATTAATTTATTCCATCGGCACGTTATCATCGATTTTACGATATGATTTTATTCGTAATTTTAATTTCATCCGTTTGATATATTTTCGCTGGGACTCGTTGTCGAGAGGAAAATTCAATTTATTGGGGTAAGGGATTGCGAGTCAGCCTAGCGGTGATGACAATTAGGTAGGTATATAGGAAATTTGCACGACCGATATTAAACAAGTTTTCTGATAAAATACATGGCTTTGTAATTAGGGATAACCATTGTTTTCGTACAGAAGAATTAAACTTGATTGATAATTATTTTAACGATTCATCTTGCGTCACGCCGAAAATTGGGAAAATTTACCGTCTTTTCGTCGGTAAAATGTATTTATTAATACATGATTTTCAGTACGTCATTTTCCACGATAACTGCGAATATTTTTGAGTGTTATCGGGCAATGATTTAATAAAACTATCTATATCGACGTGAGCCACTAGGTTTACACTACCTCACTCTCTCTCTCTCTCTCTCTCTCTCTACCCACAACCCCCTACCAAATTTTATATGAATTTGTGATTTCATTAATCCCACCTTCTCGTTTTATCGCGATAGAATATCGATGAGATATCCGATGCGTTATGGCGCGGGAGAGTTCACTCGACCCGGCCATCCTGGCACACATAACTTTCTATCTTGCGCTGCGACTCGTCCACATTGGCAAAATAAAAAATAAAAAAAAATCCGCCTCGAAGCGAAACCATTTTGGTTCGCGCTTATTTTTAGATTTTAATCGAACACGCTCGATCTCTTCATCGATATCTTGTTTCCTACACGATCATATTTTTTTCCTTGCATTCATCAATCTATGTTATCAACGTCCAATATGGATTAAGGATTTTTTTAAAGCTGACTAAGCGCATTTTCCCCCCTAAAGCAACTTGATCGAATAAAAAAAGGAGTGGAATTTTTTTTTGAAATTACGTCGACCTTCAGCTCGTCCTCGATTATCTAAATTGCGTATAATTTCGGGAAGAAAATCCTCCCCACCGTTAATTCAAAATACAAACAACCCTTATCTATTCCTTTATAATTGTTTGATCCACGCGCATTTATAAATTTTGGAAAAATTGTAATGGTGGTTAGTCGAGTTAATAGCAAAAAGGGGTTTAACCTCGACGGAAACGGGTGGTTCTCGTCCTCCCTACTCCGCGTCTGCACACGCTGCAACAGAGTGCGCCAGATGTATATAGAACACGTTCTATTGATTGCTTCGCGCATACGTCGATGAATGCGCGCATCTCTCAACTCCTTCCCGGCCTTACCCAGAGCTCGTCGCATTTCTCACGCGGGCAAGCGTCTTAACCATCGTAAAATCGATGAACGTATCGAGGCCAAAAATCATAAAAATGCCTTCTCCACAAATTTCTTGAAAAAAACAATTTATATATTTACAAAAAAATTTACGTCTCAGGAAATTTTCATCGAATATTGAAACTTTAAGGGACGACGACGACATTATCTTCCGTTCTACCACCGTTGTAAATTCCATTATGTTCATTTCGTCAGAATGTCCATCCAACTTAATTTCCTTTTGTCCCTTTTCGCCCTTTCTCAATCATCGCCTCGGCTCTCTTCCACCATACGTCGAAACGTATTCGTCCACAATTGCCACATAGCGTCTGGGAAGGTTTCCACCCTCTCTCGCTTTTCGTTAGCGTTTGGCTCAATTCAACTCCCGGATCCCTTTTACATCCCTCCTCTTCGCACCGTTCGCACTCGCTGGGAACCGATTCCCGATAGAGTTCTATATGCAAATCAAGTTTCTCAACCACCCTCAACCCCGACACTACCACCGATATTATCAACGTCGTTCCACGTGTGCGGATGATCCGACAGCCACTGTGATTCGATAACGATTCCTTGAGTGCGCTTGCACGGCCTCGAGTAAAATCCCTCCTCACATATCCCCGGTAGAGCCATCGTCCTTTTCCCAGTCGTCGCATTAACATCTCTCGCGTCAGCTTGTCTTCGGCTCTCGCTACTGCACTTTGAAATTTCCGTGATTTTCTTCACTCGTATTTATACAACGGGTAGAACGTACTGAAAAAGGGATCGTCGAAGGTACGATCCGGATCGTTCGACGAAGAATTTTTTCCTCGTTTCGTTTCCAACTTGTTTGTAAAAGAGAGAAAGAAAAAGGAATTGACGCGACAGTTTTTTTTTTTTTTTTTTTTTCATTTATTTATCTCAATTCTTACGTTCGCGTTTTTTTATATGTCATCCCTGAGGAACATGCGCATCGTTACGTGCGAAAGATTTCAATCGAAATAACGAGAAATGCGTATGATGAAAATATTTTTTTTTAACGCGACGAAGATTTCGAGATTTAAAAT